>CM069858.1:223818675-224366175 GCA_036172795.1 Pelodytes ibericus | reverse complement strand
ACACACACAGCATCATGTACTAATCCAAGCTCTGCACACACACAGTATCCTGTACTAATCGCAGCTTTGCACACACAGCATCCTGTACTAATCCCAGCACTACACACACACAGTATCCTGTACTAATCCCAGCTCTGCACACTCACACAGAATCCTGTACTTATCCCAGCTCTGCACACACACAGAATTCTGTACTAATCCCAGCACTGCACACACACACACACAGCATCCTGTACTAATCGCAGCTCTGCACACACACACAGTATCCAGTACTAATCCCAGCTCTGCACACACAGCATCCTGTACTAATCCCAGCTCTGCACACACACAGCATCCTGTACTAATCCCAGCACTGAACACACACAGCGTCCTGTACTAATCGCAGCTATGCACACACACACACACACACACCCAGTATCCTGTACTAATCCTAGGTCTGCACACTCACACAGAATCCTGTACTCATCCCAGCTCTGCACACACACAGCATCATGTACTAATGCCAGCACTGCACACACAGCATCCTGTACTAATCGCAGCTCTGCGCACACACACACACACACACACACACACACAGTATCCTGTACTAATCCCAGCTCTGCACACTCACACAGAATCCTGTACTAATCCCAGCTCTACACACACAGCATCCTGTACTAATCCCAGCTCTACACACCAAGCATCCTGTACTAATCCCAGCTCTGCACACACAGCATCATGTACTAATCCCAGATATACACACAGCATCCTGTACTAATCCAAGCTCTGCACACACACAGTATCCTGTACTAATCCCAGCTCTGCACACACACAGAATCCTGTACTAATCGCAGCTCTGCACACACAAACACATTCAGCATCCTGTACTAATCCCAGATCTGCACACACAAACACACACAGCATCCTGTACTAATCCAAACTCTGGACACACACAGTATCCTGTACTAATCGCAGCTCTGCACACACACACACACACAGCATCATGTACTAATCCCAGCACTGCACACACACAGCATCCTGTACTAATCCCAGCTCTACACACCCAGCATCCTGTACTAATCCCAGCTCTGCACACACAGCATCCTGTATTTATCCCAGCTCTGCACACACACAAACACAGGATCCTGTACCAATTCCAGCTCTGCACATACACAAACACACAGAGTAACCTGTACTAATCCCAGCTCTGCACGCACATACACATACAGCTTCCTGTACTAATCCCAGCTCTACACACACACACACACACACACACACACAGCATCCTGTACTAATCAAAGCTCTGCACACACACTGCATCCTGCACTAATCCCAGCTTCACACACACAGTATCCTGTACTAATCCAAGCTCTGCACACACAGCATCCTGTACTAAACCCAGCTCTGCACACACGCAGCATCCTGTACTAATCCAAGCACTGCACACACAGTATCCTGTAATAATCCCAGCCCTGCACACACACAGAATCCTGTACTAATCGCAGCTCTGCACACACAAACACACACAGCATCCTGTACTAATCCCAGATCTGCACACACAAACACACACAGCATCATGTACTAATCCAAGCTCTGCACACACACAGTATCCTGTACTAATCGCAGCTCTGCACACACAGCATCCTGTACTAATCCCAGCACTACACACACACAGTATCCTGTACTAATCCCAGCTCTGCACACTCACACAGAATCCTGTACTTATCCCAGCTCTGCACACACACAGAATTCTGTACAAATCCCAGCACTGCACACACACACACAGCATCCTGTACTAATCGCAGCTCTGCACACACACACACACACACAGTATCCAGTACTAATCCCAGCTCTGCACACACAGTATCCTGTACTAATCCCCGCTCTGCGCACACACACAGCATCCTGTACTAATCCCAGCACTTCACACACACAGCGTCCTATAGTAATCGCAGCTATGCACACACACACACACAGTATCCTGTACTAATCCTAGGTCTGCACACTCACACAGAATCCTGTACTCATCCCAGCTCTGCACACACACAGCATCATGTACTAATCCCAGCACTGCACACACAGCATCCTGTACTAATCGCAGCTCTGCGCACACACACACACACACACACACACACACACACAGTATCCTGTACTAATCCCAGCTCTGCACACTCACACAGAATCCTGTACTAATCCCAGCTCTACACACACAGCATCCTGTACTAATCCCAGCTCTACACACCCAGCATCCTGTACTAATCCCAGCTCTGCACACACAGCATCATGTACTAATCCCAGATACACACACAGCATCCTGTACTAATCCAAGCTCTGCACACACACAGTATCCTGTACTAATCCCAGCTCTGCACACACACAGCATCCTGTACTAATCCCAGCTCTACACACACACACACACACACAGCATCCTGTACTAATCCCAGCACTGCACACACACAACATCCTGTACTAATTGCAGCTCTGACACACAGCATCCTGTACTAATCCCAGCTCTGCACATACACAGCATCCTATGCTAATCCCAGCTCTGCACACACACAGCATCCTGTACTAATCCCAGCACTGCACATACACAGCGTCCTGTACTTATCCCAGCTCTGCAAACACACAGCATTCTGTACTAATCCCAGCTCTGCACACACACAGCATCCTGTACTAATCCCAGCTCTGCACATCCACAGCGTCCTGTACTAATCCAAGCTCTGCACAAACACAGCATCCTGTACTAATCCCAGCTCTACACACACTCAGCATCCTGTACAAATCCCAGCTCTGCACACACATAGCATCCTGTACTAATCTCAGCTCTGCACACACAGCATCCTGTACTAATCCCAGATCTACACATACTCAGCATCCTGTACAAATCCCAGCTCTGCACACACATAGCATCCTGTACTAATCCCAGCTCTGCACACACAGCATCCTGTACTAATCCCAGCTCTGCACACACACACTGCATCCTGCACTAATCCCAGCTCTGCACACACACAGCATCCTGTACTAATCCCAGCTTTGCACACACAGCATCTTGTATGAACATGTACAAGAGCATCGTGCTAGTACACTGAAGGGTCTACTCAATAAAGAGAGAATTGTTTGGGTATGAAATAGGAATGTCAAAGTGAAGGCTAAAGTAGCAGATTTGGACGAATTCTCATATCCAGGTGCATTGGAGAATTTTTCCAACTCAGCTACCTTGACCTAAAGTTTGAAATTCCCTGCATTCTCTCTTTATTGAGTAGACCTTATAGTGTTTTAATGGGATTAAGCTGTACAGTTTGTTTTTATATTAATGCTGCTAATATTAACAAATTAATTTAGTTATCTGGTGCCATCTAGAGGCTAGTAATGGATATCACACCTATCAGGTAACAGCAATGTAGGTAACAATATACAGGTTGAGTATCCTTTATCTAAAATGCCTGGGACCAGAAGTATTTTGGATAACGGATGATTTCCTATAACATATCATTTTCACCAAGATATATTAAAGCCTCTCAGCTCTCAAGAAATATAAAGAATTGTGTTAGGGGGGACAAGGTGCAAACTGTCTGGCAAATACCCCCCAGTTACCTAGAAATAGATAAAGAGAGAAAACACAAAGTGACAGTGAACGTGCAATCAGTGTATAACCTGGTATTACTCCAGGGGAATATATTTATATTAAATACAGTAATATCAATGTAAATACTGTATACAGTAAATAAATCACTGTTACCTTGATGTAGCTGTGATGTGAGGCATGGTTGGGAACCTGCAGTTAGCGTGTCAGCTCTGCACACGTGTCATTGTATTACCCTTTGTGGGGTAATCTGAGCATGCATGGAAAGGCTATGTCACAGCTTAAGGGGGCTGCACACTAAATAAACTGCTTTGTGGTGCATTCTGACATGAATTTGTGCATGTGCTCGAGTGTACACATTCCTTGGCATGTCTTCGAGTGTACACATTCCTTGGCATGTCCTCTAGTATACACATTCCTGGGCATGTCCTCTAGTATACACATTCCTTGGCATGTCCTTGAGTATACACGTTCCTTGGCATGTCTTCGAGTATACACGTTCCTTGGCATGTCCTCGAATATACACATTCCTTTGCATGTCCTCGAGTGTACACATTCCCGGACATGTCCTTGAGTGTACACATTCCCGGGCATGTCCTTGAGTATACACGTCCCTTGGCATGTCCTCGAGTATACACATTCTTTGGCATGTGCTCAAGTGTACACGTTCCTTGGCATGCCCTCGAGTATACACGTTTCTTGGCATGTCCTCGATTATACACATTCTTTGGCATGTGCTCGAGTGTACACTTTCCTTAGCATGTCTGTGAATGTACACATTCCTTGGAATGTCCTCTAGTATACACATTCCCGGGCATATCCTCAAGTGTACACATTCCCTGGCATGTCCTCAAGTATATACATTCCCTGGCATGTCCTCGTGTGTACACATTCCCTGGCATGTCCTCAAGTATATACATTCCCTGGCATGTCTTCGTGTGTACACATTCCCTGGCATGTCCTCGTGTGTACACATTCCCTGGCATGTCCTCGTGTGTACACATTCCCCGGCATGTGCTCGAGTGTACATTGATGGGCTTGATTTGGGCATCACTCTGCGTCTGCATTATGCTTCCCCAATTAAAACTGGTGTTCCAGAAGTGGGAGGGTGCTGTGACCAGAGCAACACACTACGACTCTACTATAACCCACAACCCCCCCCCCCCACCCCACCCCGAGCAGCACACTCACTCCGACTCTCCTATAACCCACACTCCCCGAGCAGCACACTCACTCCGACTCTCCTATAACCGACTCCCTGAGCAGCACACTCACTCCGGCTCTCCTATAACCCACTCCCTGAGCAGCACATTCACTCCGACTCTCCAATAACCCACACTCCCCGAGCAGCACACTCACTCCGACTCTCCTATAACCGACTCCCTGAGCAGCACACTCACTCCGGCTCTCCTATAACCCACTCCCCGAGCAGCACATTCACTCCGACTCTCCAATAACCTACACTCCCCAAGCAGCACACTCACTCCGACTCTCCTATAAGCCACACTCCCCGAGCAGCACACTCACTCCGACTCTCCTATAACCCACACTCCCCGAGCAGCACACTCACACCGACTCTCCTATAACCCACACTCCCGAGCAGCACACTCACTCCGACTCTCCTATAACCCACACTCCCCGAGCAGCACACTCACTCCGACTCTCCTATAACCCACACTCCCCGAGCAGCACACTCACGCCAACTCTCCTATAACCCCCCCCCCCCCGAGCAGCACACTCACTCCGACTCTCCTATAACCCACACTCCCCGAGCAGCACACTCACTCTGACTCTCCTATAACCCCCCCCCCCCCCGAGCAGCACACTCACGCCAACTCTCCTATCCCCCCCGAGCAGCACACTCATGCCAACTCTCCTATAACCCACACTCCAAATCCAGTTTGTTGGAAGCCTACATATTACTACAATTAAAAAACATGAAGCAGGTCAATCCATATTATTTTAATTATTTAGGAATTCTATGTATTTTACATGCTCTCAAAGGTAAGCTACAAAATCAGCCTCAATTTATTCTTCCAGGTAAAACCATACCAGGCTTTTATAGATGGGATTTAGGAAGGAGGTTCCATTCAATACACAGAGATCATTTAATATACTGGGTCTTGTCATATAATAACTGGATGCAGCATGTACATGTGGTATTTTAGCTTCTGGATATACAGGACTAATTCCGTATTGTTGTTAATGCTCCACACTTCCGTTTAGATTGTAATCTCATTTCACCTTTTGTTACTGTATGTGTATTGTACATGTTTTATATGTATAATACACAGGAGATGCAACTAGACACTATAATACAGACCCTATAATATAAAAAGATATATGGGAGGTATACAGTGGAAACACCTATATGCTGTAATAACGACCCTATTACAGTACTATAGAATAAATGTATATATGGGAGTATATAGAAAATAATCCTAAATACTGTAATACAGACCCTATTACAGTACTATAATACAAATACTATTTATGGTAGGTATACAGTGGAGACTCCTATAAACTGTAATGCAGACCCTATGACAGTCCTATAGTTTATATGGTATGTATGGGGTATATATAAGAGATTCATAAACACTGTAATATAGACTATATAACAGTCCTAAAGCATAAATAGTATATATGGGGGTAAATAGAAGAGACTCCTATACACTGTAATACAGACCCTATAACAGTCCTGTAGTATAAATGTATATATGGGGGTATATAGAAGAGATTCCTAAACACTGTAATACAGACCTTATAACAGTTCTTTATTATAAATAGTATATATGGGGGTATATAGAAGAGATTCCTAAAAACTGTAATACAGACCTTATAACAGTCCTTTACTATCAATAGTATATATGGGGGTACATAGAAGAGATTCATAAACACTGTAAAACAGACCTTATAACAGTCCTATACTATCAATAGTATATATGGGGGTACATAGAAGAGATTCCTAAACACTGTAATACAGACCTTATAACAGTCCTATACTATCAATGGTGTATATGGGGGTATACAGAAGAGATTCCTAAACACTGTAATACAGACCCTATAACAGTCCTATACTATCAATAGTATATATGGGGGTACATAGAAGAGGCTCCTATACACTGTTATACAGACCCTATAACAGTCCTATACTATCAATAGTATATATGGGGGTATATAGAAGAGGCTCGTATACACTGTAATACAGACCTTATAACAGTCCTATACTATTAATAGTATATATGGGGGTATATAGAAGAGGCTCCTATACACTGTAATACAGACCTTATAACAGTCCTATACTATTAATAGTATATATGGGGGTATATAGAAGAGGCTCCTATACACTGTAATACAGACCCTATAACAGTCCTATACTATCAATAGTATATTTGGGGGTATATAGAAGAGGCTCGTATACACTGTAATACAGACCCTATAACACTCCTTTAGTATACATGCTATATGTGACAAACAGAGAACTCTCTATACATTTCAATACAGAGCTAATCACAGTCCTATAGCATAGTATTAGAAGTGATATTGGGAGTAATGAGCCAGAGACAGTATCAGACCCATTTCTGCTCCCAGCTCACACACCTGTGTATCTGCCCTTGCTCCTTCTTGGGGAGTCCCACGTGGCATCTTCTTGTGGGGGGTGAGTGGGATTATTACACGCATACCTGTGTCTGTATGTGCAGGGAAAGAGGTTGAGGTTGGTGAGGGAAGCTTGTGCAGTGGGATGGAGGATAAATTCTTTAGGGGGTAGGAAAGTGGCATGTGGGCAGTGGCAATCAAAAGGGAGTGAGAAGTATGGAAGGGCACTTTGGAGAGAGTGGTATAAGGGGGCATCATTGAATAATGATATGCAGGCACGATAGTGGGGGTAGTAGAATGTGAGGGACAACAGGAATGGAAGAAATAAGTAGAGTAGGGTGGTGGATGGGGAACAGAGATGCAAGGGTAGGATGGAGGAATTAGGAAGGAGGTCTGCAATGAGAAGGGCCACACACAGGTGCATGGTGTCCAGCTCAGGAGGGGTCAGGGTAAAAGCTGCAATCAGGGGTAGAGGGAGTGGGTAAAGCAGGGGCAGCTGTCTAGAGGAAAGAGGCATGGTGAGGGGTAGTTTGGGGTGAGAGGAGGCAGGTTAAAGCTGGAGGATGGGGTAAGAGAGCAGGCTTTCTCTGGAAATTTCGCTGCTTTATTTGAAGTGCGTAGTGTGCATGACGTCAGCTTCCTCTCTCTCTCCTCCTCCTCCTCTCTCCCTCCTTCCTTCACTCTCTCAGCCTATCACTTGCTGTGTCACACCTCACAATACAATGCAATGATGCTTTACATACAAGTGCTGCCAGCACTGATTATACATGGGTCTTTACCTCACACTGCATGTCAGCATTGCACTGCACTCTCACACACAGCACGTCGGCACTGTACTCTCACACACAGCACGTCAGAACTGCACTCTCACACACAGCATGTCAGCACTGCACTCTCACACACAGCACGTCAGCACTGCACTCTCACACACAGCACGTCAGCACTGCACTCTCACACACAGCATGCCAGCACTGCACTCTCACACACAGCACGTCAGCACTGCACTCTCACACACAGCACGTCAGCACTCCACTCTCAGACACAGCACGTCAGCACTGCACTCTCACACACAGCATGTCAGCACTGCACTCTCACACACAGCACATCAGCACTCCACTCTCAGACACAGCACGTCAGCACTGCACTCTCACACACAGCACGTCAGCACTTCACTCTCACACACAGCACGTCGGCACTGTACTCTCACACACAGCACGTCAGCACTGCACTCTCACACACAGCATGTCAGCACTGCACTCTCACACACAGCATGCCAGCACTCCACTCTCAGACACAGCACGTCAGCACTCCACTCTCAGACACAGCATGTCAGCACTGCACTCTCACACACAGCATGTCAGCACTGCACTCTCACACACAGCATGTCAGCACTGCACTCTCACACACAGCACGTCAGCACTCCACTCTCAGACACAGCACGTCAGCACTGCACTCTCACACACAGCATGTCAGCACTGCACTCTCACACACAGCATGTCAGCACTGCACTCTCAGACACAGCATGTCAGCACTGCACTCTCAGACACAGCATGTCAGCACTGCACTCTCACACACAGCATGTCAGCACTGCACTCTCAGACACAGCATGTCAGCACTGCACTCTCACACACAGCACGTCAGCACTCCACTCTCAGACACAGCATGTCAGCACTGCACTCTCACACACAGCACGTCGGCACTGTACTCTCACACACTCTCACACACAGCACGTCAGCACTGCACTCTCACACACAGCATGTCAGCACTACAATCTCACACACAGCATGTCAGCACTGCACTCACACACACTGCATGTCGGCACTCCACTCTCACACACACTGCATGTCGGCACTCCGTTCTCACACACTGCACGGCGGCACTCCGCTCTCACACACACTGCATGTCGGCACTCCACTCTCACACACTGCATGTCGGCACTCCGTTCTCACACACTGCACGGCGGCACTCCGCTCTCACACACACTGCATGTCGGCACTCCGCTCACACACATTGCACGTCAGCACTCTGCTCGCACACACTGCACGTCAGCACTCTGCTCTCACACACTGCACGTCGGCACTCCGCTCTCACACACACTGAATGTCGGCACTGCACTCTCACACACAGCATGTCAACACTACACTCTCACACACTGCATGTCAGCACTCCGCTCTCACACACACTGCACATCGGCACTCCGCTCTCACACACACTGCACATCAGCACTCCGCTCTCACACACACTGCACGGCGGCAATCCGCTCTCACACACTGCAAGGCGGCACTCCGCTCTCACACACACTGCACGGCGGCAATCCGCTCTCACACACTGCACGGCGGCACTCCGCTCTCACACACTCTGCGGCGGCACTCCGCTCACACACACTGCACGGCAGCACTCTGCTCTCACACACTGCACGGCAGCACTCCGCTCACGCACACACTGCACGGCGGCAATCCGCTCTCGCACACTGCACGGCGGCACTCCGCTCTCACACACTCTGCGGCGGCACTCCGCTCTCACACACTCTGCGGCGGCACTCCGCTCACACACACTGCACGGCAGCACTCTGCTCTCACACACTGCAAGGCGGCACTCTGCTCTCACACACTGCAAGGCGGCACTCTGCTCTCACACACTGCAAGGCGGCACTCCGCTCTCACACACTGCAAGGCGGCACTCCGCTCTCACACACTGCAAGGCGGCAATCTGCTCTCACACACTGCAAGGCGGCACTCCGCTCGTCAGCACTCTGCTCTCACACACTGCAAGTCGGCATGCTCAGATTCCCCCACGCCCATGAAGGGTAATACAATGACACATGTGCAGGTCTGACTCGCCAACGATGCCTCATATCACAGTAAAAGTAATTTCTTTTTTTTATGCTGTATTTGCAATGATACTACAGGTTGAGTATCCCTTATACCAAATGCTTGGGACCGGCAGTATTTTGGATAATGGATACTTACGGTTACTTACAGATCATTTTGGCAGCACCAGCCCTACAAATTATCTGCATTACCTAAAATTCAATGTGAGAAACTGCTAATATTATATTTAGGCAATGTAGATCATTTCTAGTAGTGGAGCCGGTGAACTTACCTGCTCCACATGCTGGCGAAATGATCTATCATTGCATGTAGTCCCTCCCTCCTGTCGCAGTACTCTAGGAACTACATTTCCCCTGAACACTGGCTCCAAATTTATGGCGGCTGGGAGGGTGAAGCAAAGGAGCTTCACCACCTGTGCGCCAGAAAGGTGAGTATTCCTTATCTGAGCTGACCCACATCCTAAATTCAGATTTTTGGTCATTTCGGATCTGCAGATAAGGGTCAACAAGTAGTGTATTTTGTGAGTACTGGGAGATTTTAATTTATCTTATTGGTGAAAATGATCCGTTCTCTGAAATGATTCATTATCCCAAATAATTCTGGTGCCAGGCATTTGGGATAAGTATTTTTGAATGTCTGTATTCTGAATATGTTTAATTACACACAAATAGCAGGTTTGCAGATTCTGGTGATTCTCTCACTCAGCATTTGGCCTGGGAGGAAAAAGGAAGAATTGAAATGTCTTAAAAAATACCAAATGATATCCATCGCACAGCAGCCTGTACAGAGCACACATATTCCACACTACTCCCCCGCAGGATGTAACTGTTAATTCATTAAGAAGCCCAAAGAAATGAACTGATTTCCCTCTGAACACTTCTGAATTCTATATTCTGCAGGACAGAATCAAGTAGGAGAATAAGATCCGTTTAGGTTAATAGCAATTTCAGAAAGTGTGAGTAAGAGGGGTGTCTGCCTCGAGGACAAAACAGTGGACGTTGCCTTTTACTTGGGGTGGGCCTTTAAAACAAGAAACAGCATTCACAAATCCCACCCTATAACAGTATGTTAACTGATTTGCCCTATTAACTGCAGGGAAATATAAATGTATTACTATTGATTCCTAGATCACAATTAACCATAGAAAGAGTAGCCATTGAAGCTTAGGATACAAGTTATAAAATAGTGAATGCTTGGAGTGGGGCTTTAATTGATGACCTTGAGTCCTTTTAATAGACAGACTTTCAGAGAGTAATTAATATTAAACCTGTAAAAGGTGCCATTTGCCTAGTGCTTGGAGGAAGTGAGATCTCTCTAGGAGGGGCCTGAGTACGTCAGTCAGACTTTATGGATATTCTCTTTTGTTACAGTGTTATTCTTATTGTTACAGTGATATTCTATATTGTTACAGTGATATTCTTATTGTTACAGTGTTATTCTTATTGTTACAGTGATATTCTTATTGTTACAGTGATATTCTATATTGTTAGTGATATTCTATATTGTTACAGTGATATTCTATATTGTTAGTGTTATTCTTATTGTTACAGTGATATTGTATATTGTTACAGTGATATTCTTATTGTTACAGTGTTATTCTTATTGTTACAGTGATATTCTTATTGTTACAGTGATATTCTATATTGTTAGTGATATTCTATATTGTTACAGTGATATTCTATATTGTTAGTGTTATTCTTATTGTTACAGTGATATTCTCTATTGTTACAGTGATATTCTTATTGTTACAGTGTTATTCTTATTGTTACAGTGTTATTCTTATTGTTACAGTGATATTCTTATTGTTACAGTGATATTCTTATTGTTACAGTGTTATTCTTATTGTTACAGTGATATTCTTATTGTTACAGTGTTATTCTTATTGTTACAGTGATATTCTTATTGTTACAGTGATATTCTTATTGTTACAGTGATATTCTTATTGTTACAGTGATATTCTATATTGTTAGTGATATTCTATATTGTTACAGTGATATTATTGTTGCAGTGTTATTCTTATTGTTACAGTGATATTCTATATTGTTACAGTGATATTCTATATTGTTACAGTGATATTATTGTTACAGTGATATTCTTATTCTTACAGTAATATTCTATATTGTTACAGTGATATTATATATTTTTACAGTGATATTCTATATTGTTACAGTGATATTATTGTTACAGTGATATTCTATATTGTTACACTGATATTCTCTATTGTTACAGTGATATTCTCTATTGTTACAGTGATATTCTATATTGTTACAGTGTTATTCTTATTGTTACAGTGATATTCTCTATTGTTACAGTGATATTCTATATTGTTACAGTGTTATTCTTATTGTTACAGTGATATTCTTATTGTTACAGTGATATTCTCTATTGTTACAGTGATATTCTATATTGTTACAGTGATATTCTATATTGTTAGTGATATTCTCTATTGTTACAGTGATATTATTGTTACAGTGATATTCTATATTGTTACAGTGATATTATTGTTACAGTGATATTCTTATTGTTACAGTGATATTCTCCATTGTTACAGTGATATTCTTATTGTTACAGTGATATTCTATAGTGTTACAGTTATATTCTCTATTGTTACAGTGATATTCTATATTGTTACAGTGATATTCTATATTGTTAGTGATATTCTCTATTGTTACAGTGATATTATTGTTACAGTGATATTCTATATTGTTAGTGATATTATTGTTACAGTGATATTCTTATTGTTACAGTGATATTCTCCATTGTTACAGTGATATTCTTATTGTTACAGTGATATTCTATAGTGTTACAGTTATATTCTCTGTTGTTACAGTGATATTCTATATTGTTAGAGTGTTATTCTTATTGTTACAGTGTTATTCTTATTGTTACAGTGATATTCTCTATTGTTACAGTGATATTCTTATTGTTATAGTGTTATTCTTATTGTTACAGTGATATTCTTATTGTTAAAGTGATATTCTATATTGTTAGTGATATTATTGTTACAGTGATATTCTCTATTGTTACAGTTATATTCTATATTGTTACAGTGATATTATTGTTACAGTGATATTCTATATTGTTACAGTGATATTCTTATTGTTACAGTGATATTCTATATTGTTACAGTGATATTCTTATTGTTACAGTGATATTCTCTATTGTTACAGTGATATTCTTATTGTTACAGTGATATTCTATAGTGTTACAGTTATATTCTCTATTGTTACAGTGATATTCTATATTGTTACAGTGTCCCTAAGTCAGCTGTCTATCTAAGCACAAAACCTCTGCTTATCTGCTGTAATACGAACAGTGTGTGGCACCATATCAGATACATTAGCAAAATATAAACCAATCACATACACAGCCCCTCCCTGATACAGAACCTTAATGACTTCATTAGATGACACAATTACATTACTTTGACCTGACCTGTCCTGTATGAAGCAATGCCAATGTCTTCTAATGGCACTGTTGTTTAACATTTATTATTATAATATTATCTCCTAAAAGTCCTTAAATCAATATCTGCAGTACAGATGTCAAGCTTTCAAGTCTGTAATGATTTGACCGGTTTTGGAATATTTCCCCCACATATGCTTTACAACAATGTTTGGTGCCAGGCCACAAAAGAAAGAGTTATCAAAGGGACATGCTTATTTTGATGCATCTTGTCGTATGTAACCTGTAAACTGTGCAGTTTATTTGTTTGTTTGTTTTTGCAAATACATGCACGGTATCTTTAGGAATCATGTTCTAGGCTAATTCTAGCCATTTTCCCTGCTTCTATTTACATTACAAGAGGACAGTTCATCCAAACTCTGTGCAGTAGACATCCCTGTGCATTCTATGTGACACCTCTTTTTGGCTCCCAGGAGATATTCGGTAGCAGATACATTATCAAAACACAAATCTACACACACCAAACAAACCAGAAGACCTGGCTTTCCCACATAAATCACACTTTCACCATGCTACCACCACTGCAAGGGGTTCTGGGTAGGCTTATGCAAATCCAGTCACACTGGATGAACACTGTACAGGAAAGCCTTTGAACACAGCCCAGACAGAGATGCAGAAGTAAGATAACCAACTCATGGACAGCTGTTTCGTCCTTTATGGGACATATCAGCGTAAGATTGGTTTACTGGCTTTCTGCTTGAGGCTTGGAGCAATACATGAGGAAAAACCCCATGAGAAAGCCTGCAAAAAGTAACTTTTCAAGCTAAGTATTAGAAACAATGCAAAACATCCACAAACAAATTATTATTATTATTTGTGTCCGCTTTCCCACTGGTACATTCCCACTTTGCAGGGTATTGGCACTTTGCAGGGTATTGGCACTTTTTGTGTCCCACCAGATGTACAGCAAGGGTTGCTCAATAAGCCATGCATTTGAAAGACACGTATACAGAATTAATTTTTATTTATTCCCGGCATACTAAATCCAGTGAGCTGCATATGTATATTTTTTAAATTAGATTTTATGAAACATTTTTCATCGTATGTACTATTTTGTGTTAAATATTACTTTTTTTGGTAATAAATTTAAATTATGTATAACCAGTAGTTTGTGTGTAATTTTTGAAGCGCTGTCTATATTTATCTGTATACATCTTTTTTTATTTTTTTTTTTAAGGCCCCTGGAATGTAAATCCACCTGTAGGAGAACACCCTTAAATGTCCCTACAGCTGCGTCATAGCTGAGTAGGCTAAGAATAATAGATGACTGTCACAAAATGGGTTTGGACTTCCACTGTGAAGGGGGTTCTTGGAGGGGCCTGTGGACCAAACACCTCCCTACACATTATGGGCCCTGGCATTATAAAGGGGTTCTGTTTTGGGGGGATTTGGGTACAGTGGGTTTGCACTTTGCCTTGACTTTACTCATGCACCCAGATTGTGCCCTCTGTAACCCCGACTCACCTTGGCTTATGTGCCATAACTGTATACTCCAATGTTGTTATTTAGTCAGATTCTGTAAGCATATTGGTTTATGTGTAATGCATAATTCTGTGAGGAGACCACTCTGAAGGATTACAGTGTGTCACAGAGGAGTCAGAGACGTCGATTAATAGTTAACCTCAACATCCATTGTTCTATGTAATTGAATTTACTGTTAAACTGATCTGTTCTCTGTATCTGTAGCAATGCTGGTTAATTGCTGTTTGGTTTCTGTTGTGTTGTATGTTAATATGTGGGTTCAGTTGTGTTAAATTGATTATGTCTGTATATAAGACTCTGTTTCTGTTCCAATCAAGTTGTTGTTCATTCTAGCTGTACCTAACTGCTAGGGGTCCTCTCTGCTATTTGGGTACAAAGAGCAAGGTTCCAGAAAGACTTTCTGAGTGGGGGCTAAGGAGGTGATTTACTACAACGGCAGAGGTTCTACCGGCCTTGGGTAGCCGTTCCGTTACAGTGACATTCAACCTCATATTTGTACATCTAGAGAAAATAACAGAACAAAATTATTTATACTGCACTATTTAGAAAAAAAATCTCATTATCCAGATATTTCCCTTTGTAATATTTGACACTGTGGGCTTAATTCATCAACGTGGGAATTACAGGGAATTTAAAACTTAAGGCCAAAGTAGCCAAACTAGAAATAAATTCTTAATTTCGGCTGGATGGGAGAATTTTTCAAACTTGGCTACTTTGGCCTTTAGTTTGAAATTCCATTGTCAATTCCCTCTTTCATGAATAAAGCTCAATATCTAAGTCTCACTACAGCAAATCTCCTGAATGTCTCTACTGAGACCCTCACAGGAAGCCGAGAGGTCTGTTTGACATGACTATTGATTCTCGCTAATCTAGTATTATGTCATCTTTTGATGGATACTGTCCCTTAGTAGCCATTGAAAAAGCTTTTCCACTATGGATTTTGGCCTTATGGGTTTGTAATGCTCCATCTGAGGTCTTTCTGTTGAAATAATGGCACTCCATCTGCTGCCCACCCTTCCTCCGGACCTTATGACATAGGAAATCCATTAGAAATAACAGTCTAGTCGTTTCTGAGATCATCTCCACAAGGACTCTCTGGTGTCTGGAGAAACATTTCTCTCTATATATTAATTCAGTTGAAATATATGCCTTCCTTCTGGTAATCAAATCCTGCTACAGTTTTATCTACAAACTAAAATAATCATGTTTCTGTCCACAACACCAATCCTCTCCTCCTTTTTTGATATTTTTTTTCATTCGTATTGTGTGTGAATTTTATGTATAGCCCCCAGGTGTCAGTCTTGAACTCTGGTGCCCCTATTTCTCCAGAGTCTGGAACTTGTATCATATTACCAAAGCATTTTTATTCCATCATATTCCATCTACTCCTGCCTTCTCTTTACAAGATAGGGAGGAAATTAATTACCATAAAGGCATTAGTAAAGGGGCATGAGTATGAAATTATAATGGACTCCAATGCTCCTATGTGTAGCACAATAGCATGTCAGAGACTGGGTTGCTCTCACCCTCTAGTGGAAATTGAGGACCAGGCTTCTCACTGTTGGTAGTAGGTCTGCCGCTAAACATTACAAATAACCTGAGCTTTCCTAGAAATAAACCTAGGATTATGGTAAATAGTATATAAAACAATATGCACTTGAGATATTTCTGGATCCTGCATTCTTCGTTTTGAACCATACAGGCTGATCTGGCTGTCAGCAGTCACTCATTGCTCCTACATAGAAACATAGAATGTGTCGGCACATAAGAACCATTCGGTCCATCTAGTCTGCCCAATTTTCTAAATACTTTTATTAGTCCCCAGTTCCCTATCTTATATCTAGGATAGCCTTATACCTATCCCATGCATGCTTAAACTCCTTCACTGTATTAACCTCTACCACTTCTACTGGAAGACTATTCCATGCATCCACTACCCTCTCAGTAATGTAATACTTTCATTAGTCCCTGGCCTTATCTTATATCTAGGATAGCCTTATACCTATCCCACGCATGCTTAAACTCCTTCACTGTATTAACCTCTACCACTTCTACTGGAAGACTATTCCATACATCCACTACCCTCTCAGTAAAGTAATACTTTCATTAGTCCCTGGCCTTACCTTATATCTAGGATAGCCTTATACCTATCCCACGCATGCTTAAACTCCTTCACTGTATTACCCTCTACCACTTCTACTGGAAGACTATTCCATGCATCCACTACCCTCTCAGTAAAGTAATACTATCATTAGTCCCTGGCCTTATCTTATATCTAGGATAGCCTTATACCTATCCCATGCATGCTTAAACTCCTTCACTGTATTAACCTCTACCACTTCCGCTGGAAGACTATTCCATACATCCACTACCCTCTCAGTAAAGTAATATTTTCATTAGTCCCTGACCTTATCTTATATCTAGGATAGCCGTATACCTATCCCATGCATGCTTAAACTCCTTCACTGTATTAACCTCTACCACTTCTACTGGAAGACTATTCCATACATCCACTACCCTCTCAGTAAAGTAATACTTTCATTAGTCCCTGACCTTATCTTATATCTAGGATAACCTTATACCTATCCCATGCATGCTTAAACTCCTTCACTGTATTAACCTCTACCACTTCTACTGGAAGGCTATTCCATGCATCCACTACCCTCTCAGTAATGTAATACTTTCATTAGTCCCTGGCCTTATCTTATATCTAGGATAGCCTTATACCTATCCCATGCATGCTTAAACTCCTTCACTGTATTAACCTCTACCACTTCTACTGGAAGACTATTCCATGCATCCACTACCCTACCAGTAAAGTAATACTTTCATTAGTCCCTGGCCTTATCTTATATCTAGGATAGCCTTATACCTATCCCACGCATGCTTAAACTCCTTCACTGTATTAACCTCTACCACTTCTACTGGAAGACTATTCCATGCATCCACTACCCTCTCAGTAATGTAATACTTTCATTAGTCCCTGGCCTTATCTTTTATCTAGGATAGCCTTATACCTATCCCATGCATGCTTAAACTCCTTCACTGTATTAACCTCTACCACTTCTACTGGAAGACTATTCCATGCATCCACTACCCTACCAGTAAAGTAATACTTTCATTAGTCCCTGGCCTTATCTTATATCTAGGATAGCCTTATACCTATCCCACGCATGCTTAAACTCCTTCACTGTATTAACCTCTACCACTTCTACTGGAAGACTATTCCATGCATCCACTACCCTCTCAGTAAAGTAATACTTTCATTAGTCCCTGGCCTTATCTTATATCTAGGATAGCCTTATACCTATCCCATGCATGCTTAAACTCCTTCACTGTATTAACCTCTACCACCTCTACTGGAAGACTATTCCATGCATCCACTACCCTCTCAGTAATGTAATCCTTTCATTAGTCCCCAGTTCCCTATCTTATATCTAGGATAGCCTTATACCTATCCCACGCATGCTTTAAATCCTTCACTGTATTAACCTCTACCACTTCTACTGGAATACTATTCTATACATCCACTACCCTCTCAGTAATGTAATACTTTCATTAGTCCCTGGCCTTATCTTATATCTAGGATAGCCTTATACCTATCCCATGCATGCTTAAACTCCTTCACTGTATTAACCTCTACCACTTCTACTGGAAGACTATTCCATACATCCACTACCCTCTCAGTAATGTAATACTTTCATTAGTCCCTGGCCTGATCTTATATCTAGGATAGCCTTATACCTATCCCACGCATGCTTAAACTCCTTCACTGTATTAACCTCTACCACTTCTACTGGAAGACTATTCCATACATCCACTACCCTCTCAGTAATGTAATACTTTCATTAGTCCTTGGCCTTATCTTATATCTAGGATAGCCTTATACCTATCCCATGCATGCTTAAACTCCTTCACTGTATTAACCTCTACCACTTCTACTGGAAGACTATTCCATGCATCCACTACCCTCTCAGTAAAGTAATACTTTCATAAGTCCCTGACCTTATCTTATATCTAGGATAGCCGTATACCTATCCCATGCATGCTTAAACTCCTTCACTGTATTAACCTCTACCACTTCTACTGGAAGACTATTCCATACATCCACTACCCTCTCAGTAAAGTAATACTTTCATTAGTCCCTGACCTTATCTTATATCTAGGATAACCTTATACCTATCCCATGCATGCTTAAACTCCTTCACTGTATTAACCTCTACCACTTCTACTGGAAGGCTATTCCATGCATCCACTACCCTCTCAGTAATGTAATACTTTCATTAGTCCCTGGCCTTATCTTATATCTAGGATAGCCTTATACCTATCCCATGCATGCTTAAACTCCTTCACTGTATTAACCTCTACCACTTCTACTGGAAGACTATTCCATGCATCCACTACCCTACCAGTAAAGTAATACTTTCATTAGTCCCTGGCCTTATCTTATATCTAGTATAGCCTTATACCTATCCCACGCATGCTTAAACTCCTTCACTGTATTAACCTCTACCACTTCTACTGGAAGACTATTCCATACATCCACTACCCTCTCAGTAAAGTAATACTTTCATTAGTCCCTGGCCTTATCTTATATCTAGGATAGCCTTATACCTATCCCACGCATGCTTAAACTCCTTCACTGTATTAACCTCTACCACTTCTACTGGAAGACTATTCCATGCATCCACTACCCTCTCAGTAAAGTAATACTTTCATTAGTCCCTGGCCTTATCTTATATCTAGGATAGCCTTATACCTATCCCATGCATGCTTAAACTCCTTCACTGTATTAACCTCTACCACCTCTACTGGAAGACTATTCCATGCATCCACTACCCTCTCAGTAATGTAATCCTTTCATTAGTCCCCAGTTCCCTATCTTATATCTAGGATAGCCTTATACCTATCCCACGCATGCTTTAAATCCTTCACTGTATTAACCTCTACCACTTCTACTGGAATACTATTCTATACATCCACTACCCTCTCAGTAATGTAATACTTTCATTAGTCCCTGGCCTTATCTTATATCTAGGATAGCCTTATACCTATCCCATGCATGCTTAAACTCCTTCACTGTATTAACCTCTACCACTTCTACTGGAAGACTATTCCATACATCCACTACCCTCTCAGTAATGTAATACTTTCATTAGTCCCTGGCCTTATCTTATATCTAGGATAGCCTTATACCTATCCCACGCATGCTTAAACTCCTTCACTGTATTAACCTCTACCACTTCTACTGGAAGACTATTCCATGCATCCACTACCCTACCAGTAAAGTAATACTTTCATTAGTCCCTGGCCTTATCTTATATCTAGGATAGCCTTATACCTATCCCATGCATGCTTAAACTCCTTCACTGTATTAACCTCTACCACCTCTACTGGAAGACTATTCCATGCATCCACTACCCTCTCAGTAATGTAATCCTTTCATTAGTCCCCAGTTCCCTATCTTATATCTAGGATAGCCTTATACCTATCCCACGCATGCTTTAAATCCTTCACTGTATTAACCTCTACCACTTCTACTGGAATACTATTCTATACATCCACTACCCTCTCAGTAATGTAATACTTTCATTAGTCCCTGGCCTTATCTTATATCTAGGATAGCCTTATACCTATCCCATGCATGCTTAAACTCCTTCACTGTATTAACCTCTACCACTTCTACTGGAAGACTATTCCATACATCCACTACCCTCTCAGTAATGTAATACTTTCATTAGTCCTTGGCCTGATCTTATATCTAGGATAGCCTTATACCTATCCCATGCATGCTTAAACTCCTTCACTGTATTAACCTCTACCACTTCTACTGGAAGACTATTCCATGCATCCACTACCCTCTCAGTAAAGTAATACTTTCATAAGTCCCTGACCTTATCTTATATCTAGGATAGCCTTATACCTATCCCATGCATGCTTAAACTCCTTCACTGTATTAACCTCTACCACTTCTACTCCATGCATCCACTACCCTCTCAGTAAACTAATACTGATACTACGTTTAAATCTTTGACCCTCTAATTTCAGACTATGTCCTCTAGTTGTGGTAGTTTTTCTTCTTTTAAATATACTCTCATCCTTTACTGTGTTAATTCCCTTTATGTATAAACTGATAGACACTCTGTCTTAGAAGCCGTTAAGAGAAGGGATAGTTATACAGGGAATAAATCCCCAATTGTTTTTAATATAGGGCCATTTTTTCTTATCCCCTTTTTCAATGCTATTTGTGCACATTATAGTAATTCCATAATCCGAGTTCAAAAAAATGAAGACTTGGGAGAAACCATTTGGTGAAGGTGCTGCTTCACTGAGATGGTTAGGCGTTAATGGGTCGTTGCTAGTGGTGTGTCTGTGTGTCAATCATGTAAGATGGAAGGGATAAATAGTTAGGAGGAATAATAGTAAAGAAGGAGGGAGCATTGTAACAGTGACAAGAGGTGGGGAGCCATAGTCTTACACAGGATGTCAGCACTGTAGTAGAAGATGGAACACACACAGACCATGCTGAAGATTCATAGGTAGGTTGTTTGTTCCAGCACAAAAGTTAGATATTAGGGTGAAAACGATAAATTGGCAAATTTGGACGTTTTATCCCTCTTTGAATGGCAGCTTCTTACTTTTGCACGTGAGTCTCCAATAAACGACCTCACTGTTTTTGGTGAATCTATCATTAAGAAACTGCTATAAAACATATAATCTACACATCAACTAGTGTATCTGTCATTAAGAAACCGCTATAAAACATATAATCTACACATAAATTAAAATTGATACTTACCTGAAGATTTCTTCCAAATTCACCAATATGGCGGCGTCAGAAAAGCATGCATGGTCCTATTTGTTTCTTATTTTTCTTCTGCTTCATCAGTAAAGCTGGAAAATAGAATATGTGTTTAAAAAAAAAAAAAGAAAATTATTATTTTTAGCCTTTTGACTAAAGAAAAAACCTACTGGATTCTTGTTCCGTGACGTGAGTTATCACCAGGGATAAGCACCAGTGTTCATCTCGTTGACTAAACATTTTCATCAAAGGTTTCATCAACTGGATGTTTTCAGTGAAGAAAACTAAACAATAACTAAATAAAATCTAACTTAATAGGATTAAAACTATGACGAAAATCCATTCCCATTTTCATCAACTGTCTAAAACGTGACGAAAATGTTAGGGAGGGACTATTGTATTTATCCTGTATTTCCCATGGATCTCTGGCAGAGCCCAGTCCCCCAGACTCTATCGGCGGCTGGACTGATAAGAGATGCATAGTGTCTGTGATGGACCATTTAATGATGTTCTATGACTGTCACAGACAGTGCCTTGTATGAACAATTTGCCTATCATTTACATAGTTGCCAACACCGGCCATGTTTCCAGGGACACATATTTGTTCCACATGTTGCAGAAAGAGCATGCAAAGTGCAGCCCAGCAGTATATAGGATGGTTATACACACTAGTGTACTCTTTCTAACTGTACCACAGTTCCAAGAACTTTTAGCACCCAAGCTCCATTATTCTGCATCCCACATTGGTCCTAAGGGGTTGCAAACTATATCCAGTCCAGGTATGACCGCAGCGGCAATAGGTCTTGCCCCTGTTTGGGTCACGGAATTATCTTTCTATTGAGGGCTTTATAAAAGGAAGCCCACTCCACAGCTGCATTAGGTATAATGACTACCACGTCTGGTCCACAGCCTGACACTATAGATTGTTTGAGAAGTGAATGAATCCCCTGGGAACATTGCTCTCTGTTCTGGTACTGCCAGGTATTAAAGATAGTTTTATACTGTGAATATACAGAATGAAAAAAAATGATCACAAGTAATCTACGTGTTAGTAGACTTGCATTAACTAACCTATTCCCACCATGTTATCTTCACAAATATATCCCAAACGGTCCTAGGGAATAGCATTACATGTCTTCCCAAACACCGGGCTCCGCTCCCCTCGTGACATGTTAAGCGTGATAATGTGAACACGCGGCCACCCAAGATCCGTCCCGCTAGTGTGCCGATCCATGGGGACGTATGCTTCAGCGAACATTTACATTTTGGCCAAAAACACCCCATGTCTTTAAGGGGTTAATAATGTACCTGTGGTGTCTCTTTTTTATGACCTCACCTTGTGGCTTGATTGGCAAATTAACTTTCAACAGGTAATGTGTAATTTGCATACTATGCCACAGGTATAATATAATATACTAGGCCACACCACAGACACATTTAAAACATATTTTTCCCCTTAGGTATTTACCATCATGTTAACACATATATCTACTTTTTTTTTTTATAGTATTCTCTACATTTACGGTTTTAACATGTTTAGGTGACGGGGTCCCCTGACAGCATGAGCAGGTTAGATTTACCCCTCGCCTCTGAAAGTGTCAGTGATACACAGAGCAGCATGGCTGCACAGCAATGTGTTACATGAGGTAAAGCAGCACTGAATCCCCTCAGACAGGATGCCCCGGGATGCGCACGTTACAGACAGCACGTCCTCTGCCGCCACTCACGTTGCATAGCAACACAAGCCCAGACCAACAATTAGACAGTCATCTGACCCCCACCGTCCAATCCGGAGCGCTGAAAACACAAACAGCCTGTCCAATCCGCATACAGCTCGCGACCAGCCTGTCCAATCGGGGAGCTGTGTTACAACGTCTTTAACTTGTCTAGTCAGGAGGGTGGTGAAATCGATGAGCCAATTTTATGACACGTGACTTGATTGTTGCTTCCTTCGTCACGTGACGATGTAATCCAATCAAGCGTTGTTTTCCCAGTGGCGGCATAACTCGCTGTCAGGGAGAAGATGGCGGGACGGAGGGGGGTGAATGGCGCTTCGTGATGTTACAAAAGAAGGGCGGCAGTGTGTGACCTAGATGGTGTTAAACTCTAAACCCCGGAGTGTTTCTATACACACTACTTATCATGGGCAGATGGGGGATGGCGAAGGAAGACCGCAGCTTAGTCAGGGCAGCTGTGGGACGCTTTATAGGCCTTCTGCTCATTCAGTCAGATCCAATTAGAAGAAATGACCGTATATATATATATTGCCAGCAGAAACATACAGTCAGATAGCAGCACAGTCTGACTGAGGTCATGGGGAAGCCATTCATTCAGTAGGATAGCATGTACAATGTGTGGATTCAAGAAAAGGTCAAAATAAGACAACACTGATTTGCCCAAATCTATAATTTTATATATATATATATATATATATATTTTGTTCTTAATTAGGACCCCTAGACTGATGCCTGCTGGAGGTGCAGGAGTTCCCCAGGAAATGTGTTGCACATATGGTGGGACACATTCACGCTACGTTCCACCATTTCACTGATTTACCCCCTCTAAACGGCCGCCTGTCTACTCCACCACACTACTTGGCCCTCCTCGGCCTACAAAAAAAATCACTTATCCCCCAACTCATAAACAAGGATAAACCGCCCCTTCCACTACACTGGGGTTATGCCATCCCCACCCACATTAAGGGCATGGGTAGAGAGTTGAAGCTATCAGAGCCCTAGAAGACTTGGTCATCCGATCTGAAGAAATGAGCGAAAAACGGAGGCACACATAGTTTCACTGGATCCAATATATCACTGACCTTCACTCACAACCTAACTTGGGGCCATGATGCCTCACTGTGCACTCCAGGTATATCCCTGCCCCTCACCTATCAGCAACACCTCATATACAGTTACTCCCACCCTGTCGTCGTCCCCCCTCCCACAACCAACTCACCTCCCCCAGATTGGTTTACTATTCTTGTATATATTTTTTCTTATTTTCCAAATGGTGTTACGGAACCTCTGTGGCCCTGCTGCACCAGGAGCATTGCTGTATATCTCCCCTCACCTTGCCTCCCTTCCTCTCCCATTTGTTTCTTCTTTCTTTTCACCCCCTCCCCACAAATTTGCAAAAAGTATCAATAAAAACTGATTTATTAAATAAAAACATTTTTTTTTAGGACTGCCCACTCTTTGGATGTATTCTACAATTTAGTATTAAAAATAAAACTAAAAGTGTTTAAGTCCTTGCCCTCCCCCCCAATTATTTTCCAACTATAAATTTGGTGCAGCACGAACAAACATCCCAACATAATTGCCCAATTAATTAGTAAAAAAAAATAACTAGATTCCCAGACACAAGAACATGGTGATGAGACATATAGCACGGGCCAGCCAGGATTAACTGAGATTAGATTGATAAATACATTATTACATTTGCAACAAAAAAAAAAGGGGGAAAACTAAAACGAGGACCACAAAGGAGGAGGGTCACTGATCACCGTTAATTCTTACTGGAACTGGTGCTGCAATTTTATAGTACTGCTCTAATTTCAAAGTTAAATGTTTTTCCCAAAAGGTTAAACGAGGCATGTACTAAAATCTTAGACCACGTACTTTGGAAGTCCAGAAGATTTGTTTCCAAACGGAAAAACTCATTGTTTTCTCTACCGAAGTCCATTCCAATAATACTTCTTTTGAGATCTTCTAAATTAGTGAGATAATGTATAATAGAAAGAGGGCTACAATTTGACTGGAGGACTAATCATTTTACAAAAAGTGGTAGACAACTATTAATCTACCAATCGCAGGATTGAAGGCTCATAGTAAATGAGAATGCAGTAAAGCTGTACTTAGCTATATTTATTTTAATTAGGTAGAAACATGATTTCATATAGTAGTCATAGAAAGTAGAAGCGATCTATGCTCATTTGAGGGAAGGTGTGTAATTAGAGCATGACTGAGCTCCTCATCCCTGACTCTCCACTTAGCCATCATGTCTAAAGTCTGCTGCCAAGGATTCAACATATTTCACCAGTGGACATTTTCCCCTAGTGATACAGATGAAACATGAGTTATTGAGGAACTACTGGCCATGCAGCAGATGATGTGTAATACCTCTTACCGGACCCATTGGTTCTGAAGATCAATATATACTAACCGATAATCTTCCAAAATAGTTATATAAATAGATTTTTACTTACAAAAACAACGCAAAATTGTCAATGATATAGCTTACTTACATATATTTATGTATAATGCTACATTTAATTACTGTACCAAGAAACCCTGAGCAGAAACTGAATTGAATGCAGGTGTGCTACATATTTGCATTGTAAATGTAATCACATGCATGTTGATCTTTTCAGTGCACATTCTCAACTGGGAACAAGTAACATGAGGAACAGTATATAACCTGTAGATACACAGCTTTCAGATGTGTAGGACATTGTATTAGGTAGTTTATTCTATTACGGATCTGTGCACTGTTAAAACAAGGCAAGACAAAGGATCTGCAATGGTTTGCTTTTTTACTAATGTCACAGGGCTCTTTAAAGAAGGTTAGGATATACATGATAGAATACCAGTATGTGATTCTTGCACAGGGATACGTACAGGGAGGTGTCTACTATGTCTTATAGGCCAAGTATTTAAAAAAGTGCAGAAGTGAAGAAAAACAGTGTTAGGAGCTACTTTAATTGACTTGTTATTATAAGGGTTGCAGCTCACTATCCAGTGAGAAAATGACCTCTATTTGCACATAAAAAGAAGTAACAACAAACAAAAGGGAAAGGAGCGCTAAAATAAAAAATATTTATAATGTAATGTAGAAGTTATATATTTTATTTAGAAAACTAATGAAAGTTAGTTAGTTTTTTTGTTATTTTTCTAAATAAAATATATTTTTTAATGTCAGTTTTAAGTAAGCCTTTTCTTTTTATTCATTAAATATTGTGTATATTGTACTGTTTTCTCTTCCACATTTATGAATTTGTATACACACTGAGATGCAATATTCACATCTATACCCATAAGACCTACAAAGTGGCTGATCCCTACAAATCTCTGGGGATCTCCTTGTTCACCTGTATAGAGAGCAGTATACTGCTCCAAAATCTATATCCCATTTTTATCGAGATCTTCAATCAAAAATCTGTGTGGATTTATCCACTGTCCAATATAAGTATTCTTTATATTTTTTAACCATCTTTCTTTATATATTCTTTTGCACTAACTTCTACATTAAATTATAAATGTATTTTATTCTTGCGCTCCTTTCCCTTTTGTTTGTTGTTACAAGTACTTAAAGTTAACATGGCTTTATACATGTAGTATTTTAAGGTAGATTAGTAAATCCATAATTATTCTTGTATCATTTTAGCTGCTCGCATAAGCGCGTGGTGTTTAAAATAATGATAGAGTATAGCTGGGGGAGAAAAAAGTTTCCATGGTATGCAAGTACAAGATGCAAACAGTATAAAAACAGTTTTTGTTGTTGAATTTCGGAAAGCATTAGTAATAGGGCCACTTGAAGCAGTTTGTGAGATTTTCGTAGAATAGTGATAAAGGCCGCCAAGTATAAGGTATGTATAGTTCATGACTAGATGGGCATAGTAGCTAAAGTAATATTTTACATAGCCGAACTGATACTGAGCACTTAACACATATTTGCCAGTTTTTAGGCAAATGGCGCACCCCATTTAAAGTGTGTTAAATAAGGCTGATAGTTCATATTGTGAAATTTAGGATTTCATTGACCAGACACAAAGACAAATAGTAATGTTAGAGCTTGAAGAGCCCCAAGAAACCAACTGGGGCTTAAATCTTCAATCAGTGTTTCCTTTACTAAGCCATGTTAAGTAGGTTTGTATCTTAAAGAAATTAGGCGGCTACAGCTGTCACAGCAGGAGCCAAATCAATGTTCTAGTTGTTTCACAAATACAAAAAAACAAGCTAAAATCTATGCGGCACATTACAAAGCATTATGGGATACTAACCAGTCTTACAGATTAGAAAGATATCGGTCGTGGAGGCAGACAATTCAAGGCGTTTGTCTACTACTTGTACCCATTGATTCCATGGTATGGAAGTGGATATGGACCAATCCACAGGGTTGCTACTAGTGGGTAAATAATCATTAATGGACATTCCAGTATTGTCACAGTGTATATAGGAGATGGCACTCTATAGTAAAATTCTATCAATATCAAAACATTATATATATATATATATATAGACAGGTGCAACATTCCATACCTGTGTCCAACAGGATATAAATACAAAGAGTTATATTGGAGGTGCACTCAAATAAATATGAAGGACCACAGTATTGCAATGCAAAATAGTTTTTAATGCTCAAGGCATAAAATGGAGTGTACATAGAACAGTACAGTGAATACAGCAGCTCTGCTGCCGCCAATGCTGTCTATTAGGTTAATAAGCCATTCCATGGTGTGCCCTCTTTCATGCCCCCCCTTTTTTATAACTGCAGATTCTTCTATTAGCACCAGCATGTTTATATATGATTAATAGCCACAAATAAATTAGACCTTGTTCCCATGGCTTTATAAGTGTTCTTGTTTTTTTATAAATAAATCCATGCAAATCTGATATTGTTCAAATTCAATATCTAAGTTTTCTGAATCCAGCTCTTCTTGTGGAATCTTGTTTGAGACAATGGCTGAGTGACAGGCAACTTAGAGTTGTAGTCAATGGGGTATTTTCGATATAAAGCAAAATGGCGCAAGATAGCGGGTACCTTAAATATGAAAAATAAAATACAAGAAATAATAGTGCAATTTTGTAAAACACCACAGATTTAAAATGAATACGTGGTAATAAATACACTCTCAAACCAACGTGAGGAATGATCATTGAGAGTGATGTGATTTCTTCAGAAATTTTAATAGACTCTAAAGATATAAATAGCGACAAAATATATGCACGACCAAAGAGCTGATGTGAAAAATGGCCCCTTCTAAAAAACGAACTCACTGGACATAAACAGATAAAAGCAATGAAGTCCGCTGGTGCAATCAGAACTTGGGTAAAACCATAACCTGGACCTGGCAAAGGTAGACGGCAGGATCAAGGAGAAGGTCTGCAGCTGCCGGTATCTTGTCTCTACGCGTTTCACCGGAGCTCCGATCACTGCTTCCTCAGAAGAAGACTAATGTCCGGCATCGGAGAAAAGCTGAGTTTATATCACAAGGGCCGCCCTCTTTCTGACATGTTTCTAATGCGACGAGCGTTCGTTACCTTAGTGACGCTCCTAGCTATATGGGTATCAGCCTTTTCAAACAATAATTATTCAGTTTGATTCATGGCATCTGAGCTAAATAAGGTCATTTCGTTTGGATTATTTCTCTTAGGGTGGTGGCGTTCAGGGATGTGGTGTGGAATTGTTCTAGCTGGGGCAGTTATGTTAGGCAAAATAATCAACAAACGGAAAGAAGTCCTCAGACTGACACTGTGGGGGATCCTTTAAAACGTAATCCTTTTTTTTTTTTTTTTTAGTAAGAAGCAGCACATTGAACAAATGAAGTGCGGTGACAAAAACTGAATGAGACAAAAAAGTTTGAATGTGCCGAGAGCTTTACGCGTTTCGTGCGAGGCACGTAGTTTATGGATATATATATATTGTGACAAAAGTACTCCTTTCCCTTGGTACCTTGTCCTGGGATTTGGGGGTTACACAGTCTTTCAGGCTTCAGAGGCACTTCACACGCTGGATGAGGTAACATGACTTGTTTTCTTTTATTGTGGTTCCAAGATGCACAGCAAGGTATAACAGGTTGTAACAAGATATAAAACAAAATCCTTGCTCTTCTGCACACTAACTAAGCAAAAATACTAAGCTAGCTGGGTTGGATGGCTTGTCCATCTCCCAACATGACCATAAATCACCACCTTACTGTTTCAGTGTTTTCAGCTCTCTGTTTCCACTCACAGAAATCAAACACAGTCTCTCCCCTCCTCTGGCAGGGGAATATTTAACAGCACCTGTAATCAGCAAGCCTTTTCAGGTGAGGTGAATTAGGACTGAAACTCTGACACTGGACTTCTCACCTGTAGGATCCAAGCAACATCTAAAATGTGGAGTGGAGCACTGGCCCACCCTACTCTCCAAGTGCTCCACCACAGGGCCCACACATACACATACATAAAGTGCTATATTAAGTGTAACATAACAATATACAAACAATAGTAGGAAATCTGGGGAGATATATAGACTCCCTCCAGCACAATTCCTTGCCGTCGGTCACAATATATATCCCTATGGATTTACTTTTTTTGCTATTCAATCCCTACTTTCAGTAAACACAAAATATCCTTTGCATGATATATAGAATGTGTCACCGGCAGATAAGAACCATTCTGCCCAATTTTCTAAATACTTTTATTAGTCCCTGGCCAATTCTTATATGTAGGATGGATGAACATCAACTGTTTAAAAGAAAAGACTCACAGAATAGTCTTGTTTATGACATAATTTTCTGGATTGATATGTAAATTACACATTTACCACTGAAAAGTAGTTCATTTGCCTCTGAAGCCACAAGATAATGTTAGAAACACGATGCACGCCACACACGTTTCAAACATATTTTTCACTTCATTTGGAATTCTGCACAATGTATAGATCAATGTTTAGGGGAAAGTCACATAGCTACAAATCTTAAAGATAACTGTGTTTTGTTTTTTAATCCCCAGTATAAATTCTGAACAGGTATTTCCCAAGTTTTGAATAAATTCACAGTCGCACTCCATGTACATTATTCTCCAAATCGGACCTGAAGCAACTGATTCACATATGCAAGAAACCCACCCGACAAGCAAATGCAGTTAATGTCCGAAACGCAGTAGCATTCAGTGTGGTGTTGGAAGGATATTAACTCTTCTTGAAGGGCTTTCAGGAGACTAGGGGCTTTAGTCATGATGGAGATGGGCCAAAGCAGTTGCAAAGATTCTCCCATTCAGCTGCATTTCTCTCTTGTATGTATGAAGTGGTAGATTTATTTTAGAACAGTAATTACAAACCAGTGCTGCGCTCCTGACCGGTTTCAGCGAAGCCATTATTAAGGTGAGCCCTAAAAAATGGTGCATGGGAGCGCTGCAGTGGCTTATAATTGCTGTAACAACATTTAAAAATGTCCTTTCATGCCAAACAAAGTTTCTATCCAGAAAATGTAACTACATTTTATATTTTCAGATGGATATATATAAAAACACATTTGGATGAATGGGGGGGGAAAAAAAGAGAAACCATAGTGTTCGCTTTTTTTTAATATTTTGTACAAAAAACACCAAAAATAAATTGATCTTCCATAATTTAGAGACATACGATTTTCCTTGTTTTACTTGTTTTTAAATGGGTCAGACCACACTTTCAATCCTTTAGGGAAAAAGAAAAAAAACAAAATTGACTACAAAATCAGGTACACATCAATACAACAACACTATAAACATATTGTGATTGGTGGTTACAGACTTGAGAAAGAACTGATAGCACTCTGTAGACGCTCCCTTTCCAAATCAGTTTGTTATGGTCTTTACATTTCTACAAATGTGGCAAATGATGAAAATATAAAATTTAGCTTTAGCACCAGCACTTAAATCAGAAGTGCAAATTAGTCTTAACTGCGGAGTCTTTTAAAACACAACAAATTTTAAAAATATCTACTCAATTTTAAGAGTTACAATTGCAGATGATGAAATAATATGTATATGTTGCACTGAAGAAATGTTAGAGGAGTATACAATGCAGCTGTAACAAAATAATAACTGTGCACATTTAAAACCTTTTTATTTCCCTAAATCTAGGATACTAGACAGATTCTGAAACCAGTCTAGTTATTTTTAGGAGTCCTTCTTTATAGACTATTTACTAAAAGAGGAGCTGCTGGTAAACATTTTAATTCACCATATTTACTCTGTACTGCGCAGGGACCACATGGTGAGACCCTCCTACATAACGCATTCTTAAATTGCAAGCTGAGCTCTTAAAGCTGGAGAATCTTGCCAAGATCTTCACTGCACAATGCCTACTTAAATCATCTTTTAGTAAATGGCTCCCATAGAATAAGCAATACACCATTAGGAACCAGTAGTTAGAATTTCACGTGCCATAGCTTTGTAAAAATCAAACCCAAAGAGAGCAGTGAAAAGAAATTTCACATACTAGGGCTTAACAAATGTTTGTCAGGTTATATTAAGGAGCCAAGGAAATGGCACTTCCATAAGAGTCAGGAGCCATGGCTTCCGGGATTTGTCAAGCCCTGTTATACACTATTAGCACAACAGAGGGAGAAACAGCACTTCTCTGTTTATTGAGTACACTCTTATATTGCCGAGTAGATGTTCACAGCACATATGATTATTATTTTATCTAGAAGACATACCTGGGGGTTGTACATCTTCCTGAATCACATCAGATCGATTGATGGCTTGTTCCTTCTCTGCTCAAAAAAACAAACAAACACATTTGTTATCAGGATCTGCTCCAGTTTCTCTAAGTATTGTCACACACTAACAGTTTTATTTTACCAGTCACTGTGAGCATATAAACTAGCAATGGCACTGTATATGTTTGGGAACTAGATAACCCATGATGCTTAGTCAGCCCATACTCTATTCACCAATATAAACTACAACTATTGAATCATCTCAATATGCACTTTATTCAACACCTCTAATGTAGGGTAAAGCTATGGCTTCACAAATACGGTTTTTGTAAATTAGTGTGCCTTTCAAATCTTAATTTTATTGACCAGAAACCATTCATTTTGGCATTCCACCTTATAACCCAGGAAGGTTTTTAACCGGAGTTCTTGTATGCATTCCAGTAGGCTTGTCACTCTACCACCAGTTCCCCAGGTGACTTGTCACCAGTAGCTCTAGTATCCCCAGGTGACTTTTCACCAGTAGGCTTGTCACTCTACCACAGTTTCCCAAGGTGACTTGTCACCAGTAGCTCTAGTATCCCCAGGTGACTTCTAACCAGTAGGCTTGTCACTCTACCACAGTTTCCCCAGGTGACGTCACCAGTAGCTCCAGTAGGCTTGTCACTCTACCACCAGTATCCCCAGGTTACTTGTCACCAGTAGGCCACCACTAGCCCCAGTTGAGTGAATACAGTATAGCCCCACTTGTTAGCTCATATGGCTCTTTTCAATTATAACCATACTTTGGTGATACAACACATAAATCGCTAATCGACATGACGTGATGTATATACAGTACATTTATTAAACCCTTCGTGATGCATGGTGCTTGTGCCCCCAGATGACGCAAGCACCAAAACTTTGTGATTTGTTCCTGGCCACCGATCACAAGGTGATCGGTGGCCAGGAACCACTATGGCAGAGACCAGATCAGGGTCTTAATAGACCCTGTGGGTCCCTGCCAAAAGATTGCGAGACCTCCGGACGTCACGTGTGACATCACAGAGGCATGCCCGACCCCGGAAGTTTGGGCACGGCGCGATTTAGTGGAATGTAGCCGGTTTTCCCTGTCAGACTGAGGACACTCAAAGTGGCCTCATCTGACAGGTGGGATCCCGCTGCAGCCGCGATGAGCTGTTTAACGCTGGACATACTATGCTATTCTAGCGTCTTTTACGCACTGAAAATCAGGACGGCATAGTACGTCCTAGCGCCAGGAAGGGGTTACTGATTCATTTTACCTGTCACTTTATCCTCGCACCAGGGACAGCTAACTAAAATAAAGTGGAGCGTCCCTTTATAGGTCTAGCATTATTGCACACTAATAAATGCATTTATTAGTACATATTTTTTTTTGCTAGTTTAAAAAAAAAATGTCTGTTCTAACTGGAAAGTTTACTAAACAATGTATTCTGTAAAATGGAACAACAGGACCACTCGTGAGAGTCATTGTTACAGCAAGATAATCAAATAGAATTTATTTTCCACAACTGAGAGGGATTTAAAATATAACTGAATGGTTCAAATATATGTATAATGCAGTGCATGTATGAGGAACATAAACTATTCTATTTGAAATAATAAACATGTCTAATTCATTGGACTTTCCATACTGATTGTTCCTTATACATGATACCTGTAAAATCCAAATCTCCACCACGGTGTGGTTTAATAGGTTGTAAAGAAAGATATTAAAAGGAACCGACACGTATGGGAAACCGTGCAGCCCCCTATGTATTAAATTCTGTGCCAACTGGCTGGCAGAGCACCATGGGAACTTCAATCCACCACAACTAGACTACAAAATATGAATCAATGCAGTAAATTACTCAATCATCCTAATTAACAGTTAATTAGACAACACTGGTTAATCCATATGTGCTGTGTACAACACCACAGGTGACCTCCCCCCTCCTATATGTCCACACCACTTACTGTACTCATCTATGTGCTTCATAGGGTAAAAGTATATAGGGTAGAAAGCTGCTGCCACCGCAGTAACAAACCCCCCAAAAATGAGCACTATCCTGGTACTCCTAGACATGACCAGAGGGCTGCAAAGGACAAAGACCATGTGACACCAAAACCAGGAAGCTGGATGTGTACAACAATCTCATTGGCTGGTTCAGGGAGATGAACTGATAGCCACCCTCTGATTGGTTATATCCTTCTTTATCCGACCCTCTCCCCTTATTAATTAATAGCACAAGGAAGTCAATAAATCTGCTAAATATCGTTTGATCAGAGATACTTGTGCTGCACATACAAAACAAATATCATTAGATTTGTAGCCATGGGAGTTCAGGGGAGGAGGTGCTAAAATGACATTACTTCATTGCAGCTTCATTACATTTGTGTGAGGTTGTCAGTCTGTTCTGTTTTAAATAAAGCTTAGCAAAGCCCAGCTGTGTGTCAAGCCTCTGTTTCCTTTGTCTGGTCAGCTGATCATATCTCCAGGCACGCTCTTTCCAGTGCATTGTTGGATTTGAAGTTTTCTTTTCATTCTAAGCCACTGAAGCATTGAACAAAGAACTACACGTCCCATGCAGTGTGTGTCTCCCCCCCCCCCCCCCCCCTACAGACTTAAACCTGGATCGCTTCCTAATTAGTCAAGGAATCTCTGCTGCTGTAAGGTAGGGATGGCCATTCAGATGCAGTTTGGGGGCAAATTCTATTTTAAACACTTTGCTTGTTGTGAAACCTGGGGTTTAACATGCTGACAGGGGCATGGTGCAGAGACCAGAATACTGCTTTTGTGCATCTCCCTCCTATGTTACTGCATATTACTGTCTGTTAAATTATGTGGCATGCACTCTGAATAATGTGCAACATAGACACCCATTATCTACAATATAATATCAATTAATAAAAAATGTTTGATGAAAATGGATGTCAGGAAAAAGAAAATATGTTGGCTTCTACACACTTAAAAAATCAAATCCAGTCCAACAAGTTTATTAGAAATCTTCAATGTCCAGTGCACTGTATTAACCTATAACTAAAATACAAAAGAAAATGTCCTGTTACCAGCCTGTGATAATGTACAGTACCTCTCATCTCCTCGGATTTTGATTTGTGTCATCCCAATTAATCTTGTTTAAAGATCATATCTGTAATATTTAGTGGACGCATGAGATTGTGTCCAGTATTTTGGGGTTGGAGGTGCGCATACCATGCCGAGCTTTGTCTGGGTGGTGGGGGATCAAACATTGTTAATTTCTTGAGATAATACATTCAAACTTATAGGACTTACAGTTAGGGTGGTCACATCCGCCCAATGGCAGCCAGTCGTCTAAATGCTTTTGTGTCTACTTCAAAGAAAATAGACATTTTAAAGTGTTATTTGAGGCAGGTAATATAGGTGGAGGGAAGGTAAAAGGACATTGTGTAATGGAGCAATAGAATAAAACCAGTCTTTCCCCATCTCATGCTGATTTGGGTTCTATCTAATCTGTTATAGCATTTTGTGTGTGTGTGTGTGTGTGTGTGTAAATATCTGTTAATGTCCTCTAGGATGCCCAGATTAAGGAAAGCCAGAGACAAGAGGACAAAGATGAAAGCTCCTGGTAAAAGGATCACTAAGAATAAACAGATGAAGCCGTTACAGGTTGTTATGTCTTGTATTGTGTATTTATGATCTGTTACATGCCGTCTGTGTATTAGAGATGGAGACATATGGAGAAATGAGTTTGTCATAAGGCAGCACTATCAATGCAAGTGATAAGGGTTAATATTAGAGATGAGAAGCTTCTCCTATATCTCATGCATGTGGTACGTTCTAAAAATGGAGCCTGGTAGGAAAGCACAGTGCCCCCTACAAACAGGTTCTTTAAGAATTTTAGTGGAATACCATAGATTATCTTTATATGGAGATGAAACCCCTTTATTGTGCGTACTTTTTAACTAGCGTGGCCCTCGGTCCCATTACAGCTTTCACGATTTCCTCGATTTTGTGATGTGTATTGAACTCCGTGAAAAGTCTGATGAGATATAGCGCATTTAGTATGGGGCAGAATTAGGGGCTAAACGTTACACAAATGTCCTAAAGTTTTTAACTGGTAAATGGATCAATTATGCGACGCCATCTGTACTCTGCTTTGGCGGTTAAAGCCATTTCATCATATAAATCGTGTGCTTGTGTTATAGGCTTCTCTGGAGTTTGAAGACATTGCCATCTATTTCTCAGAGGACGAGTGGGGATGTTTAAAGGGTCCTCAGAAGAAACTGTACCGGCAAGTGATGTTGGATAACTACCAGAACGTTCATTTCTTGGGTAAGATATAGCGTTTCAACGGGAATGACTTGCGTCCCAGCTTTTGCGCTTTATGCGTTAGCGCTGACAGGCCACCTCCCAGTCTCTGCTCCCCCAGCGACCTGATTTGCCGGGGGGCAGAAGTTGGGAGGTATGGCTTTAGGAGAGAAAGTATGCCACCCGATACCTGCTGCAAGCTTTCAAATCGGTGAGTAACAAGATGACAAAAAAGTTGTGGCATTGTGCAAATTCAACTGTGAACATAATGGCTTCAAAGCGAATTGTTTCTAATATTATGTAATCAATGTGATGTTAAAGGGACACTCCCACCAAAAAATGAAAAGGTTTTATTTTTTATTATTTTGCATTGTTGATTTCAGATATGTCTTTTGTTTTTGTTATGTGACTGTGTTTAATAAAATATGTAACTAAACAAGTGTGACTGGGTGCTGCCATTTTGTGAAATATAGTGATTTTAGGTGCCACCCCCTAGTGACTTTACAGCACTAGTATCTTACTTTGGGACTGGGGACACAGAATACAGTCTATAAGTCAGAATTCTGATCATATACTCGCATTGAATGGGAGGGTAATAGCCACCAAGTCCTGCCCACCATGATACACAGGAGGCAATAAGAGAGCAGGGTGTATTTTACGACATCATCATGCAGGCTTTGGCTACAGTTACAAAGTGAGACTGGCTGGAAGATTTTGGACAATGGGGCATCATGGGAAATATTCACAAAATAGAGCCAGGAGATAAACACCTATTTTTTTCCTTTTATATGCAATATATATATTATTCAATCTTATGTAAAAAAACAAGACAAATAATGACATATGATTTTATATATGTTTTTCTTTTAAAGATTATCTAGTTACATCTTATGTAAGTGGTAGTGTCCCTTTAAAACCATTCAATGAAACTTAAAACAACCCCAAAAAAAACCCTGACGTGGTATTATAAATAATCAAACATGTAGGAAATGGAATATTGGATTATCCATCATGTAGAAGCTATAAAGTTATATGTTGTATTCTGGTTTATTTTTAACTTGTGCACTGTCCTGTATGAGATTTGTGATGTGACTCCTCCCACTGCAGCAATGTGTGTAATGTTTTTAGTGAATAATATAATGTGGGGACTGTATATCGGGACATATTAATAAATGTGTACTCTTGCATTCATCCAGGTCATTTAAAGAAAAAACCCAAGCTTATATCAAACATTGAACGAGGAAAAGATCCCTGGGTATTAAACCGAAAGATTCAAAAGAAAATCTCCATCCAACACAGCTTGAGTAAGTAGCACCAGACATCTGTAAATGATATCCATTTGTCGCCATGCTAATTCTGGGAATAAATACTAGTAGCACACCTTTCATGACTTCAACATACTCTTCAATATGAGCACCTTGCATGTTCGTTTCTCCCATATTAATATGAGAATATCATTCCTAATAGGTCTCAGCGTCATCTCCTCATAGGAGTGGATCACCCAATCTTTTGTAGTAAGGATTCTGTCTGTGTTTGAGAACCCCTGCCCTAAGATAGATTACATTTGTACTCCATTTATCTGTGATCTATAGCGGGTAAGGTACTCCGTGTCATCTCCTTATCTATAGCAATTTACACTGTAATTGAATAGCTACCCAAGGCCGGTAACACCTCTGCCCATTGTAGGAAATCACCTCCTTAGTCCCCGATTATAGCCCAACATTCACCCAGCAAGTCTTTCTGGACCCTTGCTCTTTGTACTCAAATAGCAGACAGGACCACTAGCAGTTCGGTACAGCAAGAATGAACAACCTTTATTTGTGAAACAGCACAGACTTTTATATACACACACATTACATCAACTAGGGGGAGACACAGGTAACTAATTTATAATATGGTAAGCCTCAAACAATAGAAAACCTAATCTAAAACAGGTAAATAAACACAGTAAAACTTAACATAAGTAAACATGACACCTTGAGATTCAGACATCCAGACTACAAGAGACAATAGATTGCTCAGTAAACACTTACTGATTAGAAAAGTACACATTTCAACACAATATATAATAACATTGCACAAACTACTTGGAATATACTTGCCTGGGCACCTTGTGTTGAATTACTTGCTGCAATGAATGGGTGCCTCAGGTGCCTATCAGAGTGTACAGGGTAAAGGCCCTGGGTAGTGACAGACTCTTGGGGCTACTTCCTTGACTCTGAGGGTCCATAGTCCGCAGGGAGGTGTTTGGCCCTCCAAGAACCCCAGTCACGCAGGTCTTGATTCACTTTGTGACAGGTACCGTGACGTACACATTTTGAAAGTGCATCATATAATTACTAATTTAATTTAGGTGTTTCTGCATGTCTTGTGCCTGATCTATCAATGACGTAGTGGACCAAATGTTGAATGTCTCTCTCTAGATAACGCCAGATATACAACAGATAAGCTGATCAAGACCCTGTTTTCCCCTGATGGCTGGATGGTGAAAGGGCTAAGTTTGGATCCGCGTTGGGAGGCTGATAATAAGGAATCAAAGGTTCTGGGAGACGGAAAATCTGGCACCACGCGGCAGTATAATCTGCGTGACCGCGTTGCAGTAGAATACACGTCTTTTTATGACGACGAGTGTCAAGACACAAGAGAGCTCAAGCCTCACCGGAAACTACGGCTCAAGAAGGCCAATGTGTCTGGTTACAGGTACTTACCGCAGAAGACGGTTGGCCCGTATGCTTGTTCCGAATGTGGCAAAAGCTACATCACCAAATCCTACCTGATAAAACACCAGAAAGTGCACACCGGGGTCGCTGTATTTGTTTGCACAAAGTGCGGAAAATGCTTCACCCAACGCTCAAACCTGTTGCGGCACGAGAGATCACATGCGGTGGAGCGGCCTTTCACCTGTCCTGACTGTGACAAGAGCTTCAGTGATAGCTCAACGTTACTTAAGCACCAGCGGATCCATACTGGCGAAAAGCCATTCAAATGTTCTGAGTGTGAGAAAACTTTCAGCATTAGTACGTACCTCATTGTACACCAGAGGACGCACACGGGAGAGAAACCATACTCTTGCAATGACTGCGGAAAAAGCTTTGCCCAAAGCTCCCACCTCATCACGCATCAAAGGACACACACAGGTGAGAAGCCATACGCCTGCATCGAATGCAGAAAAAGCTTTACGTCCAGCTCCCATCTCATTACGCATCAGAGGACACACACCGGAGAGAGGCCATACCCTTGCGAGGAATGTGGAAAGAATTTCAAGCACAGCACACATCTGGTTATACACAAACGGACTCACACCGGCGAGCGGCCATACAGGTGCACTAAATGTCCACGTACATTTGTGCAAAGACCACAGCTGGTTAAACATCAGCAGAAGTTTCATCCTAAGGAGTGGACAACGTAGTCAGTATTGTTTTTTAGTCTTTTTTTTGCTTTTTAAATGTTTACATATATATATATTAACCCCTTCCCTTGTGGGACAATCTATGCCACTTTAACGAAACACCCTTAGGATGGCATAGAATGTCCTTGGCTCTGCAGTAGATCGTGGCCACCTGCGATGCTGCCAGATGCCCACTTGTCAGTGTGACAAGGAAATTGTAACCAATGCTCCAAGTGAACGCCACTTACATTTAGTAGAATTATTCCGTGCCAGGTTTGGGCATGCCTCTGCCAGGTCACGGGGTCTCGTCACCTCTGTGATCGGGGCCAGGGACCCAAAATTACTATTTTGGTGCTGAAGGACAAAAGCACCATCCAGTGTTAAGGGGCTAAGCATTTGTAAGGTGAAGTTATCCATTTTTTTTTAGATATTTATAATATACTGAAAGTATTATTTTCTTTTTGTGTGTTTAGGTTCTATAAACTTTGAGATTGAGCATTATTTTTTTTTTCTCATCAGTGAAGGAAGACTTTTCATAATGAAGCCGTATATCTCACCTGATGTCACATCAAATTATTGTTTGAAAAAGTCTCCTGTTTAAAAAACATGATATATCATTGTTTTTGTTATGTCCTGTATAGATTGTTGGCGCAGGCTTAATTCTATTAGTCTGTGGGCAGGAGCTAAAATATAATTGATGTGGAGCATAACTTCCCTTCACCGTAATACAATCAATGCATTGCAGGCTGTGATACACATCTGTGATCTTCCTGTACAGAAACCTCTACTATCACTCCGAGAACTGAAGTAGTGAGAGCACAACATTTCTCAACTTAACCAGTGTTACATGAACCTAGCCAGTGGTGGACCAGAGATCCATTCTGTACAGTGAGACACAATAACCTCCCACCAGCACAGTTGAATTCTGTATGTTGTATTTAGTGGTTTTTATTGGATCCTATATGTTCATTCACAATAGCAAAAGAACTGCATACTATACAAATGAATGGTGGGAAAAATACATTATAAAACCTAAACTAAACAGGTGATCACAGCAGAACACCCCCTTGCTATTGAATTAGAACAAATGGTCCATGTTTTAAAGATTTTTAAATATAGAAATGTATTTTGGGCTCTGAATAATGCTAATAAAATGTACCCAGAATATTTTACTGTGTGTTTTATTCATTTTACGTGTGTTTGTTTTTCTTTTTTCTTCTTTCTATTCTGAGCAGGTGGTGTAAGCAGTAAAGTGATACTAGGCAATGAGAGTTAATGTAGCTGAAAGACTGAGTCCTAATTTCGTACTTTAGATAATGAGGGGAGACCATGAGTACAGAGGTGCGGAATGGGCCCGCATCTCTTTGACACCTTAGTGACAATACATTTTTACCTTGACTTTCCCTTGGTGACAATGGCTGTTTTGACATTTCTGGGGTGTTTTGTGTTTAGCTGTAATTTTCTTCTCTCTCACATTCTGTACCCACACAAATGTATATGTTGTTTTTATCGTCATAAGAAGGGCTTTCATTAGATACCAGTATGTTCATCATATCTTATAAGTTACTACAAAAAAATATCATAAAATATGATAAAAAACACTTCTAACTTTGACCTAAAATATAATTTAGACAAATACAATCATTAAAATAAGACCCCTTCTAAATGTTGTCCCGAGTTCAGAAATATGCATGTTTCCATATTTTTCGGTATTTGTTTGCGAGTTATGGGACAAAAACAAAAAAGTGTTTTTTGTTTTTTTCCTATATTGACCTTTTGAGCATGCTGCTCCGTCAATATGGCTCCCACGATCGCTCCGTGGGGCAATCGTGGGTGCCCCAGATAGGGAATTTCGGTGCTGGCTATTGCCTCGACATCGAGGCAACAGACCAGCACCGTTAAAGCGTTTTTTCACGATTGTTGATCGTGAAAACCTCTTGATTCACCACAGGCACGTCCATTGTCGTGAAGGGGTTAACCTACAAAGCCCTCCACTCCTCCGCCCCTCCATACATTGCCTCCCTTGTTAACCGATACCTCCCTGCACAACCTTTGCGCTCCTCAATGGAACTAAAACTCTCCTCCAACCTCATCACCACTTCTCACTTGCGTCTCCAAGATTTCGTCCAAGCTGCCCCCTCTCTCTGGAACTCCCTTCCGCAGAACATCCAGCTCTCTCACTCCTTTTAAAACTTTAAAATGTCCCTCAAAACTCATTTCTTTAAAGAAGCTTACTACCCAACCGTCTAGAATACCGGTCACTTTACCTCTAGCTGATCCCACCTAGCTGGAACACACACAGTTCATCTTTGGCCTATCCCACTTAGTGCCGCCCATCCACACTACTGTTACTACAACTTCTATCCATCTGACCTCTTCAATCCCTTATGTGTCTCATGTACCCCATTCCCTCTAGATTGTAAGCTTGCGTGCAGGGTTCTCTACCTCATGTACCAGTTTGTTCTAGTTTGTCTAACTTACTATGTATTTCCCTTCTATGCTCTGTATCTAGCGCTACGTAACTTGTTGGCGCTATATAAATAAATGTTAATGTAATCTCTGTAGCTGTATCAACATGCATGTAGTATAATTTACTATGCAGTTATGTTTCTGACCACTAGATGGCCATGCATTATATTTAGAGACAACCACACCTACATTGATAATGATAAGTAGTTAAAATAGTTAATACCAGCAAATACTCTGAAACCGATGTGATACCCTATTTCCGTCCAGAATGTCTTGATTGCATAGAATTTAGCAGGGCTACCCATACAGATATCTTTTAACAACAATATTAAATGGATCGGCGGATTTCTATATTTATAGATGATTGAGAATACAATAAAAAACAGGAAGTTGGAAGCAATAAACTTTTGTCTTTTAAAATATTTTATTGAATATAAATAAATATAAACAACAAATAAAAACAGCTTAATAATCCATAATAAAAGCAGAGTAAATAAAGTTAAATGTATATGCTTGCAATAAGTAAAATAAAATCACAAACCCTCCTGGTTGTTTAATCTCTCATTCTTGTGTTAATGCTGTCGCATCAACATAGTCTCATTCTGTGTCAACTAACTGATAATTGGTGTTTATATAGACTTTAGATAACCTTACTTCTGGTCATCTATGGGCAGAAAAATACCAAATGATACATTAAAACAGGTAACTATGGTTTACTTTGGGGTAAATCTCGGTCAATCAAGAAAATATTAATTAACCTTTAGTCTTGATTTCTTGGCAAACAGTCAAGGCCATGACATAATAATGAGGCCCATGTCCTGGCCTAGCAGGACAAAATGGCGTCTATAGTCTAAACATCTTACTTAGAAACATAGAAACATAGAATGAATAAGAACCATTCGGTCCATCTAGTCTGCCCAATTTTTTTTATTTTTTTTGAGTACTTTTATTAGTCCCCCGTTCCCGGTCTTATAGCTAGGATAGCCTTGTGTCTATCCCACGCATGCTTAAAATTTCCCGGTCTTATAGCTAGGATAGCATACTTGCCAAGCTGGGCGTGAAGCCAGTTTGATAACAGAAAGAACAGTTGAAGCTACAAAATTTCCCACTGTCAGTAACAAAGTGGAAGAAGGGGTGGAACGAAACCTGTCATTTCTGCAAGTGCCCACAACACCCTCTCCTTTAACTGCGGATTTATTTACACAAATAAGAGTAATTTTTATTTTTCAGCACAGACATTGCATTTTATAAATAAGTTCATTTTACCAGCATGCTATAGCTTGTTATAATACATGTTATAATGATATTGTGATCAAAGTGGGATTTTGGTAACACCTCTTCTTCATGATATTGGAAGCCTGCCAGACACGCATCGGGTGCTGCTGTGCTAGAGATGGGAACAGGTAAAATCTGCAGAAAATCTTTAGATTTGTTATACTCTTTATAGTAATTTTAGATGGAATAGTAACACAGATATTCTTTCTGTTTTTTTGTTTAGGAATAAACAACCCTGTATGTGATTTAGATATATAAGGATTATTTGAATCGGCATTCAAATATGTATTTGCTGCATTTGTTCACAATAACCTGTAAAGTTACATTTTCCTGATAAAATGTTAAATAGTAAAATGACTATTCTTTGCCTTATATCCAGAGATTTCCCTGGTACAAATATAGAATTGAAAACACGGAAAGATGATATTATTCATTCTTCTTTGTTCTCCTAGCGAGAAGACAAATTATCCTCCATGTTACAATCTGTAAAAATATAATAAAAATTGTTATTGTTGTCTTAAAAAAAATCAGAAACTGTCCCAATAACATTTTACCATTATTTGTTACATTTTGTTACCTTTAGAAATATATTGCCCACTGTAGGTAATATCGGATTAAAGGACTTACCTATTTCTGACAGGCAATGTGAGAAATCACATTTGTGAGTTTGAATACTCAGCAAGGTGAATCCTAATTGTTAAAGTAAGTGGCTGGTTGGTGAAGCTTAAGGTGAATCTAAATTTTTACAAGTGAACCAAGAAGGCATACTGTATCGTACTTTACGAGAAATTGGAGTAATATATATTTTACCTGTGTCTGTCAACTTGTATCTTTTTTAAAGGAAGAGAGTATATTTAAAAGAAGAAAAGCTACCACAACTAGAGGACATAGTCTTAAATTAGAGGGGCAACGATTTAAACGTAATATCAGGAAGTATTACTTTACTGAGAGGGTAGTGGATGTATGGAATAGCCTGCCAGCAGAAGTGGTAGAGGTAAACACAGTCAAGGATTTTAAGCATGCGTGGGATAGACACAAGGCTATCCTAGCTATAAGACCGAGAACGGGGGACTAATAAAAGTACTCAAAAAAAAAAAAAAAATTGGGGCAGACTAGATGGACCGAATGGTTCTTATCTGCCGACACATTCTATGTTTCTTTATATGGGTGGTCTTAACCTGTTCCCATAACAATACACATCAGAATCTGTTGTAACTATGACTGGCTGAAGTGGGGGTATGTTACAATCAGAATAAGAACCCATAATTATATATGATCCATGTCTTAGTCGTTCATAATACAAATAAATCACTTTCTACTGGTTTAATATAAATTAAACAACCAGTAGATGTGGCAGGGTCATTACCACAAGGTATCTGTACCTTTAAATCATCACAAACCAAATACACTTTTCTAGGTATTGAGAAACAGACAATTAAAATATTTGATCACATGCGTTTTTGATATATTGATATGGACGGTGAATTGTTATTTTTGACATCTTTTCACCTATAGGTGACCAAGGTTATCGATTTCCCATTTTGTTGTGTATATTTCACCTGGAAGGGTTAATTCATAATACATTTTTACCTCCCATTGACTGACATTAGCTCCGGCAGTCTGAAAATGTTTTATTCTCTTTTATAACAATAATAAAAGCTTGTGATTTGTGGAGCAAAGCTTATTTTTGTCTTTCAGTTAAATCTAACTGCTGAAGTGCATTATTTATGTTAACCCTTTAAGGACCAGGGATTTTCCTGGGCCAAGGACCAGAGCGTTTTTCAATTTTTAATACGCGGTTTTTGAAACATAATTTTCCTCTCTCTCATTTAACGTACACATACAAGTTATATGTTGTTTTTTAAAGGACAGTTAGAGCTTTCTTTTGATACCCTATACATAAAAATGATTTACATTTTAGTATTAACCCTTTAACGACAGATGACGTGCCAGGCACGTCACGGCAAATCGTGGACTTGCCGACAGGTGACGTGCCTGGCACGTCATGCACTAAATGGAGTAAAGAAAGCGACCAGCGGTCGCTTTCTTTACTCTATCGGTGTTGCTACAATGCCTCTAGGTAGAGGCATTGTGCAACACCCCCCAAATGTGCAGGGGCGCGCTACGATCACTCCACGGAGTGATCGTAGCAGCCATTTAAAAATGTCTGCGCCCGCTGCACACATGTGCTTAGAAAGCGAACGATCGTTTAGCCACCCAATATGCCAGGATTTTCCCCCACAATATGCCAGCCAGGATTTAGCCACCCAATATGCCAGGATTTTCCCCCACAATATGCCAACCAGGACTTAGCCACCCAATATGCCAGGATTTTTCCCCACAGTATGCCAGCCAGGATTTAGCCACCCAATATGCCAGGATTTTCCCCCCACAATATGCCAGCCAGGATTTAGCCACCCAATATGGCCGGATTTTTCCCCACAATATGCCAGCCAGGATTTAGCTACCCAATATGCCAGGATTTTCCCCCACAATATGCCAGCCAGGACTTAGCCACCCAATATGCCAGGATTTTCCCCCACAGTATGCCAGGATCCTCACCCCTTCCCCCTTACTTACCTCCTTGCTGCTGCTCTCCCGGTGCTCTCATCTGCCGTCTGTGGCTGTGAGGGAAGCGTTGTGCGCTCCCCTCCAGCCAATGCGCATTCAATAAAGTTTTTTTTAAACAAACTTTATTGAATGTGCATTGACTGGAGGGGAGCGCACAACGCTTCCCTCACAGCCACGGACCTCCACCGGAGACAGAGCAGCAGCGACAAGGTAATTAAGGGGGAGGATTTTTTTTTTTGACGCAGGGTTCCTGCGCCCCCAGCTAAGATGCGCCCTAGGCAGCTGCCTAAGTCGCCTTACTGGTGGCGCCGGCCCCGAGTCTGAGATAGTCCAATCACTTGTTTCTTATGTAAAATTGGTTTGGGGTATGGCCTCTAGTAGGTTCCTTGTGGAATACCAGTGTAGGTCACATTGGCAGTTATCTCACTGTGAACTGTTTCTCTTTTCACAAGATGGTTCCTGGAGGTTGTCCTCACAATGATGGAACTTGTATTATGAGCTGTCCGGGGGGGGGGGAGGGGGCGGACCGCACCGGGTGACACCTCCAGGAGGCCTCCGTTTGGGGACACGGAGCAGCAGCAGCAGCCATTCGGTAAGGGAAGGGGGAGAGAAGGGTGGTTGAAAACGAGCACTTTAATGCACACTATTACTGGGCTCTGACTGGCACAATATTACTGGGCTCTGACTGGAACAATATTCCTGGTATCTGACTGGCACAATATTCCTGGTATCTGACTGGCACAATATTACTGAGCTCTGACTGGCACAATATTACTGAGCTCTGACTGGCACAATATTACTGAGCTCTGACTGGCACAATATTACTGGGCTCGGAGTGGCACAATATTTTTGGACTCTGACTGGCACAATATTACTGGTATCTGACTGGCACAATATTACTGATATCTGACTGGCACAATATTACTGGTATCTGAATGGCACAATATTCCTGGTATCTATAATTGTACAATTGTCACCTCTTGGGGCTCCTGTGTGTTGCATAATTAATGGCTTTCCCATGTGTGCATAATTATGGGACTCTTTTGTGTGGCGGAATTATGGGGCACCTGTGTGTGTGGCATAATTATGGGGCACCTGTGTGTGTGGCATAATTATGGGGCACCTGTTTGTGTGGCATAATTATGGGGCACCTGTGTGTGTGTGGCATAACTATGGGGCACCTGTGTGTGTGGCATAATTATGGGGCACCTGTGTGTGTGGCATAATTATGGGGCACCTGTGTGTGTGGCATAATTATGGGGCACCTTTTTGTGTGGCATAATTATGGGGCACCTGTTTGTGTGGCATAATTATGGGGCACCTGTGTGTGTGTGGCATAACTATGGGGCACCTGTGTGTGTGGCATAATTAATTGGGCAGAGGTGAGGCATAAATAGTGGGGCTCTGGTGTGGCATAATTTATGGGGCTCTGGTGTGGCATAATTTATGGGGCTCCTGTGTGTGTCATAGTTATGGGGCTCCTGTGTGTGGCATAATTTATGGGGCTCCTGTGTGTGTCATAGTTAATAGGCCATCTAACTGGCATTACTAAGGAATCTGTTTGGCATTGTATTGGAGGAAATCCAGGGGGGTGACACCATGAGTTTCCTCACCGGGTGACACCAACCCTAGTGACGCACCTGATATTGATGATGATCATTCATTTTCAGTAACTGAATCTTCTTATGTATAATTGGTTTGGGGTATGGTCTCCAGTAGGTTCCTTGTGGAATACCAGTGTAGGTCACATTGGCAGTTATCTCACTGTGAACTGTTTCTCTTTTCACAAGATGGTTCCTGGGGGTTGTCCTCACAATGATGGAACTTGTACAGTTTGTTTTCTCCAAATTCTTGTTGATATTGATGATGATCATTCTTTTTCAGTAACTGAATCTTCTGTAACAACTGTGAATATGTCACCATCTGTCTGTTCATCTTCCTCTGTCTTCATGGGTATAGGTTTAGATGTCAGGTCATGATTCAGCCTTCTACTTGGCTGTGAATCTGGTGGCTTTTCCTTCTTCTTCTTCTGGATATTTTGGCTTTCTTTAGCAGCATCTAGTGTTCTGTGGAAATCTTGAAAATGTTAAGCAGGTTTCAAATTATCAATGATTACTTTCCCTGTTGGCCCTGGTTGTTCTCTGTAATAAAATTGTTACTGTCTTCACCGGTTTCTTCCAGCGTGGTCTCAGAGGATGTATAGTCTGTACCCTCTCCTGGACAAACTGGCCAGCAGTAGGAACCCATGCAGTAGGTGGTGGTGTTTGGTGTGTGGGGGGTTGGGTAAAATATTCCCTAATTTCCTCTAAAAGAGCCAATTGTTCTACTCTCCCTGGTGCAGAAATGTGTTTGTCAGTGAAAGATGTATTACAATGTACACCATACAACATTTCAAATGGGGTTTTACCATTAGTAGCATTTAGTATATTGTTAATACCCATCTGTACAATAGGAATAAGTGGATACCACTGTGTGGGGCGAGCGACTAGCAACTTGGTTAATAGTAGTTTTAGCTCAGCATTTTTCCTTTCCTCAACCCCACTATTAAGGGATGGTTAGGTGCACTGATTTCACAAAGTAACCCAAATGTGGTTGCCCAGTTTTCAATCAATGCAGGACCTCCATCTGAGGGGAGGGGGGGGGGGGGGGGGGGCGGACCGCACCGGGTGACACCTCCAGGAGGCCTCCGTTTGGGGACACGGAGCAGCAGCAGCAGCAGCCATTCGGTAAGTGACGGGGAAGGGGGAGAGAAGGGTGGTTGAAAACAAGCACTTTAATGCACACTATTACTGGGCTCTGACTGGCACAATATTACTGGGCTCTGACTGGCACAATATTCCTGGTATCTGACTGGCACAATATTCCTGGTATCTGACTGGCACAATATTACTGAGCTCTGACTGGCACAATATTACTGAGCTCTGACTGGCACAATATTACTGGTATCTGACTGGCACAATATTACTGGGCTCGGAGTGGCACAATATTTTTGGACTCTGACTGGCACAATATTACTGATATCTGACTGGCACAATATTACTGGTATCTGAATGTCACAATATTCCTGGTATCTATAATTGTACAATTGTCACCTCTTGGGGCTCCTGTGTGTTGCATAATTAATGGCTTTCCCATGTGTGCATAATTATGGGACTCTTTTGTGTGGCGGAATTATGGGGCACCTGTGTGTGTGGCATAATTATGGGGCACCTGTGTGTGTGTGGCATAATTATAGGGCACCTGTGTGTGTGGCATAATTATGGGGCACCTGTTTGTGTGGCATAATTATGGGGCACCTGTGTGTGTGTGGCATAATTATGGGGCACCTGTGTGTGTGGCATAATTAATTGGGCAGAGGTGAGGCATAAATAGTGGGGCTCTGGTGAGGCATAAATAGTGGGGCTCTGGTCTGGCATAATTTATGGGGCTCTATTGTGGCATAATTTATGGGGCTCCTGTGTGTGTCATAGTTAATAGGCCATCTAACTGGCATTACTAAGGAATCTGTTTGGCATTGTATTGGAGGAAATCCAGGGGGCTGACACCATGAGTTTCCTCACCGGGTGACACCAACCCTAGTGACGCCCCTGATATTGATGATGATCATTCATTTTCAGTAACTGAATCTTCTTATGTATAATTGGTTTGGGTATGGTCTCCAGTAGGTTCCTTGTGGAATACCAGTGTAGGTCACATTGGCAGTTATCTCACTGTGAACTGTTTCTCTTTTCACAAGATGGTTCCTGGGGGTTGTCCTCACAATGATGGAACTTGTACAGTTTGTTTTCTCCAAATTCTTGTTGATATTGATGATGATCATTCTTTTTCAGTAACTGAATCTTCTGTAACAACTGTGAATAAGTCACCATCTGTCTGTTCATCTTCCTCTGTCTTCATGGGTATAGGTTTAGATGTCAGGTCATGATTCAGCCTTCTACTTGGCTGTGAATCTGGTGGCTTTTCCTTCTTCTTCTTCTGGAACTTTTGGCTTTCTTTAGCAGCATCCAGTGTTCTGTGGAAATCTTGAAAATGTTAAGCAGGTTTCAAATTATCAATGATTACTTTCCCTGTTGGCCCTGGTTGTTCTCTGTAATAAAATTGTTACTATCTTCACCGGTTTCTTCCAGCGTGGTCTCAGAGGATGTATAGTCTGTACCCTCTCCTGGACAAACTGGCCAGCAGTAGGAACCCATGCAGTAGGTGGTGGTGTTTGGTGTGTGGGGGGTTGGGTAAAATATTCCCTAATTTCCTCTAAAAGAGCCAATTGTTCTACTCTCCCTGGTGCAGAAATGTGTTTGTCAGTGAAAGATGTATTACAATGTACACCATACAACATTTCAAATGGGGTTTTACCATTAGTAGCATTTAGTATATTGTTAATACCCATCTGTACAATAGGAATAAGTGGATACCACTGTGTGGGTCGAGCGACTAGCAACTTGGTTAATAGTAGTTTTAGCTCAGCATTTTTCCTTTCCCCAACCCCACTATTAAGGGATGGTTAGGTGCACTGATTTCACAAAGTAACCCAAATGTGGTTGCCCAGTTTTCAATCAATGCAGGACCTCCATCTGAGGGGATTGTCCAGGGCTTGCCGATGCTTGCTAGAGAAGTGAGACTAGAAATCGTGGTGTTAGAGGTTGCACTTTGCACAGGATATAACCAAGTAAACCTGATACATGTATCAACACATACCAAGACATATATGTAACCATGAGATGGTGGCATAGGTCACAGTGGACCTAGCAAGATACGCTGAATCTTTCACTATCAATACTAGTCCTTCAACTAACATACTTTCTTTTAAAGCATGTGTGTATGCATATATTTCAGCATAGTGTGCTGAATGATCACCCATAGCCCATGTTCTATCAGGCTGTTCTGGTGTGCATTTAAGTATACCACAACCTGCAGACTTATTCTGGTTTCGTGTTGCAGATGTAACTGCAGAGCAATCTGTGTAAAATATAGCTTTGTAGAAACTGTTAGGATGGATTTGTGTTTCGCCTTTCTTGTCTGTATCTGATGAGGAGCGTAGGTCATCTAACGATGGTAGTGTTGTATCATGAATAAAAGTTAATTGTGGATCTTCCAAAAGGGAGAACCTTTTAAGCCAGCGGCTTTTTAATGCCTTTTTTTCTATGATTTTTTTTTTGCAGAACAGCTAGTGATGCTACAGGTGTAATCTTGTTATTGCAATGTCTGCAAATGTTCCCTCTCTGTGTCATGTGATAAATAAATATCATCGACATATACCTCCACATTTGGTATGTCGGACAAGAGTGAGACAACATCTGATGTGAATAAAGCTGGTGAATTAGATTAGATATTACATATTTGGGTAAATAGCTAGACAATAAGAACTCCTGATTCTTGGTAATATCTATAGGATATTCCTCTGGCTTAATTTACCCATATGCCAATTACATCCCTAAAAATTGAGATTATGCTAGAAACAAAGTACCACATTTATACATTACCGTCAGTTGCAATTAACAAATTGTTATAAGATCGTCCAGTGTTAAGCAGATTGGTTTCATTGGAGTATATCACAGTTCTATATTTAATGACAATATTAGAGCACATATTTAGATTATTATGTTTATATTTAATAATTTGTAATTAGTGTTATAGCTTCGAAAATAATAGAAATATGGAATTGTAAATATAAATAAATAAAAATAATTGAATTGATCATTTATGATGCAGAAAAAATAATGACGTATGGGTCCATCTTCATTAACTTATACTGAGATTGCAATGGCAAGTCCTATTGGTGCATTTACAAAACATATGCTTAATGTTAATATTACCAAACTGAAAATTAATTTGGGTGTACTGGCAACTCTTTTGTCATGTCATATGGGTGCAATAGTACATTTTATATTATAGTTGGGAATTTTTGTGGGGTGCAGTTGCAATTCCTTTGGTTTCAAAGTGTGTGCAGTGGCAGGTCATTCGGGTACGCTTGCAATTCATTTAAATGCTTTATGGGTTAAAATTATGGATGCAATATGGGTAATTTGTTTGGCACAACATTGTAGCATTTGCCATTTAATTGGTTGTAAAATGGGTGCATTTGAGTGCAGTGGGAAGTACGTCAATTGCAATATGGGTGTAGTTTCAATTCCTTTGAGTGCATTATATGTGCAGTGGCAGGTTATCTGGGTGGACATGGGAGCACAATGAGAGCATTGCCATTTTATTTGACTGCAATGTGGGAGCATTTTACATTTTTGGGTGCTTTTGCCAACAGTTTCATAGTGGCTGAATCAAAAAGGTATTTGGGTTCAAATTGGGTACAGATTCAAATCATCTGTGAGCATTGTCATTTAATTGGGTGCAACATGGCAGCATATGCAATTTTTAATGGGTGCAATATTTGTGTTGTTTTAATTAATGTTGCAAAGTGGGTGTAGTGATAAATCATCTGGGTTAAAAGGATGCAGGTCATGTGTGCATTAGATATTTTGATAGAATTTTATATTTTTAGTGGGTGAAATATTACTGGTATATTAGGACTGTTAGAACTTTCTTTGGATACCATATACATATAAAAAAATCTACAATTTTTTAAAGTTGTTTTTTCACTATTTTCCCAAAAATATTGTACAAAATTTGTACAACGCTAACACCGACCCACTTATTCCTAACTAGTTAATAAAAAGAATAATATAGGTTCCCAGACCCTCCCCCCAACAAAGTCATGGGGAACCTCAATTGGCTGAAACACAAGGCCCATCAGCTCCAAAAAAAGTCACGAGGGGGCTCTCAGTTGATAGCAAACTTCTGCCAGAGTGCCGCCTGGGCCAGTTGCCCCATGGAACGGCCGGCCCCGAGTATAGCCCCAAATGGAGACTGCTGTCGCTGAGCCCCTTAAAGTGCCGGCTCTATTTCACAACAACAGTTTCCATTTGGGGCTATATGACGCCACTGACTACAACCCTCTGTTGCCTGTCACTCAGCCATTGTCTAATCCATTCAACAATATTGAAATCCAAACTCAAAGATTTCAGTTTATTGATAAGCCTTCTATGTGCGACAGTGTCAAAAGCCTTACTGAAATCTAGGTAAGCAATGTCTACTGCACCACCCTGATCTATTATTTTAGTCACCCAATCAAAAAAATCAATAAGATTAGTTTGGCATGATCTCCCTGAAGTAAACCCATGCTGTCTCTGATCTTGAAATCCAAGCGATTTTAGATGTTCAACAATCCTATTCTTTAACAACGTTTCCAATATTTTCCCTACTACTGAAGTAAGACTTACTGGTCTATAGTTGCCCGCCTCCTCCCTACTACCTTTCTTGTGAATGGGCACAACATTAGCCAATTTCCAATCTTCTGGAACTACTCCCGTTAACAATGATAGGTTAAATAAATCTGTTAACGGTTTTGCTAGTACACCACTAAGTTCTTTTAATAACTTTGGATGTATCCCATCAGGGCCATCAGCTTATTTGTCTTTACTTTAGACAGCTAAAGTAAAATCTCTTCCTCTGTAAACTCACATGCATCAAAAGACTCATTAGTCTTTTTCCCTAAATGAGGTCCCTTACCCTCATTTTCATTTGTAAAAACTGAACAAAAATATTCATTAAGGCAGTCTGCTAAGCATTTATCCTCTTATACATAGCATCCTTCTTTTGTTTTTAATCTAACTAATCCTTGTTTTACTTTCCTTTTCTCATTTACGTATATAAAAATGTTTTGTCCCCCTTTTTTTTACTGACTTGGCTATTTTCACTTTGGAAGCTCTTATAGTTTGCTTTGCCTCTTTCTGCCTACTCTTATAGATCTTTCCTCACCATGATTTTTTTTTTTTATATATAATAAATCAATTCTAACTTTTAGTTTTTCACTATTTTGGCCAACTCTGCAGAGTACCACAGTGGTTTTTTAATTTTTTGGCTCTTACTGACAAACCTAATGCAGTTTTTTGTTGCCTTCAGTAGTGCAACTTTTAACCCCTTCTCACTTGAAGGAAGTTCCATGTCGTCAAAGTGAGCGTTGGCTACATTTTACAGTAAATGCCTGCAGGACAGCATAGACCGTCCTGCATGTAACAGCTCATCGCGGCTCCCTGTGATGAGCTGTACTGAAGACCTCGCTGCAGGGACTTGCAGCGGGATCCCCAATGTCAGATGAGGCCACTTTTAGTGATCACTAGATCCTAAACCTTCACCTACAGTAATAGCTGACACCAAATCTCCATTTGTGAACACTAAATCTAATATGACTTGATTTCAAGTTGGCTCCTCAACTACTAGCTTTAGAGATAATCCCAGTACGGAGTTTAGGATATGCGTACTCCTGGCACACGCAGCTATTTGGGATTTCCAGTTCACATCAGGGAGATTAAAGTGACCTTCCTTCTCTGTCTTTTCTACACAAAGAATACCCTGGTATTGATATATATAAAGAGTACCCTGGTATTGATATATATAAAGAGTACCCTGGTATTGATATGTCCCAGTCATGTTTTTCATTATACCATGTCTCAGTAACAGCCACTAAATCTACATTCTCAGTTGCCAATATTGCCACAAGTTCCTGGATCTTATTCCATAAACTGCGAGCATTTGTAGACATGACCCTAAGCTTATCATTTTTCAGCACCCTTACTACAGGCACAATCTATTATTGTTTTAGGGACAAGAACACGAAAAACTTCCTTCGCCTCTGAAACCTCATTGAAAGCCAAATCATTTGTCACTAGATGAACAAGTACATCCAAGTCCCCTGATTGGCTTGTATAATAAACTTAAAAATACGCCTCCCTTCTCTGCCAGCTTCAGCTCCAGGAAGACATCTCACTTAGCCAATACTGTCCAACTCCGCACCTCTTATGATAGAATCACCCAACAACAACTGCTTTCTATCAGGCCTCACCTTCTCCTTGCACACCTCAGCCATAGAGGAGGGTGGTTCCTCAAACTCTGTGTCTGAGCCTGCCTCCATAACACCACTGCACTCTGAAAGTGCTGAAAATGAACTATGGAGAGACACAGACTGTGGGACATGACTTTTATCCACAAGTCTAAGTCCACCAGGTCCTACAGTAACCCACCTGCCCTTCCTAGGAAGCCTCTGTGGAAGTGGCTTTGCAACAGTCTCAGGCCAAGTTTGTTTTACAGATACTTTACAAATGTCGGACTTCATTAATGCAATCTCCTTCTGCAATAAAGAGAACTTTCTACAGATTAGACAGCATCCAAACCTCCAAAAAATGGAATGTGAAACAAATATCTCAATGAACCAAATCTGCCTTTTTAAGAATTTAAATCAAACCAATCTTATTTTGTTTTTTTTTACACCCTTTGTATACCTCAGACTACCTACAGTGTCTAAAACTACTCTCTTAGAAGAGCAGCTAAACTATTATATTGTTTAATTTTACATCTGTTTCATTTTCTTTACTCTACATGATGTGGTAGTTATGTGTAGGTGTAACTGGTCCTTGTAATGTTTGTGAAGATTATTCTTACAGGGTAAATCTGCATTCATTTGTAGCAGTTTTTGTCTTTGCGTACATCTCTTGAAAGCTTCCACCTGGAGAATGTTCCAGCTCAGCATGACAATAGCAGCTCAAATAAAATAAAAATGACAGTCTCTAAGATTCTAAAAGTGGTGCATAGAAATGGTAACTGCACATTATTGTTCCCCTCCAATCACCTTCCCCTCCTGCTCTGGACCGTTTGCAAGTAAATAAAATTGCAGTAAACTCTTCCTGTGTGTGTGAGCGCTTCCTCACTGTACACAATTCAAATGAACACCTGCGTACCACCCACAATTTATAATGATACCTTAATTACTTTAAATATTTTAAAAGCACATCGCTTGAGTCACAATGTTTGAGATTTAGTCACATATTATGGCTGTAGCATACTTAGCCCACCACTGCGTCAAAGTACTCCAAACTTCAGTCACTTTTATTTGTATAAGCACATATAAAACTGAATACATACAATTCTCATACAAATGTTGTTACTGCTTGTATTAAATGTATATACCTTTACATTTGTCATTATGTAAAACATTAAAACAAACAATTGGTTTGCACTATGATTCAGTAAATATTTAACTTCCCTTTTTTTTTTATTCCCTATTAATTTTAGACCCTTTTCTTTCTTGTTTTTTTTTTTTTTTTTCAAGTTGCCTTTCGGAGGCTACATTCAGAGAGCCTCTTATTCAATAGGTTTGTTCTAATACAATCATGTGTCTACCTCTTTCTCTGATCCCATTTTGAGATATCTTTGAACACTCCATTAACTCTAACTATACAATTTTCCATTTGTAACTGGTGGATCAGTTGGAGGGAGTCGGGCAGTGGCGTCCCGAGGGGGTGCGGACCGCGCATCGCAGTCCTGTGCTTTTATTTTTTTTAAAAAAGGACCTGCGACCGGATGTGATGTAACGTCATTTTCAGGGATTTGAATGGCACAATATTACAGGCAATTGAATGGCACAGTATTCCTGATATTTGAATGGCACAATATTACAGGCATTTGAATGGACCAATATAACCGGTATCTGAATGGCACAATAATACAGGCATCTGAATGGCACAATAATACAGGCATTTGAATGGCACAATATTACAGACATTTGAATGGCACAATAATACAGGCATTTGAATGGCACAGTATTCCTGGTATTTGAATGGCACAATATTACAGGCATTTAAATGGACCAATATAACCGGTATCTGAATGGCACAATAATACAGGCATATGAATGGCACAATATTACTGGCATCTGAATGGCACTATATTACTGGCATCTGAGTGGCACTATATTACTGGCATCTGAATGGCACTATATTACTGGCATCTGAATAGCACAATAATTATGGTGGTTTAATGGCACAATATTACTGGTATCTGAATGGCACAATAATACAGGCATCTGAATGGCACAATACTACTGGCATCTGAATGGCACAATAGTATAGGCATCTGAATGGCACAATAGTATAGGCATCTGAATTGCACAATATTCCTGGTATTTGAATGGCACAATATTACAGGGATTTGAATGGCACAATATTACTGGCATCTGAATGGCACAATATTACTGGCATCTGAATGGCACTATATTACTGGCATCTGAATGGCACAATACTACTGGCATCTGAATAGCATAATATTACTGGCATCTGAATGGCACAATATTACTGGCATCTGAATGGCACAATAGTATAGGCATCTGAATGGCACAATACTACTGGCATCTGAATAGCATAATATTACTGGCATCTGAATGGCACAATATTACTGGCATCTGAATGGCACAATAGTATAGGCATCTGAATGGCACAATATTACAGGCATTTGAAAGGACCAATATAACCGGTATCTGAATGGCACAATAATACAGGCATATGAATGGCACAATATAAACGGCATCTGAATGACACAATAATACAGGCATCTGAATGGCACTATACTACTGGCATCTGAGTGGCACTATATTACTGGCATCTGAATGGCACTATATTACTGGCATCTGGCACAATAATTATGGTGGTTTAATGGCACAATATTACTGGCATCTGAATGGCACAATAGTATAGGCATCTGAATTGCACAATATTCCTAGTATTTGAATGGCACAATATTATAGGGATTTGAATGGCACAATATTACTGGCATCTGAATGGCACAATATTACTGGCATCTGAATGGCACTATATTACTGGCATCTAAATGGCACAATAATACAGGCATCTGAATGGCACAATACTACTGGCATCTGAATAGCATAATATTACTGGCATCTGAATGGCACAATATTACTGGCATCTGAATGGCACAATAGTATAGGCATCTGAATGGCACAATATTCCTGGTATTTGAATGGCACAATATTACAGGCATTTGAAAGGACCAATATTACTGGTATCTGAATGGCACAATAATACAGGAATCTGAATGGCACAATAAAACAGGCATTTGAATGGCACAATAAATCAGGCATTTGAATGGCACAATAATACAGGCATTTGAATGGCACGAGATTACTGGTATGTGAATGGCACAAAAATACAGGCATTTGAATGGCACAAATATACAGGCATTTGAATGGCACAATATTACTGGCATCTTAATGGCACAATAATACCGGCATCTGAATGGCACAATATTACTGGCATCTGAATGGCACAATCATTATGGTGGTTTAATGGCACAATGTTACTGGTATCTGAATAGCACAATAATACCGGCATCTGAATGGCACAATACTACTGGCATCTAAATGGCACAATACTACTGGCATTTGAATGGACCAATATTACTGGTATCTAAATGGCACAATAATACAGGCATCTGAATGGCACAATATTACTGGCATCTTAATGGCACAATATTACTGGCATCTGAATGGCACAATATTACTGGCATCTGAATGGCACAATCATTATGGTGGTTTAATGGCACAATATTACTGGTATCTGAATAGCACAATAATACCGGCATCTGAATGGCACAATGCTACTGGCATCTGAATGGCACAATACTACTGGTATTTGAATGGACCAATATTACTGGTATCTAAATGGCACAATAATACAAGCATCTGAATGGCACAATATTACTGGCATCTGAATGGCACAATCATTATGGTGGTTTAATGGCACAATATTACAGGTATCTGAATAGCACAATAATACCCGCATCTGAATGGCACAATACTACTGGCATCTGAATGGCACAATACTACTGGCATTTCAATGGACCAATATTACTGGTATCTGAATAGCACAATAATACAGGCATCTGAATGGCACAATAATACAGGCATCTGAATGGCACAATATTACAGGCATTTGAATAGCACAATAATACAGGCATTTGAATGGCACGATATTACTGGTATGTGAATGGCACAATAATACAGGCATTTGAATGGCACAATAATAGAGGCATTTGAAGGGCACTATAATACAGGCATCTGAATGGCAAAATATTATAGGCATTTGAATGGCACAATATTACAGGCATTTGAATGGCACAATATTACAGGCATTTGAATGGCACAATAATACTGGCATCTGAATGGCACTATATAACAAGCATTTCAAGGGCACAATAATACAGGCATTTTAATGGCAAGATATTACTGGTATGTGAATGGCACAATAATACAGGCATTTGAATGGCACAATAATAGTGGCATTTGAAGGGCACTATAATGCAGGCATCTAAATGGCAAAATATTATAGGCATTTGAATGGCACAATATTACAGGCGTTTGAATGGCAGAATAAAACAGGCATATGAATGGCACAATATAACTGGCATCTGAATGACAATAATATAGGCATTTGAATGGCATAATGTTACTGGCATCTGAATGGCACAATATTACTGTCATCTGAATGGCACAATATTACTGGCATCTGAATGGCACAATAATTATGGTGGTTTAATGGCACAATATTACTGGTATCTGAATGGCACAATAATACAGGCATCTGAATGGCACAATACTACTGGCATCTGAATGGCACAATATTACTGGCATCTGAATGGCACTATATTTCTGGCATCTGAATGTCACAATATTACTGGCATCTGAATGACACAATAATTATGGTGGTTTAATGGCACAAAATTACTGGTATCTGAATGGCACAATAATACAGGCATCTGAATAGCACAATACTACTGGCATCTGAATGGCACAATATTACTGGCATCTGAATGGCACAATATTACTGGCATCTGAATGGCACAAAAGTATAAGCATCTGAATGGCACAATATTCCTGGTATTTAAATGGCACAATATTACAGGCATTTGAATGGACCAATATTACTGGTATCTGAATGGCACAATAATACAGGCATTTGAATGGCACAATATTACAGGCATTTAAATGGCACAATAATACAGGCATCTGAATGGCACAATACTACAGGCATCTGAATGGCACAATATAACAGGAATCTGAATGGCAAAATATTATAGGCATTTGAATGGCACAATATTACAGGCATTTGAATGGCACAATAATACAGGCATCTGAATGGCACTATATAACAGGCATTTGAACAGCACAATAATACAGGCATTTGAATGGCACGATATTACTTTTATGTGAATGGCACTATAATACAGGCATTTGAATGGCACAATATTACAGGCATTTGAATGGCCCAATAATACAGGCATATGAATGGCACAATATAACTGGCATCTGAATGACACAATAATACAGGCATCTGAATGGCACAATGTTACTGGCATCTCAATGGCACAATATTACTGGCATCTAAATGGCACAATAATTATGGTGGCTTAATGGCACAATATTACTAGGATCTGAATGGCACAATAATACAGGCATCTGAATGGCACAATACTACTGGCATCTGAATGGCACAATATTACTGGCATCTTAATGGCACAATAATTATGGTGGTTTAATGGCACAATATTCCTGGTATTTGAATGGCACAATATTACAGGCATTTGAATGGACCAATATTACTTCTATCTGAATGGCACAATAATACAGGCATTTGAATGGCACAATAATACAAGCATCTGAATGGCACAATACTACAGGCATCTAAATGGCACAATATAACAGGCATTTGAATGGCACAATAATACAGGCATTTGAATGGCACGATATTACTGGCATGTGAATGGCACAATAATACAGGCATTTGAATGGCACAATAATACAGGCATTTGAATGGCACAATATTACTGGCATCTGAATGGCACAAAAGTATAGGCATCTGAATGGCACAATATTCCTGGTATTTGAATGGCACAATATTACAGGCATTTGAATGGACCAATATTACTGCTATCTGAATGGCACAATAATACAGGCATTCGAATGGCACAATATTACAGGCATCTGAATGGCACAATACTACATGCATCTGAATGGCACAATATAACAGGCATTTGAATGGCACGATATTACTGGTATGTGAATGGCACAATAATACAGGCATTTGAATGGCACAATAATACAGGCATTTGAATGGCACAATATTACTGGCATCTTAATGGCACAATATTACTGGCATCTGAATGGCACAATATTACTGGCATCTGAATGACACAATAATTATGGTGGTTTAATGGCACAAAATTACTGGTATCTGAATGGCACAATAATACAGGCATCTGAATAGCACAATACTACTGGCATCTGAATGGCACAATATTACTGGCATCTGAATGGCACAATATTACTGGCATCTGAATGGCACAAAAGTATAAGCATCTGAATGGCACAATATTCCTGGTATTTAAATGGCACAATATTACAGGCATTTGAATGGACCAATATTACTGGTATCTGAATGGCACAATAATACAGGCATTTGAATGGCACAATATTACAGGCATTTAAATGGCACAATAATACAGGCATCTGAATGGCACAATACTACAGGCATCTGAATGGCACAATATAACAGGAATCTGAATGGCAAAATATTATAGGCATTTGAATGGCACAATATTACAGGCATTTGAATGGCACAATAATACAGGCATCTGAATGGCACGATATTACTTTTATGTGAATGGCACTATAATACATGCATTTGAATGGCACAATATTACAGGCATTTGAATGGCCCAATAATACAGGCATATGAATGGCACAATATAACTGGCATCTGAATGACACAATAATACAGGCATCTGAATGGCACAATGTTACTGGCATCTCAATGGCACAATATTACTGGCATCTGAATGGCACAATAATTATGGTGGCTTAATGGCACAATATTACTAGTATCTGAATGGCACAATAATACAGGCATCTGAATGGCACAATACTACTGGCATCTGAATGGCACAATATTACTGGCATCTGAATGGCACAATATTACTGGCATCTTAATGGCACAATAATTATGGTGGTTTAATGGCACAATATTCCTGGTATTTGAATGGCACAATATTACAGGCATTTGAATGGCACAATAATACAAGCATCTGAATGGCACAATACTACAGGCATCTAAATGGCACAATATAACAGGCATTTGAATGGCACAATAATACAGGCATTTGAATGGCACGATATTACTGGCATGTGAATGGCACAATAATACAGGCATTTGAATGGCACAATAATACAGGCATTTGAATGGCACAATATTACTGGCATCTGAATGGCACAAAAGTATAGGCATCTGAATGGCACAATATTCCTGGTATTTGAATGGCACAATATTACAGGCATTTGAACGGACCAATATTACTGCTATCTGAATGGCACAATAATACAGGCATTCGAATGGCACAATATTACAGGCATCTGAATGGCACAATACTACATGCATCTGAATGGCACAATATAACAGGCATTTGAATGGCACAATAATACAGGCATTTGAATGGCACGATATTACTGGTATGTGAATGGCACAATAATACAGGCATTTGAATGGCACAATAATACAGGCATTTGAATGGCACAATATTACTGGCATCTTAATGGCACAATATTACTGGCATCTGAATGGCACAATATTACTGGCATCTGAATGGCACAATATTACTGGCATCTGAATGGCACAATCATTATGGTGGTTTAATGGCACAATATTACTGGTATCTTAATAGCACAATAATACCGGCATCTGAATGGCACAATACTACTGGCATCTGAATGGCACAATACTACTGGCATTTCAATGGACCAATATTACTGGTATCTGAATGGCACAATAATACAGGCATCTGAATTGCACAATAATACAGGCATCTGAATGGCACAATAATACAGGCATCTGAATGGCACAATATTACAGGCATTTGAATAGCACAATAATACAGGCATTTGAATGGCACGATATTACTGGTATGTGAATGGCACAATAATACAGGCATTTGAATGGCACAATAATAGAGGCATTTGAAGCGCACAATATTACAGGCATTTGAATGGCACAATATTACAGGCATTTGAATGGCACAATAATACTGGCATCTGAATGTCGCTATATAACAGGCATTTCAAGGGCACAATAATACAGGCATTTTAATGGCACAATATTACTGGTATGTGAATATCACAATAATACAGGCATTTGAATGGCACAATAATAGAGGCATTTGAAGGGCACTATAATACAGGCATCTGAATAGCAAAATATTATAGGCATTTGAATGGCACAATATTACAGGCATTTGAACGGCACAATAATACAGGCATTTGAATGGCACGATATTACTGGTATGTGAATGGCACAATAATACAGGCATTTGAATGGCACAATAATAGTGGCATTTGAAGGGCACTATAATGCAAGCATCTAAATGGCAAAATATTATAGGCATTTGAATGGCACAATATTACAGGCATTTGAATGGCAGAATAATACAGGCATATGAATGGCACAATATAACTGGCATCTGAATGACAATAATATAGGCATTTGAATGGCACAATGTTACTTGCATCTGAATGGCACAATATTACTGGCATCTGAATGGCACAATATTACTGGCATCTGAATGGCACAATAATTATGGTGGTTTAATGGCACAATATTACTGGTATCTGAATGGCACAATAATACAGGCATCTGAATGGCACAATACTACTGGCATCTGAATGGCACAATATTCCTGGTATTTAAATGGCACAATATTACAGGCATTTGAATGGACCAATATTACTGGTATCTGAATGGCACAATAATACAGGCATTTGAATGGACCAATATTACTGGTATCTGAATGGCACAATAATACAGGCATTTGAATGGCACAATATTACAGGCATTTAAATGGCACAATAATACAGACATCTGAATGGCACAATACTACAGGCATCTGAATGGCAAAATATTATAGGCATTTGAATGGCACAATATTACAGGCATTTGAATGGCACAATAATACAGGCATCTGAATGGCACTATATAACAGTCATTTGAACAGCACAATAATACAGGCATTTGAATGGCACGATATTACTTTTATGTGAATGGCACTATAATACAGGCGTTTGAATGGCACAATATTACAGGCATTTGAATGGCACAATAATACAGGCATATGAATGGCACAATATAACTGGCATCTGAATGACACAATAATACAGGCATTTGAATGGCACAATGTTACTGGCATCTGAATGGCACAATATTACTGGCATCTGAATGGCACAATAATTATGGTGGTTTAATGGCACAATATTACTAGTATTTGAATGGCACAATAATACAGGCATCTGAATGGCACAATACTACTGGCATCTGAATGGCACAATATTACTGGCATCTGAATGGCACAAAAGTATAGGCATCTGAATGGCACAATATTCCTGGTATTTGAATGGCACAATATTACAGGCATTTGAATGAACCAATATTACTGCTATCTGAATGGCACAATAATACAGGCATTTGAATTGCACAATATTACAGGCATTTGAATGGCACAATATTACTGGCATCTGAATGGCACAATATTCCTGGTATTTGAATGGCACAATATTACAGGCATTTGAATGGCACAATATTACTGGCATCTGAATGGCACAATATTCCTGGTATTTGAATGGCACAATATTACAGGCATTTGAATGGACCAATATTACTGCTATCTGAATGGCACAATAATACAGGCATCTGAATGGCACAATACTACAGGCAGCTAAATGTCACAATATAACAGGCATTTGAATGGCACAATAATACAGGCATTTGAATGGCACGATATTACTGGCATTTGAATGGCACAATAATACAGGCATTTGAATGGCACAATATTACTGGCATCTGAATGGCACAATATTCCTGGTATTTGAATGGCACAATATTACAGGCATTTGAATGGACCAATATTACTGCTATCTGAATGGCACAATAATACAGGCATTCGAATGGCACAATATTACAGGCATCTGAATGGCACAATATAACAGGCATTTGAATGGCACAATAATACAGGCATTTGAATGGCACAATAATACAGGCATTTGAATGGCACGATATTACTGGTATGTGAATGGCACAATAATACAGGCATTTGAATGGCATAATAATACAGGCATTTGAATGGCACAATATTACTGGCATCTTAATGGCACAATATTACTGGCATCTGAATGGCACAATATTACTGGCATCTGAATGGCACAATCATTATGATGGTTTAATGGTACAATATTACTGGTATCTGAATAGCACAATAATAACGGGATCTGAATGACACAATACTACAGGCAATTCAATGGACCAATATTACTGTTATCTGAATAGCACAATAATACAGGCATCTGAATGGCACAATAATACAGGCATCTGAATGGCACAATATTATAGGCATTTGAAAAGCACAAGAATACAGGCATTTGAATGGCACAATAATATAGGCATTTGAATGGCACAATAATAGAGGCATTTTAAGGGCACTATAATACAGGCATCTGAATGGCAAAATATTATAGGCATTTGAATGGCACAATATTACAGGCATTTGAACGGCACAATAATACAGGCATTTGAATGGCACGATATTACTGGTATGTGAATGGCACAATAATACAGGCATTTGAATGGCACAATAATAGTGGCATTTGAAGGGCACTATAATGCAAGCATCTAAATGGCAAAATATTATAGGCATTTGAATGGCACAATATTACAGGCATTTGAATGGCAGAATAATACAGGCATATGAATGGCACAATATAACTGGCATCTGAATGACAATAATATAGGCATTTGAATGGCACAATGTTACTGGCATCTGAATGGCACAATATTACTGGCATCTGAATGGCACAATATTACTGGCATCTGAATGGCACAATAATTATGGTGGTTTAATGGCACAATATTACTGGTATCTGAATGGCACAATAATACAGGCATCTGAATGGCACAATACTACTGGCATCTGAATGGCACAATATTCCTGGTATTTAAATGGCACAATATTACAGGCATTTGAATGGACCAATATTACTGGTATCTGAATGGCACAATAATACAGGCATTTGAATGGACCAATATTACTGGTATCTGAATGGCACAATAATACAGGCATTTGAATGGCACAATATTACAGGCATTTAAATGGCACAATAATACAGACATCTGAATGGCACAATACTACAGGCATCTGAATGGCAAAATATTATAGGCATTTGAATGGCACAATATTACAGGCATTTGAATGGCACAATAATACAGGCATCTGAATGGCACTATATAACAGTCATTTGAACAGCACAATAATACAGGCATTTGAATGGCACGATATTACTTTTATGTGAATGGCACTATAATACAGGCGTTTGAATGGCACAATATTACAGGCATTTGAATGGCACAATAATACAGGCATATGAATGGCACAATATAACTGGCATCTGAATGACACAATAATACAGGCATTTGAATGGCACAATATTACTGGCATCTGAATGGCACAATATTACTGGCATCTGAATGGCACAATAATTATGGTGGTTTAATGGCACAATATTACTAGTATTTGAATGGCACAATAATACAGGCATCTGAATGGCACAATACTACTGGCATCTGAATGGCACAATATTACTGGCATCTGAATGGCACAAAAGTATAGGCATCTGAATGGCACAATATTCCTGGTATTTGAATGGCACAATATTACAGGCATTTGAATGAACCAATATTACTGCTATCTGAATGGCACAATAATACAGGCATTTGAATTGCACAATATTACAGGCATTTGAATGGCACAATAATACAGGCATCTGAATGGCACAATACTACAGGCAGCTAAATGTCACAATATAACAGGCATTTGAATGGCACAATAATACAGGCATTTGAATGGCACGATATTACTGGCATTTGAATGGCACAATAATACAGGCATTTGAATGGCACAATATTACTGGCATCTGAATGGCACAATATTCCTGGTATTTGAATGGCACAATATTACAGGCATTTGAATGGACCAATATTACTGCTATCTGAATGGCACAATAATACAGGCATTCAAATGGCACAATATTACAGGCATCTGAATGGCACAATATAACAGGCATTTGAATGGCACAATAATACAGGCATTTGAATGGCACAATAATACAGGCATTTGAATGGCACGATATTACTGGTATGTGAATGGCACAATAATACAGGCATTTGAATGGCATAATAATACAGGCATTTGAATGGCACAATATTACTGGCATCTTAATGGCACAATATTACTGGCATCTGAATGGCACAATAATAACGGGATCTGAATGACACAATACTACAGGCAATTCAATGGACCAATATTACTGTTATCTGAATAGCACAATAATACAGGCATCTGAATGGCACAATAATACAGGCATCTGAATGGCACAATATTATAGGCATTTGAAAAGCACAAGAATACAGGCATTTGAATGGCACAATAATATAGGCATTTGAATGGCACAATAATAGAGGCATTTTAAGGGCACTATAATACAGGCATCTGAATGGCAAAATATTATAGGCATTTGAATGGCACAATATTACAGGCATTTGAATGGCACAATATTACAGGCATTTGAATGGCACAATAATACAGGCATCTGAATGGCACTATATAACAGGCATTTCAAGGGCACAATAATACAGGCATTTTAATGGCACGATATTACTGGTATGTGAATGGCACAATAATACAGGCATTTGAATGGCACAATAATACAGGCATTTGAATGGCACAATATTACTGGCATCTTAATGGCACAATATTACTGGCATCTGAATGGCACAATCATTATGATGGTTTAATGGTACAATATTACTGGTATCTGAATAGCACAATAATAACGGGATCTGAATGACACAATACTACAGGCAATTCAATGGACCAATATTACTGTTATCTGAATAGCACAATAATACAGGCATCTGAATGGCACAATATTACTGGCATCTTAATGGCACAATATTACTGGCATCTGAATGGCACAATATTACTGGCATCTGAATGGCACAATCATTATGGTGGTTTAATGGCACAATATTACAGGTATCTGAATAGCACAATAATACCGGCATCTGAATGGCACAATATTACTGGCATCTGAATGGCACAAAAGTATAGGCATCTGAATGGCACAATATTCCTGGTATTTGAATGGCACAATATTACAGGCATTTGAATGGACCAATATTACTGCTATCTGAATGGCACAATATTACAGGCAATTCAATGGACCAATATTACTGTTATCTGAATAGCACAATAATACAGGCATCTGAATGGCACAATAATACAGGCATCTGAATGGCACAATATTACAGGCATTTGAATAGCACAAGAATTCAGGCATTTGAATGGCACGATATTTCTGGTATGTGAATGGCACAATAATACAGGCATTTAGAAACATAGAAACATAGAATGTGTCGGCAGATAAAAACCATTCGGTCCATCTAGTCTGCCCAAATATCTGAATGGCACAATAATAGAGGCATTTGAAGGGCACTATAATACAGGCATCTGAATGGCAAAATATTATAGGCATTTGAATGGCACAATATTACAGGCATTTGAATGGCACAATATTACAGGCATTTGAATGGCACAATAATACAGGCATCTGAATGGCACAATACTACAGGCATCTAAATGGCACAATATAACAGGCATTTGAATGGCACAATAATACAGGCATTTGAATGGCACGATATTACTGGTATTTGAATGGCACAATAATACAGGCATTTGAATGGCACAATAATACAGGCATTTGAATGGCACAGTATTACTGGCATCTGGATGGCACAAAAGTATAGGCATCTGAATATCACAATATTCCTGGTATTTGAATGGCACAATATTACAGGCATTTGAATGGACCAATATTACTGCTATCTGAATAGCACAATAATACAGGCATTCGAATGGCACAATATTACAGGCATCTGAATGGCACAATATTACAGGCATCTGAATGGCACAATACTACAGGCATCTGAATGGCACAATACTACAGGCATCTGAATGGCACAATATAACAGGCATTTGAATGGCACAATATAACAGGCATTTGAATGGCACAATAATACAGGCATTTGAATGGCACAATATTACTGGTATGTGAATGGCACAATAATACAGGCATTTGAATGGCACAATAATACTGGCATTTGAATGGCACAATATTACTTGCATCTTAATGGCACAATATTACTGGCATCTGAATGGCACAATATTACTGGCATCTGAATGGCACAATCATTATGGTGGTTTAATGACACAATATTACTGGTATCTCAATAGCACAATAATACCGGCATCTGAACGGCACAATACTACTGGCATCTGAATGGCACAATACTACTGGCATTTGAATGGACCAATATTACTGGTATCTGAATAGCACAATAATACAGGCATCTGAATGGCACAATAATACAGGCATCTGAATGGCACAATATTACAGGCATTTCAATAGCACAATAATACAGGCATTTGAATGGCACGATATTACTGGTATGTGAATGGCACAATAATACAGGCATTTGAATGGCACAATAATATAGGCATTTGAAGGGCACTATAATACAGGCATCTGAATGGCAAAATATTATAGGCATTTGAATGGCACAATATTACAGGCATTTGAATGGCACAATATTACAGGCATTTGAATGGCACAATAATACAGGCATCTGAATGGCACTATATAACAGGCATTTCAAGGGCACAATAATACAGGCATTATAATGGCACAATATTACTGGTATGTGAATGGCACAATAATACAGGCATTTGAATGGCACAATAATAGAGGCATTTGAAGGGCACTATAATACAGGCATCTGAATGGCAAAATATTATAGGCATTTGAATGGCACAATATTAAAGGCATTTGAATGGCACAATATTACAGGCATATGAATGGCACAATATAACTGGCATCTGAATGACACAAAAATACAGGCATTTGAATGGCACAATGTTACTGGCATCTGAATGGCACAATATTACTGGCATCTGAATGGCACAATAATACAGGCATCTGAATTTCACAATACTACTGGCATCTGAATGGCACAATATTACTGGCATCTGAATGGCACAATATTACTGGCATCTGAATGGCACAATAATACAGGCATTTGAATGGCACAATATTACAGGCATTTGAATGGCACAATAATACAGGCATCTGAATGGCACAATACTACAGGCATCTGAATGGCACAATATAACAGGCATTTGAATGGCACAATAATACAGGCATTTGAATGGCAAGATATTACTTGTATGTGAAGTTCACAATAATACAGGCATCTGAATGGCACAATACTACTGGCATCTGAATGGCACAATATTACTGGCAACTGAATGGCACAAAAGTATAGGCATCTGAATGGCACAATATTCCTGGTATTTGAATGGATCCAACATTACAGGCATTTGAATGGCAAAATATTATAGGCATTTGAAAGGCACAATATTACAGGCATTTGAACGGCACAATAATACAGGCATTTCAATGGCACGATAATAGTGGCATTTGAAGGGCACTATAATGCAGGCATTTGAATGGCACAATACTACTGGCATCTGAATGGCACAATATTACTGGCATCTGAATGGCACAATACTAGAGGCATCTGAATGGCACAATATTACTGGCATCTGAATGGCACAATATTACTGGCATCTGAATGGCACACAAGTATAGGCATCTGAATTTCACAATATTCCTGGTATTTGAATGGCACAATATTACAGGCATTTGAATGCACCAATATTACTGCTATCTGAATGGCACAATAATACAGGCATTTGAATGGCACAATGTTACTGGCATCTGAATGGCACAATATTACAGGCATCTGAATGGCAAAATATTATAGGCATTTGAATGGCACAATATTAAAGGCATTTGAATGGCACAATATTACAGGCATATGAATGGCACAATATAACTGGCATCTGAATGACACAAAAATACAGGCATTTGAATGGCACAATGTTACTGGCATCTGAATGGCACAATATTACTGGCATCTGAATGGCACAATATCACTGGCATTTGAATAGCACAATATTACTGGTATCTGAATGGCACAATATTACTGGTATCTGAATGGCACTATATTATTGGCATCTTAATGGCACAATAATACAGGCATTTGAATGGCACAATAATACAGGCATTTGAATTTCACAATAATAGAGGCATTTGAAGGGCACTATAATACATTCATCTGAATGGCACGATATTACTGGTATGTGAATGGCACAATAATACAGGCATTTAATTGGCACAATAATAGAGGCATTTGAAGGGCACTATAATACAGGCATCTGAAAGGCAAAATATTAGAGGCATTTGAATGGCACAATATTACAGGCATTTGAATGGCACAATAATACAGGCATATGAATGGCACAATATAACTGGCATCTGAATGACACAATAATACAGGCATTTGAATGGCACAATGTTACTGGCATCTGATTGGCACAATATTACTGGCATCTGAATGGCACAATAGTTATGGTGGTTTAATGGCACAATATTACTGGTATCTGAATGGCACAATAATACAGGCATCTGAATGGCACAATACTACTGGCATCTGAATGGCACAATACTACTGGCATCTGAATGGCACAATATTACTGGCATCTGAATGGCACAATATTACTGGCATCTGAATGGCACACAAGTATAGGCATCTGAATTTCACAATATTCCTGGTATTTGAATGGCACAATATTACAGGCATTTGAATGGACCAATATTACTGCTATCTGAATGGCACAATAATACAGGCATTTGAATGGCACAATATTACAGGCATTTGAATGGCACAATAATACAGGCATCTGAATGGCACAATACTACAGGCATCTGAATGGCACAATATATCAGGCATTTGAATGGCACAATAATACAGGCATTTGAATGGCATACATATTTACATTACAATCTTGAATACCCCCCAATGCAAGAAAACCCAGTGGGAGCGAAAAACCATACTAGAAAAAAATCAACCCACCGTCCCTCTGGAATATATTCCCTCGGCGACATGAGTTTTCCTGCAATGTATTTTACAATATACATGACCCACAAATAACAATACATTTATCATACAAAGTATAAGCATCAATTAAATGAAGCGGTGTTAATGAAGCGGTGGTAATGAAGTGGTGGTCCAGGATTAGAGCTGTAAGATCTGTCATGGTTCTGTTGAATTAAAACGAATAGAAAAAATATTAAAATAAAATAAAAATTACTTTCTCTTTTTAGTGTTGGCCATTCCTCTTTTTGACCATTGAAATAAACTATTGCCAGAACGCATTCTTTACAATTCTTATATCTACCAATAATTTTATGTTGGGATGCAGCATCCCACTCGCCCCCTTAAAAACCTTAATGTCTGATTATATCACAATTTCTTTCAATTACAATGATACGCTGTGATACAAAGTATACTTATCAACTGGTCCATCATCACTGTTTTTTATGCTCCACCTTCAGATGCCCTGTAAGATAAAATATAATTGTTGTGGGGTGGGGTGGGGCGGGGTCAGTGACTAGCTTGAGACCCAAGGAAAAGTTGATGTGCTGGGCTTGTTCTACCCTCTTGAGAGTTTTCTTCAGAATACGCTTCACTCATATAACTTTGTGACCCTGAGCTTGTTGAACAAATGGATTTGTCATCATCTATGTCAGATGCATTAGCTGAGAGTAACTCCCTGACCTGTTCTCCCAATATTTCTACCTTACCCCTCATTCTCTCAGTCTGTTTTCTTGGATCCCTGTAGTCTATCACCCTGTCTTTCTTCCTCAAATTATCATTTTGCCTGATTATTTCTAGGAGGTTCCTCCCATCTCTGATCTCTCCAGTTACCCTCTCTCCCTCTAGTGCTCCAATTACAATTTTGCCTGTAGCTGGTGAATCTGTGTGGCTCATCCCATCTCTGTTTTACCAAATTATTATCTATCCTTTTTGTGTTCCAATTATTACTCCCCCAGTATCTGTTGTCTCTCTCTGGCTCCTCCCATCTCAGATTTGTACATGTATCTTGCTTTTCATTTCTCCTCCAGTGACCACTATCCCTGTTTCTTCCATTATTCTCATGGTCTCCCAATCTTTGATTTCTCCAATTATTTCCTTCTTTCCAGTTCTGACTAAACCTATGTCTATGATTTCCTTGATGCTCCTCCCATTCATGGTTTCTCCATATTACAGGCATTTGAATGGCAAAATATTATAGGCATGTGAATGGCACAATATTACAGGCATTTGAAAGTCACAATAATACAGGCATTTGAATGGCACAATGTTACAGGCATCTGAATGAAACAATATTACTGGCATCTGAATGGCACAATATTACTGGCATCTGAATGGCACAATAATTATGGTGGTTTAATGGCACAATATTACTGGTATCTGAATGGCACAATAATACAGGCATCTGAATGGCACAATACTACTGGCATCTGAATGGCACAATATTACTGGCAACTGAATGGCAATATATTACTGGCATCTGAATGGCACAATAATTATGGTGGTTTAATGGCACAAAATTACTGGTATTTGAATGGCACGATATTACAGGCATTTGAATGGACCAATATTACTGGTATCTGAATGGCACAATAATACAGGCATTTAAAGGGCACTATAATACAGGCATCTGAATGGCACGATATTACTGGTATGTGAATGGCACAATAATACAGGCATTTGAATGGCACAATAATAGAGGCATTTGAATGGCACTATAATACAGGAATCTGATGGGCAAAATATTATAGGCATTTGAATGGCACAATATTACAGGCATTTGAATGGCACAATAATACAGGCATATGAATGGCACAATATAACTGGCATCTGAATGGCACAATAATACAGGCATTTTAATGGCACAATATTACAGGCATTTGAATTTCACAAAAGTATAGGCATCTGAATGGCACAAAAGTATAGGCATCTGAAAGGCACAATATTCCTGGTATTTGAATGGCACAATATTACAGGCATTTGAATGGACCAATATTACTGGTATGTGAATGGCACAATAATACAGGCATTTGAATGGCACAATAATACGGGCATTTGAATGGCACAATAATACAGGCATTTGAATGGCACAATATTACTGGCATCTGAATGGCACGATATTACTGGCATCTGAATGGCACAATAATTATGGTGGTTTAATGGCATAATATTCCTGGTATTTGAATGGCACAATATTGCAGGCATTTTAATGGACCAATATTACTGGTATCTGAATGGCACAATAATACAGGCATTTGAATGGCACAATAATACAGGCATTTGAATGGTACAATATTACAGGCATTTGAATGGCACAATTATACAGCCATCTGAATGGCAAAATATTACAAGCATTTGAATGGCACAATATTACAGGCATTTGAATGGCACAATAATACAGGCATCAGAATGGCACAATATAAAAGGCATTTCAATGGCACAATATTACCGGCATCTGAATGGCACAATATTACTGGCATCTGAATGGCACAAAAGTCTAGGCATCTGAATGGCACAAAAGTATAGGCATCTGAATGGCACAATATTACAGGCATTTGAATGGACCAATATTACTGGTATCTGAATGGCACAATAATACAGGCATTTGAATGGCACAATAATACAGGCATTTGAATGGCACAATATTACTGGCATCTGAATGGCACAATATTACTGGCATCTGAATGGCAAAATATTACTGGTATCTGAAAGGCACAATATTACTGGTATCTGAATGGCACAATAATATAGGCATCTGAATGGCACAATAATACTGGCATCTGAATAGCAAAATATTACTGGCATTTGGATGGCACAATAATACAGGCATCTGAATGGCACAATATTACAGGCATTTGAATGGCACAATAATACAGGCATATGAATGGCACAATATAACTGGAATCTGAGTGACACAATAATACAGGCATATGAATTGCACAATATAACTGGCATCTGAATGACACAATAATACAGGCATTTGAATGGCACAATAATACAGGCTTCTGAATGGCACAATAATAATGGCATCTAAATGGCACAATATTACTGGATTCTGAATGGCACAATAGTATAGGCATCTAAATGCCACAATATTGCTGGTATCTGAATGGCACAATATTACTGGTATCTGAATGGCACAATAATACAGGTATCTGAATGGCACAATAATTATGGTGGTTTAATGGCACAATATTACTGGCATCTAAATGACACAATATTACTGGCATGTGAATGGCACAACAATATAGGCATCTGAATGGCACAATAATAATGGCATCTGAATGGCAAAATATTACTGGCATTTGGATGGCACAATAATACAGGCATCAGAATGGCACAATAATACAGGCATATGAATGGCACAATATAACTGGCATCTGAATGACACAATAATACAGGCATATGAATTGCACAATATAACTGGCATCTGAATGACACAAAAATACAGGCATTTGAATGGCACAATAATACAGGCTTCTGAATGGCACAATAATAATGGCATCTAAATGGCACAATATTACTGGATTCTGAATGGCACAATAGTATAGGCATCTAAATGCCACAATATTGCTGGTATCTGAATGGCACAATATTACTGGTATCTGAATGGCACAATAATACAGGTATCTGAATGGCACAATAATTATGGTGGTTTAATGGCACAATATTACTGGCATCTAAATGGCACAATATTACTGGCATGTGAATGGCACAACAATATAGGCATCTGAATGGCACAATAATAATGGCATCTGAATGCCACAATATCACTTGAATTTGAATAGCACAATATTACTGATATCTGAATGGCACAATAATACAAGCATCTGAATGGCACAATATTACTGGCATCTGAAAAGCACAATATTACTGGCATCTGAATGGCACAATATTGCTGGTATCTGAATGGCACTATATTATTGGCATCTGAATGGCACAATAATACTGGCATTTGAATGGCATAATATTACTGGTATCTGAATTGCATAATAATTATGACATCTGAATGGCACAATAATTATGGCATTTGAATGGCGCAATATTCCTGGTATTTGAATGGCTCAATATTACAGGCATTTGAATGGACCAATATTACTGGTATCTAAATGGCACAATAATATAGGTATCTGAATGGCACAATTATACAGGCATCTGAATGGCACAATATTACTGGTATCTGAATGGCACAATAATACAGGCATTTGAATGGCACAATAATACAGGCATTTGAATGGCACAATATTACTGGCATCTGAATGGCACAATATTACTGGCATCTGAATGGCAAAATATTACTGGTATCTGAAAGGCACAATATTACTGGTATCTGAATGGCACAATAATATAGGCATCTGAATGGCACAATAATACTGGCATCTGAATAGCAAAATATTACTGGCATTTGGATGGCACAATAATACAGGCATCTGAATGGCACAATATTACAGGCATTTGAATGGCACAATAATACAGGCATATGAATGGCACAATATAACTGGAATCTGAATGACACAATAATACAGGCATATGAATTGCACAATATAACTGGCATCTGAATGACACAATAATACAGGCATTTGAATGGCACAATAATACAGGCTTCTGAATGGCACAATAATAATGGCATCTAAATGGCACAATATTACTGGATTCTGAATGGCACAATAGTATAGGCATCTAAATGCCACAATATTGCTGGTATCTGAATGGCACAATATTACTGGTATCTGAATGGCACAATAATACAGGTATCTGAATGGCACAATAATTATGGTGGTTTAATGGCACAATATTACTGGCATCTAAATGGCACAATATTACTGGCATGTGAATGGCACAACAATATAGGCATCTGAATGGCACAATAATAATGGCATCTGAATGGCAAAATATTACTGGCATTTGGATGGCACAATAATACAGGCATCAGAATGGCACAATAATACAGGCATATGAATGGCACAATATAACTGGCATCTGAATGACACAATAATACAGGCATATGAATTGCACAATATAACTGGCATCTGAATGACACAATAATACAGGCATTTGAATGGCACAATAATACAGGCTTCTGAATGGCACAATAATAATGGCATCTAAATGGCACAATATTACTGGATTCTGAATGGCACAATAGTATAGGCATCTAAATGCCACAATATTGCTGGTATCTGAATGGCACAATATTACTGGTATCTGAATGGCACAATAATACAGGTATCTGAATGGCACAATAATTATGGTGGTTTAATGGCACAATATTACTGGCATCTAAATGGCACAATATTACTGGCATGTGAATGGCACAACAATATAGGCATCTGAATGGCACAATAATAATGGCATCTGAATGCCACAATATCACTTGAATTTGAATAGCACAATATTACTGATATCTGAATGGCACAATAATACAAGCATCTGAATGGCACAATATTACTGGCATCTGAAAAGCACAATATTACTGGCATCTGAATGGCACAATATTGCTGGTATCTGAATGGCACTATATTATTGGCATCTGAATGGCACAATAATACTGGCATTTGAATGGCATAATATTACTGGTATCTGAATTGCATAATAATTATGACATCTGAATGGCACAATAATTATGGCATTTGAATGGCGCAATATTCCTGGTATTTGAATGGCTCAATATTACAGGCATTTGAATGGACCAATATTACTGGTATCTAAATGGCACAATAATATAGGTATCTGAATGGCACAATTATACAGGCATCTGAATGGCACAATAATACAGGCATTTGAATTGCACAATATTACATGCATTTGAATGGCAAAATTATACAGCCATCTGAATGGCACAATATTACAGGCATTTGAATGGCACAATATTACAGGCATTTGAATGGCACAATAATACAGGCATTTGAATGGTACAATATTACTGATATGTGAATTGCACAATAATAGAGGCATTTGAATGGCACTATAATACAGGCATCTGAATGTCAAAATATTATTGGCATTTGAATGGCACAATAATACAGGGATCTGAATGGCATAATAATACAGGCATATGAATAGCACAATATTAGTGGCATCTGAATGGCACAATATTACAGGCATTTGAATGGCACAATAATACAGGCATATGAATGGCACAATATAACTGGCATCTGAATGGCACAATAATACAGGCATCTGAATGGCACAATATTACTGGTATCTGAAAGGCACAATATTACTGGTATCTGAATGGCACAATAATATAGGCATCTGAATGGCACAATAATACAGGCATCTGAATATCAAAATATTACTGGCATTTGGATGGCACAATAATACAGGCATCTGAATGGCACAATATTACAGGCATTTGAATGGCACAATAATACAGGCATATGAATGGCACAATATAACTGGCATCTGAATGACACAATAATACAGGCATATGAATGGCACAATATAACTGGCATCTGAATGGCACAATAATACTGGCATCTGAATGGCACAATATTACTGGCATCTGAATGGCACAATATTACTGGCATCTGAATGGCACAATAGTATAGGCATCTAAATGCCATAATATTGCTGGTATCTGAATGGCACAATATTACTGGTATCTGAATGGCACAATAATACAGGTATCTGAATGGCACAATAATTATGGTGGTTTAATGGCACAATATTACTTGCATCTAAATGGCACAATATTACTGGCATGTGAATGGCACAACAATATAGGCATCTGAATGGCACAATAATAATGGCATCTGAATGGCACAATATCACTGGCATTTGAATAGCACAATATTACTGGTATCTGAATGGCACAATAATACAAGCATCTGAATGGCACAATATTACTGGCATCTGAAAAGCACAATATTACTGGCATTTGAATGGCACAATATTGCTGGTATCTGAATGGCACTATATTATTGGCATCTGAATGGCACAATAATACTGGCATTTGAATGGCATAATATTACTGGTATCTGAATCGCATAATAACTATGACATCTGAATGGCACAATATTACAGGCATTTGAATGGCACAATAAACCAGGCATATGAATGGCACAATATAACTGGCATCTGAATGGCACAATAATAGAGGCATTTCAATGGCACAATATTACTGGTATGTGAATGGCACAATAATACTGGCCTTTGAATGGCACAATAATACAGGCATTTTAATGGAACAATATTACTGGTATGTGAATGGCACAATAATACAGGCATTTGAATGGCACAATAATAGAGGCATTTGAATGGCACTATAATGCAGGCATCTGAATGGCAAAATATTATAGGCATTTGAATGGCAGAATAATACAGGCATATGAATGGCACAATATCACTGGCATTTGAATAGCACAATATTACTGGCATCTGAATGGCACGATATTACTGGTATTTGAATGGCACTATATCATTGGCATCTTAATGGCACAATAATACTGGCATTTGAATGGCACAATAATTATGGCATTTGAATGGCACAATATTACTGGTATCTGAATGGCACAATATTTCTGGCATCTGAATAGCACGATATTACAGGCATTTGAATGGCACAATAAACCAGGCATATGAATGGCATAATATTACTGGTATCTGAATGGTACAATAATACAGGCATCTGAATGGCACAATACTTATGGTGGTTTAATGGCACAATATTACTGGTATCTGAATGGCACAATAATACAGGCATCTGAATGGGACAATATTACTGGCATCTGAATGGCACAATATTACTGGCATCTGAATGGCACAATATTACTGGCATCTGAATGGCACAATAATATTGGCATCTGAATTTCACAATATTACTGGTATCTGAATGGCACAATATTACCGGTATCTGAATGGCACAATATTAGTGGCATCTGAATGGCATAATATTACTGGCATCTGAATGGCACAATAATATAGGCATCTGAATGCCACAATATTACTGATATCTGAATGCCACAATATTACTGGTATCTGAATGGCACAATAATACAGGCATCTGAATGGCACAATATCACTGGCATTTGAATAGCACAATATTACTGGTATCTGAAAGGAACAATAATACAGCCATCTGAATGGCACAATATTACTGGCATTTGAATGGCACAATAATACATTCATCTGAATGGCACAATAATACAGGCATTTGAATGGCACAATAATACAGGCATTTGAATGGCACAATAATATAGGCATTTGAATGGCACTATAAAACAGGCAACTGTATGGCACAATATTACTGGCATCTGAATGGCACAATAATTATGGAGTTTTAATTGCACAATATTACTGGTATCTGAATGGAACAATAATACAGGCATCTGAATGGCACAATATCACTGGCATTTGAATAGCACAATATTACTGGTATCTGAATGGCACAAAAAAACAGGCATCTTAATGGCACAATATTACTGGCATCTGAAAAGCACAATATTACTGCCATCTGAATGGCACAATAATTATGGAGTTTTAATGGCACAATATTACTCGTATCTGAATGGTACAAAAATACAGGCATCTGAATGGCACAATAATACAGGCATCTGAATGGCACAATATCACTGGCATTTGAATAGCACAATATTACTGGTATCTGAATGGCACAATATTACTGGTATCTGAATGGCACTATAGTATTGGCATCTTAATGGCACAATAATACTGGCATTTGAATGGCATAATATTACTGGTGTCTGAATGGCACAATATTACTGGCATCTGAATGGCACAATATTACTGGCATCTGAATGGCACAATAATATTGGCATCTGAATTTCACAATATTACTGGTATCTGAATGGCACAATATTACCGGTATCTGAATGGCACAATATTAGTGGCATCTGAATGGCATAATATTACTGGCATCTGAATGGCACAATAATATAGGCATCTGAATGCCACAATATTACTGATATCTGAATGCCACAATATTACTGGTATCTGAATGGCACAATAATACAGGCATCTGAATGGCACAATATCACTGGCATTTGAATAGCACAATATTACTGGTATCTGAAAGGAACAATAATACAGCCATCTGAATGGCACAATATTACAGGCATTTGAATGGCACAATAATACATTCATCTGAATGGCACAATAATACAGGCATTTGAATGGCACAATAATACAGGCATTTGAATGGCACAATAATATAGGCATTTGAATGGCACTATAAAACAGGCAACTGTATGGCACAATATTACTGGCATCTGAATGGCACAATAATTATGGAGTTTTAATGGCACAATATTACTGGTATCTGAATGGAACAATAATACAGGCATCTGAATGGCACAATATCACTGGCATTTGAATAGCACAATATTACTGGTATCTGAATGGCACAAAAAAACAGGCATCTTAATGGCACAATATTACTGGCATCTGAAAAGCACAATATTACTGCCATCTGAATGGCACAATAATTATGGAGTTTTAATGGCACAATATTACTCGTATCTGAATGGTACAAAAATACAGGCATCTGAATGGCACAATAATACAGGCATCTGAATGGCACAATATCACTGGCATTTGAATAGCACAATATTACTGGTATCTGAATGGCACAATATTACTGGTATCTGAATGGCACTATATTATTGGCATCTTAATGGCACAATAATACTGGCATTTGAATGGCATAATATTACGGGTGTCTGAATGGCCCAATAATTATGGAGTTTTAATGGCACAATATTACTGGTATCTGAATGGAACAATAATACAGGCATCTAAATGGCACAATAATACAGATATCTGAAAGGCACAATATCACTGGCATTTGAATAGCACAATATTACTGGTATCTGAATGGCACAATAAAACAGGCATCTGAATGGCACAATATTACTGGCATCTGAAAAGCACAATATTACTGCCATCTGAATGGCACAATAATTATGGAGTTTTAATGGCACAATATTACTGGTATCTGAATGGTACAATAATACAGGCATCTGAATGGCACAATAATACATGCATCTGAATGGCACAATATCACTGGCATTTGAATAGCACAATATTACTGGTATCTGAATGGAACAATAAAACAGGCATCTAAATGGCACAATATTACTGGCATCTGAAAAGCACAATATTACTGCCATCTCAATGGCACAATATTACTGGTATCTAAATGGCACAATATTATTGGCATCTGAATGGCACAATAATACTGGCATTTGAATGGCATAATATTACTGGTATCTGAATGGCACAATAATTATGAAATCTGAATGGCACAATAATTATGGCATCTGAAGGGCAAAATATTATAGTCATTTGAATGGCACAATAATACAGGGATCTGAATGGCACAATAATACAGGCATATCAATGGCACAATATGACTGGCATTTGAATAGCACAATATTACTGGCATCTGAATGGCACAATATTACTGGTATCTGAATGGCACTATATTATTGGCATCTTAATGGCACAATAATACTGGCATTTGAATGGCATAATATTACTGGTGTCTGAATGGCACAATAATTATGACATCTGAATGGCACAATAATTATGGCATTTGAATGGCACAATATTACTAGTATCTGAATGGCACAATATTACTGGCATCTGAATGGCACAATATCACTGGCATCTGAATGGCACAATATTACTGGCATCTGAATAGCACAATATTACAGGCATTTGAATGGCACAATAAACCAAGCATATGAATGGCACAATATAACTGGCATCTGAATGACACAATGATACAGGCATTTGAATGGCACAATATTACAGGCAACTGTATGGCACAATATAACTGGCATCTGAATGGCACAATAATTATGGAGTTTTAATGGCACAATATTACTGGTATCTGAATGGAACAATAATACAGGCATCTAAATGGCACAATAATACAGGTATCTGAATGGCACAATATCACTGGCATTTGAATAGCACAATATTACTGGTATCTGAATGGCACAATAAAACAGGCATCTTAATGGCACAATACTACTGGCATCTGAAAAGCACAATATTACTGCCATCTGAATGGCACAATAATTATGGAGTTTTAATGGCACAATATTACTGGTATCTGAATGGAACAATAATACAGGCATCTAAATGGCACAATAATACAGGTATCTGAATGGCACAATAATACAGGCATCTGAATGGCACAATAATACATGCATCTGAATGGCACAATATCACTGGTATTTGAATAGCACAATATTACTGGTATCTGAATGGCACATTATTACTGGCATCTGAAAAGCAGAATATTACTGGTATCTGAATGGCACAATATTACTGGCATCTGAATGGCACAATTATACTGGCATCTGAATGGCACTATGTTACTGGCATCTGAATGGCACAATAATACATGCATCTGAAAGGCACAATAATACAGGCATCTGAATAGCACAATATTACTGGTATCTGAATGGCACAATAATACAGGCATCTGAATGGCACAATAATACTGGCATCTTAATGGCACAATATTACTGGCATCTTGATGGCACAATAATACAGGTATCTGAATGGCACAATAATACAGGCATCTGAATATCACAATAATACATGCATCTGAATGGCACAATATCACTGGTATTTGAATAGCACAATATTACTGGTATCTGAATGGCACATTATTACTGGCATCTGAAAAGCACAATATTACTGGTATCTGAATGGCACAATAATACAGGCATCTGAATGGCAGAATATTACTGGCATCTGAATGGCACAATGTTACAGGCATCTGAATGGCAGAATATTACTGGCATCTGAATGGCACAATGTTACAGGCATCTGAAAGGCACAATAATACAGTCATCTGAATAGCACAATATTACTGGTATCTGAATGGCACAATAATACAGGCATCTGAATGGCACAATAATACTGGCATCTGAATGGCACAATATTACTGGCATCTTGATGGCACAATATCACTGGTATCTTAATGCTCAAATTGGCTGGGGCATCTTAATGGCACAATGTTACTGGCATCTGAATGGCACAATATTACTGGCATCTTAATGGCACAATGTTACTGGCATCTGAATGGCACAATATTACTGGCATCTGAATGGCACAATAATTATGGAGTTTTAATGGCACAATATTACTGGTATCTGAATGGAACAATAATACAGGCATCTAAATGGCACAATAATACAGGTATCTGAATGGCACAATAATACAGGCATCTGAATGGCACAATAATACATGCATCTGAATGGCACAATATCACTGGTATTTGAATAGCACAATATTACTGGTATCTGAATGGCACATTATTACTGGTATCTGAAAAGCACAATATTACTGGTATCTGAATGGCACAATAATACAGGCATCTGAATGGCAGAATATTACAGGTATCTGAATGGCACAATATTACTGGCATCTGAATGGCACAATTATACTGGCATCTGAATGGCACTATGTTACTGGCATCTGAATGGCACAATAATACAGGCATCTGAAAGGCACAATAATACAGGCATCTGAATAGCACAATATTACTGGTATCTGAATGGCACAATAATACAGGCATCTGAATGGCACAATATCACTGGCATTTGAATAGCACAATATTACTGGTATCTGAATGGCACAAAAAAACAGGCATCTTAATGGCACAATATTACTGGCATCTGAAAAGCACAATATTACTGCCATCTGAATGGCACAATAATTATGGAGTTTTGTGTTTTAATGGCACAATATTACTCGTATCTGAATGGTACAAAAATACAGGCATCTGAATGGCACAATAATACAGGCATCTGAATGGCACAATATCACTGGCATTTGAATAGCACAATATTACTGGTATCTGAATGGCACAATATTACTGGTATCTGAATGGCACTATATTATTGGCATCTTAATGGCACAATAATACTGGCATTTGAATGGCATAATATTACTGGTGTCTGAATGGCCCAATAATTATGGAGTTTTAATGGCACAATATTACTGGTATCTGAATGGAACAATAATACAGGCATCTAAATGGCACAATAATACAGATATCTGAAAGGCACAATATCACTGGCATTTGAATAGCACAATATTACTGGTATCTGAATGGCACAGTAAAACAGGCATCTGAATGGCACAATATTACTGGCATCTGAAAAGCACAATATTACTGCCATCTGAATGGCACAATAATTATGGAGTTTTAATGGCACAATATTACTGGTATCTGAATGGTACAATAAAACAGGCATCTTAATGGCACAATACTACTGGCATCTGAAAAGCACAATATTACTGCCATCTGAATGGCACAATAATTATGGAGTTTTAATGGCACAATATTACTGGTATCTGAATGGAACAATAATACAGGCATCTAAATGGCACAATAATACAGGTATCTGAATGGCACAATAATACAGGCATCTGAATGGCACAATAATACATGCATCTGAATGGCACAATATCACTGGTATTTGAATAGCACAATATTACTGGTATCTGAATGGCACATTATTACTGGCATCTGAAAAGCAGAATATTACTGGTATCTGAATGGCACAATATTACTGGCATCTGAATGGCACAATTATACTGGCATCTGAATGGCACTATGTTACTGGCATCTGAATGGCACAATAATACAGGCATCTGAAAGGCACAATAATACAGGCATCTGAATAGCACAATATTACTGGTATCTGAATGGCACAATAATACAGGCATCTGAATGGCACAATAATACTGGCATCTTAATGGCACAATATTACTGGCATCTTGATGGCACAATAATACAGGTATCTGAATGGCACAATAATACAGGCATCTGAATATCACAATAATACATGCATCTGAATGGCACAATATCACTGGTATTTGAATAGCACAATATTACTGGTATCTGAATGGCACATTATTACTGGCATCTGAAAAGCACAATATTACTGGTATCTGAATGGCACAATAATACAGGCATCTGAATGGCAGAATATTACTGGCATCTGAATGGCACAATGTTACAGGCATCTGAATGGCAGAATATTACTGGCATCTGAATGGCACAATGTTACAGGCATCTGAAAGGCACAATAATACAGGCATCTGAATAGCACAATATTACTGGTATCTGAATGGCACAATAATACAGGCATCTGAATGGCACAATAATACTGGCATCTGAATGGCACAATATTACTGGCATCTTGATGGCACAATATCACTGGTATCTTAATGCTCAAATTGGCTGGGGCATCTTAATGGCACAATGTTACTGGCATCTGAATGGCACAATATTACTGGCATCTTAATGGCACAATGTTACTGGCATCTGAATGGCACAATATTACTGGCATCTGAATGGCACAATAATTATGGAGTTTTAATGGCACAATATTACTGGTATCTGAATGGAACAATAATACAGGCATCTAAATGGCACAGTAATACAGGTATCTGAATGGCACAATAATACAGGCATCTGAATGGCACAATAATACATGCATCTGAATGGCACAATATCACTGGTATTTGAATAGCACAATATTACTGGTATCTGAATGGCACATTATTACTGGTATCTGAAAAGCACAATATTACTGGTATCTGAATGGCACAATAATACAGGCATCTGAATGGCAGAATATTACAGGTATCTGAATGGCACAATATTACTGGCATCTGAATGGCACAATTATACTGGCATCTGAATGGCACTATGTTACTGGCATCTGAATGGCACAATAATACAGGCATCTGAAAGGCACAATAATACAGGCATCTGAATAGCACAATATTACTGGTATCTGAATGGCACAATAATACAGGCATCTGAATGGCACAATATCACTGGCATTTGAATAGCACAATATTACTGGTATCTGAATGGCACAAAAAAACAGGCATCTTAATGGCACAATATTACTGGCATCTGAAAAGCACAATATTACTGCCATCTGAATGGCACAATAATTATGGAGTTTTGTGTTTTAATGGCACAATATTACTCGTATCTGAATGGTACAAAAATACAGGCATCTGAATGGCACAATAATACAGGCATCTGAATGGCACAATATCACTGGCATTTGAATAGCACAATATTACTGGTATCTGAATGGCACAATATTACTGGTATCTGAATGGCACTATATTATTGGCATCTTAATGGCACAATAATACTGGCATTTGAATGGCATAATATTACTGGTGTCTGAATGGCCCAATAATTATGGAGTTTTAATGGCACAATATTACTGGTATCTGAATGGAACAATAATACAGGCATCTAAATGGCACAATAATACAGATATCTGAAAGGCACAATATCACTGGCATTTGAATAGCACAATATTACTGGTATCTGAATGGCACAGTAAAACAGGCATCTGAATGGCACAATATTACTGGCATCTGAAAAGCACAATATTACTGCCATCTGAATGGCACAATAATTATGGAGTTTTAATGGCACAATATTACTGGTATCTGAATGGTACAATAAAACAGGCATCTTAATGGCACAATACTACTGGCATCTGAAAAGCACAATATTACTGCCATCTGAATGGCACAATAATTATGGAGTTTTAATGGCACAATATTACTGGTATCTGAATGGAACAATAATACAGGCATCTAAATGGCACAATAATACAGGTATCTGAATGGCACAATAATACAGGCATCTGAATGGCACAATAATACATGCATCTGAATGGCACAATATCACTGGTATTTGAATAGCACAATATTACTGGTATCTGAATGGCACATTATTACTGGCATCTGAAAAGCAGAATATTACTGGTATCTGAATGGCACAATATTACTGGCATCTGAATGGCACAATTATACTGGCATCTGAATGGCACTATGTTACTGGCATCTGAATGGCACAATAATACAGGCATCTGAAAGGCACAATAATACAGGCATCTGAATAGCACAATATTACTGGTATCTGAATGGCACAATAATACAGGCATCTGAATGGCACAATAATACTGGCATCTTAATGGCACAATATTACTGGCATCTTGATGGCACAATAATACAGGTATCTGAATGGCACAATAATACAGGCATCTGAATATCACAATAATACATGCATCTGAATGGCACAATATCACTGGTATTTGAATAGCACAATATTACTGGTATCTGAATGGCACATTATTACTGGCATCTGAAAAGCACAATATTACTGGTATCTGAATGGCACAATAATACAGGCATCTGAATGGCAGAATATTACTGGCATCTGAATGGCACAATGTTACAGGCATCTGAATGGCAGAATATTACTGGCATCTGAATGGCACAATGTTACAGGCATCTGAAAGGCACAATAATACAGGCATCTGAATAGCACAATATTACTGGTATCTGAATGGCACAATAATACAGGCATCTGAATGGCACAATAATACTGGCATCTGAATGGCACAATATTACTGGCATCTTGATGGCACAATATCACTGGTATCTTAATGCTCAAATTGGCTGGGGCATCTTAATGGCACAATGTTACTGGCATCTGAATGGCACAATATTACTGGCATCTTAATGGCACAATGTTACTGGCATCTGAATGGCACAATATTACTGGCATCTGAATGGCACAATAATTATGGAGTTTTAATGGCACAATATTACTGGTATCTGAATGGAACAATAATACAGGCATCTAAATGGCACAGTAATACAGGTATCTGAATGGCACAATAATACAGGCATCTGAATGGCACAATAATACATGCATCTGAATGGCACAATATCACTGGTATTTGAATAGCACAATATTACTGGTATCTGAATGGCACATTATTACTGGTATCTGAAAAGCACAATATTACTGGTATCTGAATGGCACAATAATACAGGCATCTGAATGGCAGAATATTACAGGTATCTGAATGGCACAATATTACTGGCATCTGAATGGCACAATTATACTGGCATCTGAATGGCACTATGTTACTGGCATCTGAATGGCACAATAATACAGGCATCTGAAAGGCACAATAATACAGGCATCTGAATAGCACAATATTACTGGTATCTGAATGGCACAATAATACAGGCATCTGAATGGCACAATATCACTGGCATTTGAATAGCACAATATTACTGGTATCTGAATGGCACAAAAAAACAGGCATCTTAATGGCACAATATTACTGGCATCTGAAAAGCACAATATTACTGCCATCTGAATGGCACAATAATTATGGAGTTTTGTGTTTTAATGGCACAATATTACTCGTATCTGAATGGTACAAAAATACAGGCATCTGAATGGCACAATAATACAGGCATCTGAATGGCACAATATCACTGGCATTTGAATAGCACAATATTACTGGTATCTGAATGGCACAATATTACTGGTATCTGAATGGCACTATATTATTGGCATCTTAATGGCACAATAATACTGGCATTTGAATGGCATAATATTACTGGTGTCTGAATGGCCCAATAATTATGGAGTTTTAATGGCACAATATTACTGGTATCTGAATGGAACAATAATACAGGCATCTAAATGGCACAATAATACAGATATCTGAAAGGCACAATATCACTGGCATTTGAATAGCACAATATTACTGGTATCTGAATGGCACAGTAAAACAGGCATCTGAATGGCACAATATTACTGGCATCTGAAAAGCACAATATTACTGCCATCTGAATGGCACAATAATTATGGAGTTTTAATGGCACAATATTACTGGTATCTGAATGGTACAATAAAACAGGCATCTTAATGGCACAATACTACTGGCATCTGAAAAGCACAATATTACTGCCATCTGAATGGCACAATAATTATGGAGTTTTAATGGCACAATATTACTGGTATCTGAATGGAACAATAATACAGGCATCTAAATGGCACAATAATACAGGTATCTGAATGGCACAATAATACAGGCATCTGAATGGCACAATAATACATGCATCTGAATGGCACAATATCACTGGTATTTGAATAGCACAATATTACTGGTATCTGAATGGCACATTATTACTGGCATCTGAAAAGCAGAATATTACTGGTATCTGAATGGCACAATATTACTGGCATCTGAATGGCACAATTATACTGGCATCTGAATGGCACTATGTTACTGGCATCTGAATGGCACAATAATACAGGCATCTGAAAGGCACAATAATACAGGCATCTGAATAGCACAATATTACTGGTATCTGAATGGCACAATAATACAGGCATCTGAATGGCACAATAATACTGGCATCTTAATGGCACAATATTACTGGCATCTTGATGGCACAATAATACAGGTATCTGAATGGCACAATAATACAGGCATCTGAATATCACAATAATACATGCATCTGAATGGCACAATATCACTGGTATTTGAATAGCACAATATTACTGGTATCTGAATGGCACATTATTACTGGCATCTGAAAAGCACAATATTACTGGTATCTGAATGGCACAATAATACAGGCATCTGAATGGCAGAATATTACTGGCATCTGAATGGCACAATGTTACAGGCATCTGAATGGCAGAATATTACTGGCATCTGAATGGCACAATGTTACAGGCATCTGAAAGGCACAATAATACAGGCATCTGAATAGCACAATATTACTGGTATCTGAATGGCACAATAATACAGGCATCTGAATGGCACAATAATACTGGCATCTGAATGGCACAATATTACTGGCATCTTGATGGCACAATATCACTGGTATCTTAATGCTCAAATTGGCTGGGGCATCTTAATGGCACAATGTTACTGGCATCTGAATGGCACAATATTACTGGCATCTTAATGGCACAATGTTACTGGCATCTGAATGGCACAATATTACTGGCATCTGAATGGCACAATAATTATGGAGTTTTAATGGCACAATATTACTGGTATCTGAATGGAACAATAATACAGGCATCTAAATGGCACAGTAATACAGGTATCTGAATGGCACAATAATACAGGCATCTGAATGGCACAATAATACATGCATCTGAATGGCACAATATCACTGGTATTTGAATAGCACAATATTACTGGTATCTGAATGGCACATTATTACTGGTATCTGAAAAGCACAATATTACTGGTATCTGAATGGCACAATAATACAGGCATCTGAATGGCAGAATATTACAGGTATCTGAATGGCACAATATTACTGGCATCTGAATGGCACAATTATACTGGCATCTGAATGGCACTATGTTACTGGCATCTGAATGGCACAATAATACAGGCATCTGAAAGGCACAATAATACAGGCATCTGAATAGCACAATATTACTGGTATCTGAATGGCACAATAATACAGGCATCTGAATGGCACAATATCACTGGCATTTGAATAGCACAATATTACTGGTATCTGAATGGCACAAAAAAACAGGCATCTTAATGGCACAATATTACTGGCATCTGAAAAGCACAATATTACTGCCATCTGAATGGCACAATAATTATGGAGTTTTGTGTTTTAATGGCACAATATTACTCGTATCTGAATGGTACAAAAATACAGGCATCTGAATGGCACAATAATACAGGCATCTGAATGGCACAATATCACTGGCATTTGAATAGCACAATATTACTGGTATCTGAATGGCACAATATTACTGGTATCTGAATGGCACTATATTATTGGCATCTTAATGGCACAATAATACTGGCATTTGAATGGCATAATATTACTGGTGTCTGAATGGCCCAATAATTATGGAGTTTTAATGGCACAATATTACTGGTATCTGAATGGAACAATAATACAGGCATCTAAATGGCACAATAATACAGATATCTGAAAGGCACAATATCACTGGCATTTGAATAGCACAATATTACTGGTATCTGAATGGCACAGTAAAACAGGCATCTGAATGGCACAATATTACTGGCATCTGAAAAGCACAATATTACTGCCATCTGAATGGCACAATAATTATGGAGTTTTAATGGCACAATATTACTGGTATCTGAATGGTACAATAATACAGGCATCTGAATGGCACAATAATACATGCATCTGAATGGCACAATATCACTGGCATTTGAATAGCACAATATTACTGGTATCTGAATGGAACAATAAAACAGGCATCTAAATGGCACAATATTACTGGCATCTGAAAAGCACAATATTACTGCCATCTCAATGGCACAATATTACTGGTATCTAAATGGCACAATATTATTGGCATCTGAATGGCACAATAATACTGGCATTTGAATGGCACAATAATTATGAAATCTGAATGGCACAATAATTATGGCATCTGAAGGGCAAAATATGATAGTCATTTGAATGGCACAATAATACAGGGATCTGAATGGCACAATAATACAGGCATATCAATGGCACAATATGACTGGCATTTGAATAGCACAATTTGAATAATACAGGCATCTGAATAGCACAATATTACTGGTATCTGAATGGCACAATAATACAGGCATCTGAATGGCACAATAATACTGGCATCTGAATGGCACAATATTACTGGCATCTTGATGGCACAATAATACAGGTATCTGAATGGCACAATAATACAGTCATCTGAAAGGCACAATAATACAGGCATCTGAATAGCACAATATTACTGGTATCTGAATGGCACAATAATACAGGCATCTGAATGGCACAATAATACTGGCATCTGAATGGCACAATATTACTGGCATCTTGATGGCACAATAATACAGGTATCTTAATGGCACAATAATACTGGCATTTGAATGGCATAATATTACTTGTGTCTGAATGGCACAATAATTATGACATCTGAATGGCACAATAATTATGGCATTTGAATGGCACAATATTACTAGTATCTGAATGGCACAATATTACTGGCATCTGAATGGCACAATATTACTGGCATCTGAATGGCACAATATTACTGGCATCTGAATAGCACAATATTACAGGCATTTGAATGGCACAATAAACCAAGCATATGAATGGCACAATATTACAGGCAACTGTATGGCACAATATAACTGGCATCTGAATGGCACAATAATTATGGAGTTTTAATGGCACAATATTACTGGTATCTGAATGGAACAATAATACAGGCATCTAAATGGCACAATAATACAGGTATCTGAATGGCACAATATCACTGGCATTTGAATAGCACAATATTACTGGTATCTGAATGGCACAATAAAACAGGCATCTTAATGGCACAATACTACTGGCATCTGAAAAGCACAATATTACTGCCATCTGAATGGCACAATAATTATGGAGTTTTAATGGCACAATATTACTGGTATCTGAATGGAACAATAATACAGGCATCTAAATGGCACAATAATACAGGTATCTGAATGGCACAATAATACAGGCATCTGAATGGCACAATAATACATGCATCTGAATGGCACAATATCACTGGTATTTGAATAGCACAATATTACTGGTATCTGAATGGCACATTATTACTGGCATCTGAAAAGCAGAATATTACTGGTATCTGAATGGCACAATATTACTGGCATCTGAATGGCACAATTATACTGGCATCTGAATGGCACTATGTTACTGGCATCTGAATGGCACAATAATACAGGCATCTGAAAGGCACTATGTTACTGGCATCTGAATGGCACAATAATACAGGCATCTGAATGGCACAATAATACTGGCATCTGAATGGCACAATATTACTGGCATCTTGATGGCACAATAATACAGGTATCTTAATGGCACAATAATACTGGCATTTGAATGGCATAATATTACTGGTGTCTGAATGGCACAATAATTATGACATCTGAATGGCACAATAATTATGGCATTTGAATGGCACAATATTACTAGTATCTGAATGGCACAATATTACTGGCATCTGAATGGCACAATATTACTGGCATCTGAATGGCACAATATTACTGGCATCTGAATAGCACAATATTACAGGCATTTGAATGGCACAATAAACCAAGCATATGAATGGCACAATATAACTGGCATCTAAATGACACAATGATACAGGCATTTGAATGGCACAATATTACAGGCAACTGTATGGCACAATATAACTGGCATCTGAATGGCACAATAATTATGGAGTTTTAATGGCACAATATTACTGGTATCTGAATGGAACAATAATACAGGCATCTAAATGGCACAATAATACAGGTATCTGAATGGCACAATATCACTGGCATTTGAATAGCACAATATTACTGGTATCTGAATGGCACAATAAAACAGGCATCTTAATGGCACAATACTACTGGCATCTGAAAAGCACAATATTACTGCCATCTGAATGGCACAATAATTATGGAGTTTTAATGGCACAATATTACTGGTATCTGAATGGAACAATAATACAGGCATCTAAATGGCACAATAATACAGGTATCTGAATGGCACAATAATACAGGCATCTGAATGGCACAATAATACATGCATCTGAATGGCACAATATCACTGGTATTTGAATAGCACAATATTACTGGTATCTGAATGGCACATTATTACTGGCATCTGAAAAGCACAATATTACTGGTATCTGAATGGCACAATAATACAGGCATCTGAATGGCAGAATATTACTGGTATCTGAATGGCACAATATTACTGGCATCTGAATGGCACAATTATACTGGCATCTGAATGGCACTATGTTACTGGCATCTGAATGGCACAATAATACAGGCATCTGAAAGGCACAATAATACAGGCATCTGAATAGCACAATATTACTGGTATCTGAATGGCACAATAATACAGGCATCTGAATGGCACAATAATACTGGCATCTGAATGGCACAATATTACTGGCATCTTGATGGCACAATAATACAGGTATCTGAATGGCACAATAATACAGGCATCTGAATATCACAATAATACATGCATCTGAATAGCACAATATCACTGGTATTTGAATAGCACAATATTACTGGTATCTGAATGGCACATTATTACTGGCATCTGAAAAGCACAATATTACTGGTATCTGAATGGCACAATAATACAGGCATCTGAATGGCAGAATATTACTGGCATCTGAATGGCACAATGTTACAGGCATCTGAATGGCAGAATATTACTGGCATCTGAATGGCACAATGTTACAGGCATCTGAAAGGCACAATAATACAGGCATCTGAATAGCACAATATTACTGGTATCTGAATGGCACAATAATACAGGCATCTGAATGGCACAATAATACTGGCATCTGAATGGCACAATATTACTGGCATCTTGATGGCACAATATCACTGGTATCTTAATGCTCAAATTGGCTGGGGCATCTTAATGGCACAATGTTACTGGCATCTGAATGGCACAATATTACTGGCATCTGAATGGCACAATGTTACTGGCATCTGAATGGCACAATATTACTGGCATCTGAATGGCACAATAATTATGGAGTTTTAATGGCACAATATTACTGGTATCTGAATGGAACAATAATACAGGCATCTAAATGGCACAATAATACAGGTATCTGAATGGCACAATAATACAGGCATCTGAATGGCACAATAATACATGCATCTGAATGGCACAATATCACTGGTATTTGAATAGCACAATATTACTGGTATCTGAATGGCACATTATTACTGGCATCTGAAAAGCACAATATTACTGGTATCTGAATGGCACAATAATACAGGCATCTGAATGGCAGAATATTACTGGTATCTGAATGGCACAATATTACTGGCATCTGAATGGCACAATTATACTGGCATCTGAATGGCACTATGTTACTGGCATCTGAATGGCACAATAATACAGGCATCTGAAAGGCACAATAATACAGGCATCTGAATAGCACAATATTACTGGTATCTGAATGGCACAATAATACAGGCATCTGAATGGCACAATAATACTGGCATCTGAATGGCACAATATTACTGGCATCTTGATGGCACAATAATACAGGTATCTGAATGGCACAATAATACAGGCATCTGAATATCACAATAATACATTCATCTGAATGGCACAATATCACTGGTATTTGAATAGCACAATATTACTGGTATCTGAATGGCACATTATTACTGGCATCTGAAAAGCACAATATTACTGGTATCTGAATGGCACAATAATACAGGCATCTGAATGGCAGAATATTACTGGCATCTGAATGGCACAATGTTACAGGCATCTGAATGGCAGAATATTACTGGCATCTGAATGTCACAATGTTACAGGCATCTGAAAGGCACAATAATACAGGCATCTGAATAGCACAATATTACTGGTATCTGAATGGCACAATAATACAGGCATCTGAATGGCACAATAATACTGGCATCTGAATGGCACAATATTACTGGCATCTTGATGGCACAATATCACTGGTATCTTAATGCTCAAATTGGCTGGGGCATCTTAATGGCACAATGTTACTGGCATCTGAATGGCACAATATTACTGGCATCTTAATGGCACAATGTTACTGGCATCTGAATGGCACAATATTACTGGCATATTAGGCAAATTATCTGGCTTATTAACAGCAAAATAATACTGGAATTTTATTTTTGTGTGTGACATAATTTGTGGGGCTCCTGTATGTGGCATATTTAATAGGCCATCTGAGTGGCATTACTAAGGAATATAAATGTAAAACACTCACATATAGTCCCTTGACATGGGACAAAACATAAATGTAAGTGGTAGTTTTCGTCCTGGTTCGATGCAACCTCCGCAGTGGATATGCAATAATCAACCTCCAAAGGACAAGAGATGGTGTTAGTAGTAAAAAGTATAATTTAATATAAAAGTGCAAAAGATGCCTTACACTTAAAATCTGGAACAGCAGCACAGGGTCATAAAACAGGAACAATGATGAACAAGGATCTGGTCCAATCTCGTATGAGTGTTGCTTGATCTACGCGTTTCGCCCGTTTTAGTGGGCTTCCTCAGGATCCAGCAGCACTCATAAGAGATGAGGCTGTCTATAAATACTGTCTGATTAATTAGAGTAGGTGACGCGACCTGTTTTCAGCGTCACGTCACTCTTAATGCGACTCTCGGAGAAAAGCCGACTCCTCGGCTTTCTCCGCTGTTCGTATCAGAAGTCTGTCTGTTTTTCCGAAGGAGCCGACCCCTCGGCTTTCTCCGTTGTTCGTATTCCGAGATTCGGCTTATGGCGAGTTCGAGTATTTCCGTAATTCGTACTGATAGCCTCGTGGATTTCCGGCTGTGGTCGTCTAAACAGTTTCGTATTAATCCATCTTCGGTTTAGACTTTCCTCTTTCGGTTTAATGAACTTTTCAAGTCTTAAATATCTCAGTCCATTACTTTTCGGTTTATAGAAGGAGAAACCTTTCAGTTTTAGCAGAGAAGTTCGACTTATATCTCGAATAATGTCCCATGTGTATGGAATATTTATAAAAGTCAAAGAAGTACACAAAGTTATATAATAATGCATAATGATACACTTTTGAAATACATATACGTAAATATATAAATAAATCTTGTGCATAAATCTAAAGGGCTATAGAGATAAAAATGATCTCAATAAAAATATATATATAAAGAGAAAAAAAAAAAAAAAAGGATATTCTTTAAAATAATCAACTTTTATTTAAAATAGTTAAAAAATATATTAATTAATTTGCACAAAATGTATTATATAAAATTAAAAAGGTCGAAGTCTGCATTCAAACCAGTAGGGTGCAAAGTGCCCATCCTAAAAACCCATTCCATCTCCGTCTTTCCTATTTGTTTGACATTATTACCTCCTCTCCAATATTTCTTTACTTGCATTATGGGCCAAAATTTGAGATCTTTCGGATTTTTATGGTGGCATTCTGTAAAATGTTGTGGTAGGGAATATTGTGTATTTCCCTTCCTAATATTTGTAACATGTTCTTCAATTCTTTTTTTGAGGGGTCTTATCGTTCTGCCTATATATTGAAGACCACACGGGCATTCTACCACATAAATTACATTTTTTGTATGACATGTAAGGAATTCTTTGATGTCAAATTTTTCGGACGTAGCAGTAGCTATAAAGGATAATCTAGGACTTTTTTCATGTTTCGCTACATTACATCCTGAACACATTTTACAAGGGAAAAAGCCCGGTTTTTCCATAAGGAAGTGTGAAACTACTTTTTTGTTGGTGTTTTTAAGTTTAGCAGTATAATTTTTAGTGAGTTTTTGTTTAAAATTTGGAGCTCCTCTAAAAATAATTTTTGGCCTTTCTGGTAGTAATGGGCCCAAAATATCATCTTGTTTCATGAGGTTCCAATGTTTGTTAATAATTTTCTTTATTTTTACTGCTTTCTGATTGTAGTTTAAAATAATGGGTAAGGCTAGTTCTGTTGGATTAGATAGTTTTTTGTCATTATATTTTAGGAGTTCACCTCTTGGTTTCATTAAGACTTCTTGAATATGAGTATCTAAAATATCTTCCTTATAACCTTTTTCTAAAAATTTATTTTTTAAAATATTACATTGTTCCAAATAAGATGTCTCATCGCAACAATTCCTTCTTACTCTTATAAATTGGCCTTTGGGGACACCTTTTAGCCAAGTAGGGTGGTGGCAACTTGTGGTGTCTATATAACTATTTGAGTCGACTTTTTTAAAGAAATTTTTTGTGCAAATCCTATCTTCTTTTATGTAAATATCCAAGTCTAGGAATTGAATGCTTTCCTTACTGTGATTGGAGGTCAAAACAATATTGTTATCATTTTTATTTAAATGTTCCAAAAATAGTAGGAGATCCCTTTCTGCACCCTTCCAAATAAAAAGGAGATCATCTATATATATATATATAAAATTATTTTTAGAGGAGCTCCAAATTTTAAACAAAAACTCACTAAAAATTATACTGCTAAACTTAAAAACACCAACAAAAAAGTAGTTTCACACTTCCTTATGGAAAAACCGGGCTTTTTCCCTTGTAAAATGTGTTCAGGATGTAATGTAGCGAAACATGAAAAAAGTCCTAGATTATCCTTTATAGCTACTGCTACGTCCGAAAAATTTGACATCAAAGAATTCCTTACATGTCATACAAAAAATGTAATTTATGTGGTAGAATGCCCGTGTGGTCTTCAATATATAGGCAGAACGATAAGACCCCTCAAAAAAAGAATTGAAGAACATGTTACAAATATTAGGAAGGGAAATACACAATATTCCCTACCACAACATTTTACAGAATGCCACCATAAAAATCCGAAAGATCTCAAATTTTGGCCCATAATGCAAGTAAAGAAATATTGGAGAGGAGGTAATAATGTCAAACAAATAGGAAAGACGGAGATGGAATGGGTTTTTAGGATGGGCACTTTGCACCCTACTGGTTTGAATGCAGACTTCGACCTTTTTAATTTTATATAATACATTTTGTGCAAATTAATTAATATATTTTTTAACTATTTTAAATAAAAGTTGATTATTTTAAAGAATATCCTTTTTTTTTTGTTTTTTCTCTTTATATATATATTTTTATTGAGATCATTTTTATCTCTATAGCCCTTTAGATTTATGCACAAGATTTATTTATATATTTACGTATATGTATTTCAAAAGTGTATCATTATGCATTATTATATAACTTTGTGTACTTCTTTGTCTTTTATAAATATTCCTTACACATGGGACATTATTCGAGATATAAGTCGAACTTCTCTGCTAAAACTGAAAGGTTTCTCCTTCTATAAACCGAAAAGTAATGGACTGAGATATTTAAGACTTGAAAAGTTCATTAAACCGAAAGAGGAAAGTCTAAACCGAAGATGGATTAATACGAAACTGTTTAGACGACCACAGCCGGAAATCCACGAGGCTATCAGTACGAATTACGGAAATACTCGAACTCGCCATAAGCCGAATCTCGGAATACGAACAACGGAGAAAGCCGAGGGGTCGGCTCCTTCGGAAAAACAGACAGACTTCTGATACGAACAGCGGAGAAAGCCGAGGAGTCGGCTTTTCTCCGAGAGTCGCATTAAGAGTGACGTGACGCTGAAAACAGGTCGCGTCACCTACTCTAATTAATCAGACAGTATTTATAGACAGCCTCATCTCTTATGAGTGCTGCTGGATCCTGAGGAAGCCCACTAAAACGGGCGAAACGCGTAGATCAAGCAACACTCATACGAGATTGGACCAGATCCTTGTTCATCATTGTTCCTGTTTTATGACCCTGTGCTGCTGTTCCAGATTTTAAGTGTAAGGCATCTTTTGCACTTTTATATTAAATTATACTTTTTACTACTAACACCATCTCTTGTCCTTTGGAGGTTGATTATTGCATATCCACTGCGGAGGTTGCATCGAACCACGACGAAAACTACCACTTACATTTATGTTTTGTCCCATGTCAAGGGACTATATGTGAGTGTTTTACATTTCTACTGGTTTAAAGATACAAGTTACATATCCTGTATTCCCTGCACGGCAGATTGATTACACTGTCACTTTAAAGCACATATAGCGCACTGTCACTTTGTGTATTTTGTATTTGTGTTTTACTGCAGTATTTTGGGATAACTGCTAGACAAGTTGCAGCTTGTGCATAATTTTCTTTAGCGCCACCTGCCTCATACCAGTTCCATTGTCTTATTACTAAGGAATCTGTTTGGCATGGTATTGGAGGAATTACAGGGGGGTGACACCATGAGTTACCGCACCGGGTGACACCAACCCTAGTGACGCCCCTGAAGTCGGGTCTACCTTCCAATTCCTAGCGATTACCATTTTGATTGCAATAAGGGATTGATTTATACATGTCATCTGGTTCCTGCTTATTATAGGCCAATTGCAATGTAGCAAGGCTACTCATGGTTTTTTTTGGAATTTTGACTCTTACTATTGTTCTTAGTTGACAATGCCCAACAAAATGCCACACTCAGTATGCACATTAATATGCCACAATGCTCAATAATATGCCATAGCTAGATCCCCTCCCCCTTTACCAGTACTTACATTGCTACTTTCAAGAGACAGCAGACCTCCATGCCGCCTCACTTGCATTCCCCAAGCACTGATCTGGCATGAGCAGCGCAAGGTAACTTGACCGCTAGCGCTCTCACATCAGATCAGTGCGCAGGTACATGATAAACACAGCATGGAAGCAGAGGCTGCATGGAAGCATCCATGCTGCCTTCTTAAACGGAGATGCTGGTAACATAGTTAACATAGTAATTTAGGTTGAAAAAAGACACAAGTTCAACCCTTCTACCTATCATTCCAGCTTTTGATCCAAAAGAAGGAAAAAACTCCTAATGAAGCTATTTTTAATTTTGCATCCTGGCGGAAAAAATTCCTTCTTGACTCCAAAGGGTAATCCGATTTCTCCTTGGATCAGTAAGCTCTATTATTAATGCTTATTCTATTATTAATAGCCCTGTATGTTCTGCTTTTCTAAAAAAAACAACAACAAAAAAACATCTAGACCATTTTTAAATGCATCTATTGTGGTTGATAGCACTACCTCTCTTGGCAGTGAGTTCCATAATTTTATTGTCCTAACCGTAAAGAATCCCTTCCTTTGCTGTCTATGAAATCTTTGCTCTTCCAGTCTCAGGGGGTGACCTCTTGTTCTTTGTACATTTCTGTTAATGAGCAGGTCACTGGATAGCTCTTTATATTGGCCCTGCTCATATTTATATAATGTTTTCATGTACCCTCTGAGACAACTTTTTCCTAACGTATAAAACTAGAGTTGAGCGGACACCTGGAAGTTCGGGTTCGGCGGGTTTATCCGGACTTCGAAAAAATGTCTGGGTCCGTGCTCAAACTTGACCCCGAGCACGAACCTCATTGAAGTCAATGGGAACACGAACTTTTGGCCACTAAAATGTCTGTAAAAAAGTCATGGAAAGGGCTAGAGGGCTGCAAAAGGAAGTAAAATGGGTAAGAGTAGGACAAGTGCCCTGCAAGCAAATGTTGATAGGGAAATAATTTAAAATAACATAAAATACATACAAATTAAAAATACAGCTGAGCCATAAAATAGCTCTAGATGGAATCTTTGAATTTAGCTTTGGAAGAACATAAATCTAAATCTAAAGCATGGCTGCCAGGAGGATCAACAGAATTATCCATTTGAGAGAGGGTTGGAGTGCAGGGTATTCTCTTTCAGTTTATACTAAGTGACCCATAGGTTGAGGAGGTGGTGACCGTGGCGGTGTAGGTGGAAGCGGCGCTGGAGGAGGAGGAGGAGCAGGTAGCCAACATTGCTTTTGTTTTTTTTAAAAATTGGGGTAGCCTCCAAAATATTGGGACATATAACAACAGAAAACAAAGAATAAGTGCACTTGAGTATAACAATGACTGGGTGAGGCCGGTATAAATGTCTATTCTGCAGAAGGTACAGACAAGTCTGGTGGGATCCATGCCTGGTTCATCTTAATAAACGTGAGCTTGTCCACGTTGGCTGTGGACAGGCGGCTGTGCTTGTCTGTGATAACACCCTCTGCCGTGCTAAAAACACGTTCAGACAATACACTGGCTGCAGGGCAGGCCAGCACCTCCAAGGCATAAAGGGCAAGCTCAGGCCATGTGCCCAATTTGGAGACCCAGAAGTTGAATGGGGCAGACCCATCAGTCAGTACATGTAGGCCTGTGCATACGTACTGTTTCACCATGTTGATGAAATGCTGCCTCCTGCTAAGACGTTCCATATCAGATGGTGTTGCTGCTTGTTGTGGCGTGCTGACAAAGCTTTTCCACATTTCGGCCATGTTAACCCTGCCTACTGAGGTGCTGACGGTGCCCCAGCTGCGTTGGCGACCTCTTCCTCTGCCTTCGCCTTGTGCTTCCATTGAGTGTCATTTTGGAATACCCTCAGCAGCGCGTCTACCAGTGTGCGCTTATAGTCGCGCATCTTACAATCACGCTCCAGTGATGGAATTAAGGACGGCGCGTTGTCCTTGTAACGGGGATCCAGCAGGGTAGCCACCCAGAAATCAGCACATGTTAGAATGTGGGCAACTCGGCAGTCGTTGCGTAGGCACTGCAGCATGTAGTCGCTCATGTGTGCCAAGCTGCCCAGAGGCAAGGACGAGCTGTTCTCTGTGGGAGGTGTATCATCTGTGTCCTCCATATCCCCCCAGCCATGCTCCAGTGATGCCCATGCGTTGGGTGCCACCCTGCTGTGAACACAGTTCCTCCTCCTCCTCCTCATCATCATCCTCATCCTCCTCCAAAACTGTGCCTTGGCTTGACAGTTGTGTACCTGGCCTATGCTGGTGCAGGAACCCACCCTCCAAGCCACTTGTGAATGACTGGCCTGATAACCGTGGAAATGACACCTCTTCTTCCTCCTCCTCTTTCTCCTGTGCCACATCATCTTCCAATATCGCCCTAAGCATTTTTTCAAGGAGACATACAAGCGGGATAGTAAGGCTGAGAACAGCGTCATTGGCACTGGCCATGTTGGTGGAGTACTCGAAACAGTGAAAAATGGAACAGGTCTCGCATGGAGGCCCACTTATTGGTGGTGAAGTGCTGCTGTTCTGCAGAGCGACTGACCTGTGCATGCTGCAGCTGATACTCCACTATCGCCTGCTGATGCTCGCACAATCTCTCCAGCATGTGCAAGGTGGATTTCTACCTTGTGGCCACGTCGAATATGAGGGGGTCAGCGGGAAGGCCTAAGTTACGCTACAGCGCAGACAGGCGAGCAGCAGCAGGGTGAGAACGCCTAAAGTGCGCACAGACGGCCCGCACTTTCTGCAGCATCTCTGATATACCTGGGTAGTTTTTCATGGATTTTTGCACCACCAAATTCAGCACATGCGCCAGGCAAGGGATGTACATCAAACCTGCTAGGCCCAGAGCTGCTATGAGATTTCGCCCATTATCGCACACCACCAGGCCGGGCTTGCGGCTCAGTGGCAACAACCACTCATTGATCTGTTGTTCCATGCCCGTCCACAGCTCCTGCGCGCTGTGGGGTTTTCCCCCAAACATAGGAGTTTTAAAAGAGCCTGCTGTCGTTTCCCCCTGGCTGTGCTGAAGTTGGCGGATGAGGAGGTGGTAGAGGAGAAGGAAGAAGCTGAGCAGGAGGAGGAGGTAACAGGAGGCAAAGAGAAATGCCCTGCAATCCTCTGTGGGGGAAGGACATGCGCCAAACTGCTATCTGCCTCAGGCCCAGCCAACACTACATTTGCCCAGTGTGCAGTTAGGGAGATATCGCGTCCCTGCCCATGCTTACTGCTCCACGTATCTGTTGTTATGTGGACCTTGCCACAGATGGCGTTGCCCAGTGCACACCTGATATTTTCCTCCAATTGCTTGTGCAGGGAAGGATTAGCTCGCCGGGAAAAGTAGTGGCGGCTGGGAACCACGGTCTGTGGGAAAGCCACCGCCATCAGGTTTTTAAAACTGTCAGTCTCCAACAGACGGAATGACAGCATTTCAAAGGCCAGGAGTTTGGAAATGCTGGCATTCAGGGTTCGCGGGTACACCCCTATACATTATTAACCCTTAATAAGGAACACATGGGATGGGCGGCTGCATTGTAACAAGGCTGAGTAATACAAAAAATGGATACAAATGCAGAAAGAAAAGTCCTGCGCTCACTCCCATCACTGGGAGGCTGCAACGACTACAGTACACATCAGCCCCAATATATAGTAAAAACCAAAGAAAAACAAGTTACCTGCGCTCTCTCCTTTATCCTTAATCTATACCTTATTTTATATCACTGTTTACAACTTAGGAAAAAAAAATATATATTTATATATATTTTTTCCTACTCGGTCCGAGACACTCTCTGGGACCGTAAGCTTGTGCCTTATCCATCTCTAGGCACAAATAAATTTGTATTCTTAAGTTAAAAAAATCCAAGTTTGAGGCACCTTCCCCTAATTTATCCAAACAAAAAAAACTAATTGGGAGTTCATGAGGCTTTTGCTTATATCTTGTTAAAAAGATAGGTGGGTGAGGGGACACAACAAAAACATGAAGTTTTTTTTTTTGCTTCTTTAATCCTATCTATCTATCTATCTATCTATCTATCTATCTATCTATCCTATATTCTTATCTTTTCTTCCTTTTCTCTCCTCTTTATCCTGCCGCCTCCTTTTCCCAGGAAAAAAACCTGTCCCTCTCCAGGAATTATGCCTCCTGAGGCATACACCACCACTCTCTGTGCTTTGGATTTCTCTGTTAAATTCTTATAGTTTTATTTTTTCAAAAATAAATTGCAGCAAGCGAAGGAGAAGTTTTTTTTTCTCTTCTTTCTTCCTTTCTGCTCCCTATGGTTCCCAGGGCAATGCTGTTTAGCAAATTGGGGTATTTCTCTTCGTTTTTCTTCCCTTGGTATTAGGTCCACCATATAATTCAAATAGTCACAGACAAATCAATAAAAGAGAGACTTTGAGTGCTTTTTTAGTGTAGCACAGATTTAACCAGAAAAAAGCATGTTCTACCCCAAGGGTTATACCCCCTGTAGCACCGCCTCTTCCTAGGCTTTATATGTTTCTGTTGGATCCTTTTTATTTCACTTTTGTACAGATAATTGCAGCAATCCAAGTTCCTTCCTCTCTGCTCCCTATGACTCCTTCATGAAATCGTAGAGCAGTATATTCAGTCACAAGGGCAATAATGTCTAACAGGCTGGAAAGACTCTTTTCTTCCATTATTATTAAGTCCACAGTCCAGTTCGAAAATAGTCCAGAGGGAGACGTAGGTTTTTTAAATTTGTAATTTACGGTTTAAGTGTTGAAATTTCACCCACATTTTACAGATCTCTTCATACTTGTCCAGTGAGTTTGTTTTGAGATAGTGATATTTTTCCAGCTGAATATTGTAGATCAGGTTAAGTAATTCAATTTTGTTATATGACCTACCAATACATCAATTGGGAATTTCATTTTTGATTTATCAGCATAAAGGAGTGCCAACTCTGGATTGTCAGATGGGATGGAGCCTGTAGTTTTTCTTATGATGGTGACATTTTCCCCCCAGTATTGCTGTATCAAGGGGCAGGACCACCATATGTGTAGCATAGTTACTGCCTGTTGGCAATTTCTCCAGCATAGATGTGTGGAGTTAGAGTACATACTAATTGTCAGGGTAGCTGTGACTTTAAGAATATTTGGAAACTCAACTGCAGAAATAAATGACAATCCACACAAGGTATAACGTTTAAGCAATTCTTATATTAAAGTTTAGCAGCAAAAAGAAGAAAAACTGACTGATATTGATTGCAGAGAAAAAATAAATGGTTTGAAGTAATATGGAAAAATATATGTAACTTGATTGAAGTATAAAGTAAAAAATATGATGGAACACTTGATTGAAGATATGAAAGGTACTTGCGATTAGGTGATAGAGAAAAATGCAGGATAACAGGGACGGTCCGTATTCAGAGGACTGGAGAAGTACACAATTCGATTCAGGAAGCCAAAAGTCAGGATTGGAGAAATCAGAATGGTCGAGGATATCCAGGTCAGCAACAGGTAATCAAAAATGAAAGTAGCAAGATACTCTAAGGTAGCTTGGAGCTAAGGAGTCAGGAACAACAGCTGCTAGAGACAATACTCAGCGATTTGCGTCATCGAAAGGGGCGTGACCTAATGGAGGGGGCGTGACCTAATGACGCGATCGCGAGTAAAAATAAACAAAAGTAAAAATGAAAGCCTGACAGGATCCCCGCCAAAAGGAGCAACCACAGGGTGCTTAAGGCCGAGGCTTCTCAGGAAATCGCTTATGGAATGAGGCCACGAGATTAGGAGCATGTACCTCAGTTGCATCTTCCCACGTGTCCTCCTCAGGTGAATAACCCTTCCATCGGATTAAGTATTGAAGTATTGTTCGTCTGAACACTCTGGAATCTAGTAATTTGTCAATTTCGTATTCAGGTTGTCCTTCGACACTCACAGGATCAGGGTTTACATATACTTTCCTGGAGAAAGGATCGGGAACGTGTGGTTTTAGGAGGTAGGTATGAAAAACGGGATGAAGACGAAATGAAGAGGGTAAGGTGAGTTTGACTGCATTTTCGTTAATGATTTTCTCGATTAGTGAAGGTCCCATGTATAATTGGTACAATTTCTTGGAAGGTCGAGAAGTACGAATATTCTTAGTAGAGAGAAGTACAGCATCACCAATCTGATATGAAGGACTTGGTCGTCTTCTAAGATCATAAAATTTTTTATGGCTTTGGAGAGAATTGTTGAGGTTAGTTTTCAGTTGTTCGAATAACTTTTCCATTTCTGAAATTTGGTGAGTAACGGTGGGGTTTCTTTGTAGTGACGGAATGGATGGGAAGGAAGAAGGATGGAACCCGTAATTGAAGTAGAAGGGGGTCATCTTTGTGCTGGAATGGAGAGTATTATTATATGAAAATTCAGCAAGGGCCAGGAAGGAAGACCAGTCATCCTGAAGATGAGAACAGTAGCACCGTAGGAACTGTTCTAAACATTGATTGACACGCTCAGTTTGTCCATTTGACTGCGGGTGATATGCTGAGGAGAATTTGGTTGATATCTGAAGTGTTGAGCAGAGTTCTCTCCAAAAATGAGAAGTAAATTGAGTTCCTCTGTCAGAGATAATTTCGGTAGGTAATCCGTGTAATTTGAAGATGTTATTAATAAATAGTGAGCATAATTCTTTGGAAGAGGGTAGTTTATTTGTCGGAATGAAATGAGCCATTTTTGTAAATCTATCTACAACAACCAGGATAGTGGTACATTTATCGGAAGGAGGTAGTTCGACTATGAAGTCCATGGATATGGAACTCCATGGAGTATTGGGTGTAGGTAGATTCATTAATAACCCAAAGGGTTGTTGGTGACTTGGTTTATTCTTTTGGCATGTCGGACAGGAAGATACATAATCCTTGATGGTTTTTCCTTGTTGAGGCCACCAAAATTGTCTTTTTAATAACTCATTTGTTTTCTTTACTCCAGGATGTCCTGCTGTAGGAGAATCATGGAACATATGGAGAATGTCTACTCGTAAAGAAGGAGGTATATAAAGTTTGGTATCTTTGAAATAAAGTCCTTCTTCCTGTTGTAAATCAGATAGGTCATCCTTGGTTGCTTCATTTTTTGTGAAGGTTTTGAGTTGATTGATGAAGGTGGAAGAAATGACACCAATAAATCGTGAGGGTGGTAGAATGTCTGAAGAGGTAAGATTTTCTGGTTTGACTCCTGGGATTCGGGATAAGGAATCAGCCTTTTTATTACGAGATCCAGGTCGATATACAATCTGGAAATGTAACCTATCGAAGAATAGACTCCAACGAACCTGTCTGGCGGTGAGTGTTCTGCTCTTGTGAAGAAATTCGAGATTTCTATGATCAGTGTAGACAACGATAGGTACCTCTGTTCCTTCTAATAAATGCCTCCAATTTTCAAAGCTGACTTTATAGCGAGTAACTCTTTTTCCCCTATAGGATAGTTGACTTCCGCAGAGGTCAATGTACGGGAGAAAAAGGCGACAGGATGAAGGACTGATTGGGGAGTGTTCTGTTGAAATAGAACAGCACCAAGAGTGAAATCAGAGGCATCAACTTCGAGAACGTAGGGCAAAGAAGGATTGGGCATCTTGAGAATGGGAGAGGAAGTGAACTTTGTTTTTAAAACTTGAAAAGCCTCTTGAGCTTGGGGGTTCCAGACGAAAGAAGTGTTTTTCTTGGTGAGCAGAGTAAGAGGTTGAACTATAGAAGAAATTTTTTTAATAAACTTTCTATAAAAATTGGCAAATCCAAGAAAACTTTGAACTTCTTTCACATTGGAAGGTATGGGCCAATTGAGTATACATTGAATCTTGGAATCGTCCATATGTACTTGTTGGGGGGTAATGACGTATCCGAGGAATGAGATTTTTTTCACCTCGAAAAGACATTTTTCTGGTTTGGCGTACAAACTATGAGTCCGTAACCTCGACAACACCCATCGTACATGTTTCCGATGTTCTTCTAGATTGTCTGAATAGATTAAAATGTCGTCAAGGTATATAATGACACACACATCTAGAAGATCCCGGAATATGTCATTTATGAAGTGCTGGAATGTAGCAGGGGCGTTGCACAATCCGAATGGCATAACTAAATATTCAAATAACCCGTATCGGGTGCGAAAAGCAGTTTTCCATTCGTGATCTTTCTTTATCCTTATAAGATTGTATGCTCCTCTAAGATCAATCTTGGTGTAGATGGTTGCGGTACGTAATCGTTCAAGAAGTTCAGGGATTAGCGGTAGAGGATAACGATTTTTTACAGTGATTTTATTAAGTTGTCTGTAGTCAATAATGGGTCTGATGGTTTTGTCTTTATTTGTGACAAAGAACATCCCAGAGGCTGCAGGAGAGGTTGAAGGACGGATAAATCCTTTGCGTAGATTTTCATCCAAATACTCCTTGAGGGTGACTAATTCTTTATCAGACAGAGGATAGATATGCCCGAATGGAATGGGAGCCCCAGGAATCAGATCGATAGGGCAATCATATATCCTGTGTGGTGGTAAAGTTTCGGCTTCTTTTTTACAGAAGACTTCCTTAAAATCAGAATAGCATGGAGGAATGAGTTGTTCTTCTGTAATTTGTAGAAGTGGAGTATGGAGGAAACAGGTCTTTTGACAGTAATGGGAATCGAGCTGTATTTGAAGATTTTCCCAGTTGATAGTAGGGTTATGTAGATGCAACCAATTCATTCCAAGGATTACAGGGTATAACGGTGAAGAGATGACATCAAATTTGATGTATTCAATGTGATGATGATTTACTGTCATCTTTAGAGGAATCGTTTCGAAGGTAGTGGGTCCTGAGGATAACATGGATCCATCAACAAGTCGGATAGATACAGGGGAAATCTTCTTTATTAGAGGTATATTCTTTTCCTTCACGAGGTCTTGATCTATGAAGAGACCAGCAGCCCCGGAGTCCAGAATGGCCTCAGTATGTATCCTTTCTTTGTCCCACTGTAAGAGGAGAGAGAGGGAAAGATGAGGAAGAGATTTCTGGGGTATGTAGAGAAGGTTTCTGTAAGAGAGGTGCTTACCACTCTTGTTTCTGGAGAGAATAGGACAATTTTCCACAGAATGTTCAGGGGAAGCAAAGTACATGCAGAGGTTTAATGTTCTCCTCCTTATCTTTTCATCCTGTGAAAGGGGACCACAAATAACTCCCAGCTCCATAGGTTCAGGCGGGGAAGTCTTGTCGGTTTGTTTCACAGGGGTTATAGCTCTCTTCCAAGGATTGTTAGTAGAGGACCGTTCGGCTTTCCTCTCTCTAATACGTCTGTCGATGTTGATGGACAATTGCATTGTGGCGTCTAGAGTAGGAGGAAGAACAGTCCTTGCTAATTCATCCTTTACAGCTTCAGATAGTCCGAGACGGAATTGATTCCTTAAGGAAATATCGTTCCATTCAGTGTCTACGGCCCATCTCTTAAATTCAGCAATATAATCCTCAACAGGACGTTTCCCTTGAGACAAGGAGCGGATGGTCATATCTGCTGTGGCTTGTTTGTTTTGATCCTCATATAAAAGAGACATTTCGGTGAGGAACTGTTCTAATGAATCGATGATAGGGTCATCTCTTTCCAAAAAAGTATGAGCCCAGGACATGGGTTCACCTCTTAAAAATGAGATAATTGTACACACCTTTATCCTGTCTGTTGGATAAGATCTGGGTTTCAGGGAAAATAGAAGGGTGCAGGAATTTATAAACTCTCTGTATTTGGATCTGTCTCCAGAGAATTTTTCAGGGGTACACACAGAAGGTTCTGGATATTCCCTTGGGGGAGCAGAGAGTGGAGTGGTGAAACTTCTGCTTTGCAATTCAGTGGTGTATGAAAGTAGGCGGTCGTGTGCCACACGTAAATCCTGAACACTTTGAGTGAGATGATCCACTCTTTGAGTTAATGAAAGAATTTGGGATGCCATTTCTGCTGGTTCCATTTGTAGGCTGAGTATTTTGTCAGGGTAGCTGTGACTTTAAGAATATTTGGAAACTCAACTGCAGAAATAAATGACAATCCACACAAGGTATATCGTTTAAGCAATTCTTGTATTAAAGTTTAGCAGCAAAAAGAAGAAAAACTGACTGATATTAATTGCAGAGAAAAAATGGTTTGAAGTAATATGGAAAAATATATGTAACTTGATTGAAGTATAAAGTAAAAAATATGATGGAACACTTGATTGAAGATATGAAAGGTACTTGCGATTAGGTGATAGAGAAAAATGCAGGATAACAGGGACGGTCCGTATTCAGAGGACTGGAGAAGTACACAATTCGATTCAGGAAGCCAAAAGTCAGGATTGGAGAAATCAGAATGGTCGAGGATATCCAGGTCAGCAACAGGTAATCAAAAATGAAAGTAGCAAGATACTCTAAGGTAGCTTGGAGCTTAGGAGTCAGGAACAACAGCTGCTAAAGACAATACTCAGCAATTTGTGTCTGTTGCAGACTGTTATTTATAGTCCCAGGAAGATCGCGTCAAGGGGCGTGTCCTAATGAAGGGGGCGTGTCCTAATGACGCGATCCCGAGTAAAAATAAACAAAAGTAAAAATGAAAGCCTGACACTAATCGACTTGAGACTAAATACCACCGGTATAATATTTTACAGTTTTGTTCTATATGATTTGCACAATGTGATATTCCATGAAGACTATTTAATATATGTTTCCATTGAGTGGGAGACAGTTGAATTTGTCAGTCCTTTTCCCATTCTATCATGAACGGTAATTTCGTAGTCAATTGTAGAGGTTGATCCGCTTTATAACAGGTAGATAATGTACAGGGTGATGTTTGTATGTTTTTGCAGGCCATCGTAAGCTCGTGGGGACTGTAAGTCAGTACAGCTATGGCATTAGGTGTTGAGCCCAGAGCATGTTGTAACTGGAGATAAATGAAAACTGGTTCTTCAGATTTTCAAAGTATTTCAGTTTATGGTTAGAGTATAGGTGATCTATGTGGGTAATGCCTGCTTTGAATCATGGGGACAAACTTAGATTTGGAATAATCAGTTCCATCGCTTTTATTGGGGTAGCTGGAGATATTTGTGAGAATTCAGAGTGCCTTTTTGCATACCTTCAGCGAAGTAGTTGTGCTCTGGAATACCAAGTTTAGTTTTGGGATTTTATGATCTGGTAGCCAGAGTAAATCACAGATTCTATTAGGCGTGATTTGTATATCCTCCATATCGACCCAAGCAATAGTACCCTTGGGAGAATGATATTGGAGGTTCTTTTTTTTTTTCTTCTGTTTTTGACACTCAGTCTTTTTGGTCGAGCAAATTGACTGTTAGGTTGGAACATCATCGTGCCTTTTATGACGTAGGTTATTCCGGTATATTCCTTTATTTATTTATTTTATTTTATCTTACGTCTACAGTTATAAAGTGCAGAGAGATTTATCTAATAAAAAAAAATAAAAAAAGAGAAAAGGACACAATACAAGAGAGAGAAAAAGCTTTGTAACATCATGTGAATTTTATACATATAGCTCATTTCTATTTTTTCCCTTATTAAAAATCTCTAATACAATCCTTCAGACATCATACAATCATTCATTCCTAGATTCATACCTTGGTCTCCTAGTAGAACTTAAGATATCTTTATATGTAGTTATGTTTGTATATGTATATGTAGGGGGGGTGTTTTGTAATAAGACTCTAAGTTGTTTGTTAATCTATAGAAGTACCTCTCCATGTTATATTGGTAATGTATCTGATTTAGAACATTTAGCCATGTTGGGGTGCTTTGTTCCTTCCAATTTCGGGCCAAACAAATCTTTATTGTTGCAAAGACATTAATCGCTTAGTCTGCGTTGGCTTTATTCTTCAATGGTAGATCTATATTAAATAAGAAAGTTTGAGGAGTTGGACCCCAATCTACTCCGAATAGAGCTTTGAGAAGTTTACTCATTTCTGACTTTATGGAGTCAGGTTTTATACAACTCCACCATATGTGAGACATGGTTCCTGGGCATGATTCCACACCTCCAGCAGTTCCCCTCAACAGCTCTGAACATTTTATGCATAACCGTTGGGACATAATACCAGTGATGGACTAGTTTAAAAAATTGTTCGTGTAAGTTTATTCAATGAATCGCTCCCCTTATTCTACCCCATGCTCGGAACCATGTCTCTGCTGGGAAATCCATCCCCAATTCTTCTTCCCACTTAGTCATGCCTCTCGTTTTTCCCAACTCTATCTCCCGTCTGGATAGCTCAATTAATCTAGATATAAGACATTTTTTGTGGTGCGGGTCTACAGGGAGTGCAGAATTATTAGGCAAATGAGTATTTTGACCACATCATCCTCTTTATGCATGTTGTCTTACTCCAAGCTGTATAGGCTCGAAAGCCTACTACCAATTAAGCATATTAGGTGATGTGCATCTCTGTAATGAGAAGGGGTGTGGTCTAATGACATCAACACAAAAACCAAGGCGCAAAATAACTGCCCATGAACTGAGAAAAGTCAAGCGTGCAGCTGCCACGATGCCACTTGCCACCAGTTTGGCCATATTTCAGAGCTGCAACATCACTGGAGTGCCCAAAAGCACAAGGTGTGCAATACTCAGAGACATGGCCAAGGTAAGAAAGGCTGAAAGACGACCACCACTGAACAAGACACACAAGCTGAAACGTCAAGACTGGGCCAAGAAATATCTCAAGACTGATTTTTCTAAGGTTTTATGGACTGATGAAATGAGAGTGAGTCTTGATGGGCCAGATGGATGGGCCCGTGGCTGGATTGGTAAAGGGCAGAGAGCTCCAGTCCTACTCAAACACCAGCAAGGTGGAGGTGGAGTACTGGTTTGGGCTGGTATCATCAAAGATGAGCTTGTGGGGCCTTTTCGGGTTGAGGATGGAGTCAAGCTCAACTCCCAGTCCTACTGCCAGTTCCTGGAAGACACCTTCTTCAAGCAGTGGTACAGGAAGAAGTCTGCATCCTTCAAGAAAAACATGATTTTCATGCAGGACAATGCTCCATCACACGTGTCCAAGTACTCCACAGCGTGGCTGGCAAGAAAGGGTATAAAAGAAGAAACTCTAATGACATGGCCTCCTTGTTCACCTGATCTGAACCCCATTGAGAACCTGTGGTCCATCATCAAATGTGAGATTTACAAGGAGGGAAAACAGTACACATCTCTGAACAGTGTCTGGGAGGCTGTGGTTGCTGCTGCACGCAATGTTGATGGTGAACAGATCAAAACACTGACAGAATCCATGGATGGCAGGCCTTTAAGTGTCCTTGCAAAGAAAGGTGGCTATATTGGTCACTGATTTGTTTTTGTTTTGTTTTTGAATGTCAGAAATGTATATTTGTGAATGTTGAGATGTTATATTGGTTTCACTGGTAAAAATAAATAATTGAAATGGGTATATATTTGTTTTTTGTTAAGTTGCCTAATAATTATGCACAGTAATAGTCACCTGCACACACAGATATCCCCCTAAAATAGCTAAAACTAAAAACAAACTAAAAACTACTTCCAAAAATATTCAGCTTTGATATTAATGAGTTTTTTGGGTTCATTGAGAACATGGTTGTTGTTCAATAATAAAATTAATCCTCAAAAATACAACTTGCCTAATAATTCTGCACTCCCTGTATAAAGATACCTAACTCTGAGCGTTCTCTCAAAGGGTTAACATTCAGAAAGCTTTTAATTCTCATAAACATGTAATGTTCCCTGTTTGATATTTTATATTTACATTGTAAGTCATCAAATGTCCGAACTGAAAGAACGGACCATATACCTGAAATTTGAGTTATCCCGGCCTTAAGCCACTGTCTTATATCAAGATTTTCAATCAATAGTTGAAGAGTCTCCAAAGGGGCTGTCAGGGTTAACGAATCAAATGTGGCAAATTTCCTTTTGAACTTAAACATGTAATTGGCAATATTTGCAATAATGGGGTTTTCGATGTTCAGTTTGTCAAATTGCTCCTGATTTAGCCAATATAAACAGATAGGTTTGCAATTTTTGCATTTCTACCTCTTATATTTATACCAGCCCAGGTTGAAGCCCTGTTTATAGTCCCAAACCAAAAAATGATAAGCCATACAGGCTTCATAGATTTCAGCGATGTTTGGATAGTTAACTCCGCCTTGAGATAATTTCCTTCTGAGCATAGCCCTTGCTATTCTTGGTGATCTCCCATTCCATACATATGAAGAAAATTGTAATTCAAACTGTTTTAAGATTTTACTATGTATGGGCAGGGGGATAGTCCTAAAAAGATACATCAACTTAGGGAGAACATAGCTCTTTATAATATTCAGCCTGCCCAGACACGAAATTTCGTAGCCTTTCCAGGTCAAGAATTGTAATTTTAGTTTGTTGAGTAGATGGAAGTAGTTCTCAGTTACCATGTCTTTAAGGTTATGATGGATTTGGATTCCCAGATATTCAATATGGGTCTGATCAAAGTTTAGAGGAAACTTCCTTTTTAGACTGGTCAAAAGTTGATGGTTTAAGTAACGTGTATTATTTGTGTTTTTTTAAGATTAAGCTTATAGTTTGAGTAAAGTCCATACTCTTCTATCTGCAGTAATACTTCTGAAATTGATATTACAGGATTGCCCAAGGTCAGTAGGATGTCGTCCGGTATAGCGTGATCTTATGAGACATCAGGCCTGTGTTTATGCCCTCCAATTATTATTATTTTGACGGATTAGAGCAGCAAGGGGGGAGGAAGAGAGGAAAGAGAGAGGGACAAATATGATCTTCTATACCCTGAAATTACCTTTAAGATATTATCATAAAATGTTCAGGGTCTGAACCTGCCCCAAAAGAGAATAACCCTACTAGACTTCATGGTTAAACAAAAAATAGATGTGTCTATGCTGCAGGAGACAAACTGGACTATGGAATTCGCTAACAAAACCACATTCAGTTAATACCCCTACTTGGAATTCCCCTCGCTAATGACACAAAAAAATGAGGGGTGGACATATTACTGTATTTGCTCATCGCACAGACATCCTCCGCTGCCCCGCTAGCCACCAGGGAGAATCAGGCAGCTGGGGGATGTCTGCACATCGTGCATAGTGCAGACATCCTCCATGCTGTCCGACACTGCCGTCTATTATGATGGACCGGCTGTTCGTCATAATAGACGGAGGTGTCGGGCAGTATGGAGGATGTCTGCACGTATCGTGCAGACATCCCTCAGCTGCCCCCACTAGCCACCAGGGAGCGAGTTACAGGTGAGGGGGCAGAGACAGGGGGATGAAGTGGGGCAGAGAGACAGGGGAGGGGGGGGCAGAGAGAAACAAGGGGAGGTGGGAAGAGACAGAGACAAGGGGAGGGAGGGGGAAGAGAGAGACAAGGGGAGGGAGGGGGGCACAGAGTAACAAGGGGAGGGGGGGCAGAGAGAAAAGAGGGGAGGGGGGCAGAGAGAAACAAGGAGGGGGGGAAGAGACAGAGGCGAGGGGGAGTCAAAAGGAGGGGGAGAGAGAGACAACACTAAGGGGGGGGAGACAAAGCTGGGGGCAAGGAAAAGAGAGAGGCAGCATTGGCACATAAAAGGAAATAAAAACACGACATTTTTTTATTTTTTTTATTAAAAAAAGCAATTTACATGTGAATATATACGAGTTGAACTTTTTTCCTATAGGGTAGTCTTATATTCAGGATTTTAGTTTTTTTCCTTAAGGAATATCCAAAGTTTGGGGGGTTGTCTTATAATCAGGGTTGTCTTATAATCGAGCAAATACGGTATTTGCTGCAAGTCTTAAATACGAACTAATGCATAAAAAATTAGACCCTGAAGGACGTTATGTGTTTATTATTTTTAAACTGGATGATAGAATATATTCATTATTGAATATATACGCACCTAATAAGGGTCAGGTAAGCTTCCTGAATGGGCTCATGCAGAAGGTACACGACCTCATTCAGAAATCTTTCATAATGGCAGGCGACTTTAACTGTATTTTGGACCCGGTATGGAATAAAAAAATAAGCAGTGGGGCTAAGATGGATAGATCTTTATATGGTCTAGCGAAGTCGTGCAGGGAACTCGTGGCTAAATACAAATAATATGACTTTTGGCGAACTACCCATCTGGGCGTACGTGACTACTCATTTTATTCTAGATGTTTTAGATCATACTCCAGAATAGACATGTGCCTTGCGCGCGCATACATGATTAAGGAATGTGAGAGAAGTGACAATATGGACTTTGCATGGTCGGAACATAGCGCCCTTATAAATACATTTAGAATTAAAAATGAAAAAGTTAGGCAGAGCTGGAGAATAAAAGAATATCTCCTAAGTGACAAGGAATATGTAGAGGAGCTGAAACAACTGACAGACCATTATTTTAAAGAAAACCACGTGGGGGAGACCACGATGACCAATGTATGGAACGCATATAAATGTGTAGCTAGGGGGGGGAACCTAATTAGTAGAGAAATGTACCTGAATAAATCATGTACAGCAAAACTTTTAGACCTATATATAAAGTTTAGAAAACATCACTAGAAGTAATAAACAGTCCCCTCAAGCAGCTAATGACGCGGTGATTCAGCAAACTAAGAGAGAAATAAATGAAAAATTGACAATAGAAGCAAATAAAATTCTATTACACGCAAAGCAGAAATATTACTATCTAAGCAATAAACCAGAGAAAATTTTATCCAGGCAACTACAGAAAGGAAATGCTAAACCAGAATAGCTAAAATTACCAATGGTAACATAATAGCAATATCACCTAAACATATAGGTCTAGAATTTAGGAAGTTTTATCTGTCCCTGTATAATCTACCTGATAAGGGAAACTCTCAGGAGCAGGTAAAAAAATATATAGATGGGTCCAACTTAAATAAACTTGTTAGGGTAAACTTAGATTTATTGGGTTAACACATAACATGAGTTAATTCAGCATTTGAAGAGTTAACTTCAGGGAAGGGTTAAACCCCCCTTCCCTATTGGAGGGAGCACATTCTTTGTCTGTGTCTATCACATAATCTACACACATAGACAGTCAGTCTCCTTCCTATGTAATAAACCTACTGATGCAAGACCTGACTATGGAACCATCTACTTAGAGAACCCCACTGGAAAAAATCTATATCCCCCCAATAAAGGACACCACACCAGGTTGGAGTTCGAAGGCCACAGCGTTTATTTTAAAACCACACTGTGACAAATATAAACTGTAATAACATTATAAACATATAATAACATATATGAACAAATATATACATAAGGCTAATAATACAAACTATTAGCCTTTCCCTTGGTGAGATCCCGTGAGAATTGGCCCCCAAGCGCAATCGTAAAATTGTATTCCGGTGGTAGGAAAAACCACCAGCCGCATCCTCCTAGCTGGTGGTATCATTCCCCGAACCACTCCTCAGGAACCTGCCCTGAGGAGATTGTGCACTGCCGCCCATTGGACAGTGCACCCATCGTAGCCCTCCCTGTGAGGGCCACCTGCTCAGGAGCCAATTCTAGTAGGAACCCCTGCCACCACACGGGAATACGAAGCCAAAATCTGGGGAGGGAGGGAGGGAAAATCTCTTTTGTTAAATTGATCGTGATGAACATCAAAAAACTCCCACATCTATATACTAATCTATATCCCACCCACTTAGGGGAAACTTTACTGGATACCCAGCCTGTCACTCCCAGGAGGACACATGCCTGGGGCATGATCAACCACTATACAATGTAACTGTTAGGTAAAAACCCCTGATCTGATCATGAGTCAGGGACATGTAGCCCTTACTCATAATGCTTAAATCCAGGGCCTCCTGGAGGACCAATGCCTGGGACATGATCAGCCACTATACAATGTAACTGTTAGGTAAAAACCCCTGATCTGATCATGAGTCAGAGTCGTGTACCCCTTACTGATAATGCTTATATCCAGGGTTATCTGGAAGACCCATGACTGGGCAATAATTAACCACTAACAATGCAACTGATAGGTAAATCTCCTGATCTGGTCACAAGTCATGTAGCCCTTCCTGTTAATGCTTAAATCCAGGGCTTTCTTGACTAAGGAACCATCTACTTAGAGAACCCCCCTGGAAAAAACCTATATCCCCCCAATAAAGGACACCACACCAGATTGGAGTTCGAAGGCCACAGCGTTTATTTTAAAACCACACTGTGACAATTATAAACATATAGTAACATATATGAACAAATATATACATAAGGTTAATAATACAAGCTATTAGCCTTTCCCTTGGCGAGATCCCGTGAGAATTGGCCCCCAAGCGTAATCATAACATTGTATTCCGGTGGTAGGAAAAACCACCAGCCGCATCCTCCTAGCTGGTGGTATCATTCCCCGAACCAGTCCTCAGGAACCTGCCCTGAGGAGATTGTGCACTGCCGCCCATTGGACAGTGCACCCATCGTAGCCCTCCCTGTGAGGGCCACCTGCTCAGGAGCCAATTCTTGTGGAACCCCTGCCAAAGCCAATATGGGTCTAACCTGAAACATTATTGGCACCCCACACCACCACCGCCTTCTCCAGACCTGAGGTGATATCTAAGCACCACATATCCAACCCAATATCATTGAGATGGACGCCATCTAAACGGCGCAATCCACCCAGGTCCGCCTCAATCTCCGGGTGACGAACCACAATCCCACCCTGAAAAGCCACCAAACGGGAAACAGCCTTATTGGCCTTGCGCCGAGCACGCTCAACCCCACGGCTAGAAGCCGCCCCCCGCCAAATTAAACGTGGAAGGATCTCAGACCAAACCACCATGATCCCCGTGTACGAGGACCAAATACGAAGAAGGGACAATTTGATGTGGCGAATAAGATCCTTATTCGGCACCTGGCAGAGGTCATTACCCCCGGCATGCAAAACCAAAACCTGGGGCATCCCATGCAGCTGAACCAGGCAGGTAAGTTCGCACTCTACACGCTCCCACAGGAGACCCCGAAAACCCAACCAACGAACCACCACCATGGATAGAGGAAAACCCAGTTGCCTACCACTCCTACGCACCGCGGAGCGCCGAGCTGCCCAATAAACATAGGAGTGCCCCAAGATCCAAATCAAACACCTGCCAGGGGAAGAACCTGCCAAAATCAAGAAAAACAGTATTAGCAAACAAAAGGGTATACCCCAAATGTTTTTAATACATTTTTTAAGGTAAGCATAAACAAACCAAAACAGTCCAGAATGATACAAGAGAGATCCCAACATTCTACACCAAATGAGGGTGAATATAGGAGCGAAACCTGGCCGACTCCCATCTCCCAATATTCCGAATGACCTCATCTGGAAGGCCCCACCGAGACGCCTCAGTGGCAGCCCCAATTTGGAACGAATGAGAACCAAACTCAGAGGGAGACAAACCAAGAAGCCCCAAACAGACTTAAAAATCCTAACAAACTGAAAACGATACATAAAAGAGCCATCCTCATGTAACAATAAGGAACCTGGAAGATCCGGGCGCACCTCCAAGAAAAGAGACACACATAGCAAGGGGCAGGACGGGGAACAAGGGAAAGGAGCCAAGGTGAATCCTCATACCTCAACCAGATTGGTCCGTTTTTGACCGACGCAACAACAGAACAACATGATCTGAACAAACAGACACATCACCCTTCAACAAACCCCCCTGAGTCTTACGATAAGGACTAACCAGCTCCCCGATGCGGAGGGCCCCAAAAAACGCAAAAGAAAAAGCCATGCGAAAAAGCAGGGACTCATAAGAAGACCGACACAAAACCTGAAGCTGCTCCAAAAGACTGAGCAAAAGATCAAAAGTCACCGGCCGTCGCCGGTCCACCTGGCAAAACCCCCGACAATAACCTTTTAGGGATTGACGGACCAGGAAATCTTTTGTAAAATCCGGTAACCCGACCAATTTGAAATAAAAAGCTAGAGCAGACACACTACGATTCATACCAGAAACAGAAATACCGGAACCAAAAGAGGAGCCAACAAACCAAAGTATCACCGCCACCATACCGGAATGCGAAGAGGGAGCCCCAGCCAGACGGAGAAATTCCAACCACTCCCGCCATACTCCTGAGTAGGAGGCCCAAGTGGATGGAGCCATTGACCTCTGCAGCAGGGTCAAGACGTGTTGTCCACCAGACTCCAAATCCAAGCAGGACAAGGATGGCCTTCCCCCTCCGCGTCCGGGGCCAAAACCCGAAACCGTTCCATCTGCTGACGAGACAAGGCATCGGCAATAGTATTAAAAACACCCGGGATATGAGAAGCCCTAAAGCACATATTGAGTTAAAGACAGCGCAAAACCAAGTGTCGTAGAAGGCGAATTACCGGAGGGGAAGAAGCAGACACATTATTAATAGCCTGCACCACTGACATATTGTCGCACTGAAAACAGACTTTTCTGTTACGCAAGCGAGGCCCCCAAATTTCAACCGCCACCACAATAGGAAAAAGCTCCAGAAAAGTAAGGTTTCGAACAAGGCCCGCAGACGCCCAGGCAAAGGGCCAACAATCCGCACACCAAGCACCCTAAAAATATGCCCCAAATCCAACAGACCCAGAAGCATCGGTGCAGAGATGAATGTCCGCATTAGACACCGATCTCTCCAACCACAAGGACTTACCATTGAAGTCTGCTAGAAAGGCACCCCAAACCTTCAAATCATCCTTTTGCTCACGTGTAAGCCGTATAAAATGATGCGGGGAACGAACGCCAACCGTAGCCAAAGAGAGTCGTCGACAAAATATCCTCCCCGTTGGGATAATGCGACAGGCAAAATTCAACTTCCCCAACAAAGACTGGAGCTGGCGCAACGTAACCTTACGAGCAGCCAAGGACTGGGAGACCAACGACCGCATGTCCAAAACCTTGTCCACCGGCAAACGGCACAACATCTGAGTAGCATCAATTTCTATCCCTAAGAATTGAATCACGGGACACGGTCCCTCTGTTTTTTCCGTGGATAGCGGCACACCAAAGCGGGACATAACCTGCTGAATAGTGCTCAAAAGAACTGCGCAAAGGGAGGAATCTGGGGGACCCAAGCACAGAAAGTCATCCAGATAATGGATAACGGACTCCGATCCCGCCTCCTGATGAACCACCCATTCCAAAAAACAACTAAATTCCTCAAAGTAACGACAAGAGATCGAGCAACCCATGGGAAGGCACTTATCCACATAAAGCCCACCATCCCACATGAAACCAAGTAGATGGAAACAAGAAGGATGCATGGGGAGCAATCGGATGGCCGCTTCCACATCAGTCTTGGCCATTAAAGCTCCCCGCACAAACTTCCGCACCCAATGGATAGCCCGATCAAATGAAGCGTAAGAAACCCGGCAGAGCTCAGGATCTATATCGTCATTCACCGACCCACCTATCGGAAAGGAAAGGTGGTGAATGAGACGGAACTTTCCCTCTTGGGGACAACCCCCAAAGGAGAAATTGAAGGTTCGTAAAAGAAGATGAAGGAAAAGGGCCCGCCATCCGACCCAGGGAAACCTCCTTACGTAACTTATCCAAAAAAAAAACCCGGGGTGAGAAAGTGCGGACCTCAAATTCTTACAAGGGGCAAACAAGACAGACCCCTTGAATGGAATACGAAAACCAAACTCAAAACCAGCTTCCAACAACTCAGCCGCTGACCGGTCTCTATACCGCCTCAACCAGGGCCGCATCTTGTCTACGCACACTGGCGTCTTTCCCCTTACCTCCAGAAGGTCCACCTTTGCCCTTTTTGGATTTTTTAAAACACTTTGTGGAGGGGTGAGATCCCGCACAACCAGATCACTCATGTTGGAAACGACACTGAGCACCCCATTTGCATTGTCCCTGATTAAACTGCCAACAAACACCTTTTTTACCGGAAGCCGACACCCCAACCATTGCGGAAGCGCCAGCACCTGCAAGAAAGGGGGACTGTATATTACGGGAAGGGGCAGTAACCCTCAACCACAACGCAATATCCTTCTGATCCCACCGAAGAGTAGGGCGGACAGCCATGCTCTGACGGAAATGTTCATCGTACCTAAGCCATGCCTGGCCGCCATAGGAACGATGGGCATCCCCGATGCTGTCAAAATAAGTAAAAAGGGGGGAACACTGCTCCGGCTCTTTGACACCCACCACACTGGCAAGAATTGAAAAAGCCTGCATCTAATTAGAAAAGGAGCGGGGGATCAAACGGTACCTCCGCTTCTCTTCATCCTTCTTTTTACTCTCCTCAGACTTGGTAGACCTGTCAAGGTTAAATTTAGCCAACGGAAGAAGGGAAAATATTTCCACATACTCCCGCTTCCAAATAGCCTCCTTTACCGCAGATTTTAAATGAGCCCCTAACGGAGTCTCAAAGCAAAATTACATTTCACCCCTAGCTGAGTCAGCCATCCGAATTATATCTTTGTCAGCGGCCTGATCACCAGGGGGTGAAGCAACAGATACATCCCCCAGAACCGCGGGGGTAGCCAAAGCTGCAGGCGCCAGCAAAGCAGGAGCAGAAACGTCAGGGACCACGGGGGGCGCAGCAGCAGCAACCACAGGGGCAGGGGATAGAGCAGACAAACCAACCGTCGAGGGTGCAAACAAAACAGGGGCTGCTAAACCCGGGGCCCAGACCGTAGAAGGGAGCACTGGAGCCCTACCCGGCTGACATTGATCAAGCAGTAATCTAAAACCATGTAAAAAGGAATCAAAAGTATGCACAGGCAAATGGGGGGAATCAGAGCCCTGACCAGCCCCCAACAACACAGGTGAAACAGTGGTAGGTACAATAAACTCGGAAGGTACATTAGGGGATACAGAAAAAGAATTAAACTCACCCAAAAGTTGCACACCGGACCCGGATGCAGCCGCAGGGCCTGGAGCAGAAGATGTCCCTGGACGCTTAGAATCATCCCTGGTGCAATAAATGATGGGCACCTGTTGAGAATATAGTCCATGGAGCTGCTGCTGAAGGGCTGAATCCTGCCCAATAGAGTGTCCAGGGAGCCGCAAATGAAAGTCTGGATCCTGCTGAGAGAACAGAGAAGGGCTCCAACCCTCTCTGTCCCGCTGTGAAACCCGTTGTCTATCAACCGGAATTGACGAATCGCCGACATCCACTTCTCCGCATTCAACATCACTTCCAGGGTCACCAGGAACCAGTGACCCCGCACCGGTGACGCGGCCGCAATTACTTCCGTGGAAGAAACCCTGCGAGGGACCAAAGGCATGGGAAGCACCAACAACGGAAGGAAACGCACTTCCGGAGTCACGCTGACCACGTGACCCGCCACCGGAAGTGCCAGGACAGCCATCATTCCAGCGCAGCAAGGCAGACCCAGGAGCTGAAGGGGGGCAAAAATCCACCTCGGCTGGACCAACAGCGGGCACCAGATCTCGTCCACGGAGGGGGTGCTTGCGGCCTCTACGGACTGGCACCGCCTGAGAAGGTTCCGCTGAGTGGGCCCGCCGCCCGGAGGACCAGAGGAAACCACTAGGCCACGCAACCACACCAGCAATAGCGGAAGCGGGCCTGGGCTGGGAGGAAACAGACCGCAACAAGGGCCTAGCCGGAACATCAGGGGGGGAGACCGTCTCAGAAAGAGGAAGGGATGGGGGGAGAAGCCCACCCACAGCAAAGCGTCCAGTAGGAGAGGGGGCACTCCGGGCCCTACGGAAATTAGCAGGAGACTTGCAGGGCTTCTTACCACCTTTAGGCCGGGCAGACACCAAATCAGCAGACCTGGAGGAGGTCAGGGCTGAGCCGTAAGGGAGGCCTAGAGGCCCGGGAACCGGCAGGCCTACTTCTGGGCTGGGCAGAAGAGGTGGAAGGAGCAGGGTCCATAACATCTCCTGATACCTTCCAACATATCCTCCAAGGAAACTGCCATACTACAAGCACTGGATCACAAAAGGACAACACTCCAACAGCAAGGAAAGCAGGACAGGTAAAATCTATTTTGTTAAATTGATCGTAATGAACATCAAAAAACTCCCACATCTATATACTAATCTATATCCCACCCACTTAGGGGAAACTTTACTGGATACCCAGCCTGTCATTCCCAGGAGAACACATGCCTGGGGCATGATCAACCACTATACAATGTAACTGTTAGGTAAAAACCCCTGATCTGATCATGAGTCAGGGACATGTAGCCCTTACTCATAATGCTTAAATCCAGGGCCTCCTGGAGGACCCATGCCTGGGACATGATCAACCACTATACAATGTAACTGTTAGGTAAAAACCCCTGATCTGATCATGAGTCAGGGACATGTAGCCCTTACTCATAATGCTTAAATCCAGGGCCTCCTGGAGGACCCATGCCTGGGACATGATCAACCACTATACAATGTAACTGTTAGGTAAAAACCCCTGATCTGATCATGAGTCAGAGTCATGTATCCCTTACTGATAATGCTTTTATCCAGGGTTATCTGGAAGACCCATGACTGGGCAATAATTAACCACTAACAATGCAACTGATAGGTAAATCTCCTGATCTGTTCACAAGTCATGTAGCCCTTCCTGTTAATGCTTAAATCCAGGGCTTTCTTTATATGTGTCAAGCCTAGTTTAGAGAAAAAGATGTACGGGAGAAATTACCTAGGGGTCATATCCTGTATCTGCATTTCAGGAGTTTTGTATTTCTTAGTATAACCATAGATATATTACTGTTAGTTAATTATATAACTATTGGTAACATGTATGTATTCTATGTCCACTCGCCTTTTCTTTGTCCCCCAATTATGTTACGCCAGCCAACGCCTTGTTACTTCTATATAAGTGCTTGTCTTTACAATGAACTTTAGAGTTACTTAACGAACGGCCTTTGTGTCAGACTTGAGTTACTCTCCGAACGTGTTCGCTGATGTGTTTCCAACTCTCACCACGTGAATCCAAATCAGAGTGATACATTGCCGTACACCAGAGACTTGCTGATAGAGACCGAAGATGAATTGGTCCCTTTCAAAACTTTCAGAAGATCAAATCAAACAACTAGATGCGCCTATTAGCGAGATCGAGGTAGCAAATGCAATAAAACATCTAAAAAACAATAAAGCGCTGGGCCCAGACAGATTTGCCGGCATCTTCTTTAAGAAGTTAGCCTTGAAAGTGACTCCCCAATTAACAATTTTTTTTAATGAAGTAATAAGGAAAAAGTGCAAGAGGCAATTGCAAGAGGCAATTCTGCCAATTCCAAAACCGGGGAAAGACCCTACAAATATAAAAAACTAACGGCCGATCATCTTAATAAATACTGACACCAAAATTTATGCAGCCATTTTGGCCTATAGACTGAAGAGTTGTATGGACTTACTGATCCACAAGGATCAGGTGGGATTCATGCAAGAAAGAGTCTCTGGAGATAATGTAAGGAAGATAATCAATATTTTTGAATCAGTTTACCGACGGGGAGAACCCACACTGGCCCTGTCATTGGATGCTGAAAAAGCATTCGACAGGGTCAGCTGAGTTTTCCTAGAAGAAACTCTGAAAGCTATGGGACTTGGTCAGATTATGGCATATGCTATTATGGGACTGTACAATAATCCATCTGCAAAAGTGATAGGTCAAAACATAGAATCAGACTGGTTTAGGATTCAAAACGGAACTAAACAGGGATGCCCTTTGGCTCCCTTATTATATATAATAACATTAGAACCATTAACTAATATGATTAGAAAAAATTACTGTATAAAAGGAGTAAGAATGGGGACCTCAGAATATAAGATATCTGCATACGCCGATGACATATTCTTGACAATATCTGAGCCGGAATATTCAATCCCGGAGCTACTAAAGATAATTCACGAATATGGGGAACTATCTAATTATAAATTAAATATAGAAAAAACTCAGGCAATTGGTATAGCACTGTCAGGTGAGTTGCAAAAGTAATTAAAGGAGGCCAATTCTTTCCAGTGGGTTAGCTCCGGGATTGAATATTTGGGTATTATGATCCCACCTAATGGTAAAGGCACAGCAGAACTTAACTGCAATAAGATACTAGATGACATACAGGCTAAACTTAATAAATGGCGACAAGCCTCCCTCTCGTGGATGGGCAGAATCAATACCATCAGGGCATATGTCATCCCTAGGTGGCTATATGTATTTAGGATGACACCAGGGAAGATAACAATAGAAATATTAGGAAACATACAGAAGAAGTTATTGAATTTTGTGTGGCTTGGAAAAAAAACAAGAAATAAAAAAAGAATAAAAAAAAATTATATCTTGATATAACAAAGGGACTCCAAGTAAAAAATTAGACTGGTGGAATATATAAAAGAACATTGCGGGTTTGGAGAATCTAGAAAATATCCTTTGGTTAAATAGGGATAACCAAAAAACTATACAACAGAAAATTGTAGGGAGTACACTAGCAGAGCTTGTAGATTTCTGGTATAGCTTTAAGAAAAAATGCAACATAGACTCAAAAATCTTGAGATCAGCAACCCTGGAAGCAATAGTATACAATGTGATGGATATAAATATAAAAACCTGGAAACAAGCAGGTATGAATAAAATAGAGGATATGTACATAGGTAATAGAATTAAAGCATTCAGTGAATTGAGACAAGAATTTAACCTGCCCTCGAGAGATCTCTTCAAATCCCTGAGAATAATACATTTTCTAGCAGAGTGCACATATATGAACTTTGACACGGAGGGGGCAGACATGACAATTAATTTGTTTAATAATGAATCAAAGAAAAAAATCCTGAAACTATGCACAAACATTATAAAACAACTGAGGCAACAATATGCCTCAATATGTCCTGAATGCTTGGGTAAGCTGGGAAAGAGAACTAAATCCAAACCCAAATTTGACATCTTTAGAACTAATCGAACCCTGGCATAAAAGCTTGAATGAAATAAGGAGATTTATACATTGTCTAAACCTACGAGAGGTATTCCTTAAATTGACCAACAGGTGGTATATGACAGCAGTAAGATGAAGAAGGATAAATCCTACACAAGGCGACCAATGTTGGAGATGCAGAAAGAGTAGGGGCTCCCTTCTCCATATTTTTTGGGAATGTGAGGGAGTTTCAGAGTGCTGGGAAGAGGTATTTAGGGTTGCCTCGAGCATTTGTGGTCGAGGCCTCCATAAATCTCCCCAGAGGGCTCTCCTGCACCAGGGGCTTGAAAGAATTGACACAGCAGACTTGTCCCTGATAACACATATTCTTCTTGCAACCAAGCTGGTGATCACGAGGAGATGGAATAAAGTGGGGAAGGTTTGCTGGGCACAAGTAAAGAACCAAATTAATACCCAACAGATGATGGAAAGGGGATATTTTGTGAGTAGGGCTGACCTAGATAAATACGATAGATTATGGGGTAAATGGAGACCTATGAACTAAAACCTAGTCCCGAGGAGAGACAATCCATGAGTCACAGGCGACGCACCTAGAGGCTCTCCCCCTTTCTCATTATGGGAAATTTAGGATAAAATGCTCAGATGAGTAAATTCATCCTATAGGAAATCTCTTTAGATCCCCCCTCCCTCCTCCCCCCCCTGGGAAATCTAAGACAGAAACATGCAATGAAATTTAGACCTTAGTCTCCACAACCTGTTTTGTCCAATATGTTATATTTTGTATGTTGTACGGTCGCGCCAACCTGGGACTTATGCACTGACATTGTAGAGTGTAACATCAGAAGAACTAGGTGGCTGATGCGTTCCTATGTATGTACTGTTTTTATGTTTATATGGAAAATGAAAATAAAGTTTTTAATAAATAATATTAGGTCTGCAGGCACCCACTCTCTGCTATTTCCAAATTTGTTTTTGTTGCGACTAGGAGAGCGATGTGTCCATTATATAGGGTGATGCAGAGTGGTTAATGAGTATAGTCTGCCCCTCTGGACCACCAGGGAATACTCCTACACTAATAAAATGGCAGTCAAGAGCAAGGGAGAGCTAAATAATCTGGCACATCCATGGCATATTGAAAAGTAATTTTAATAAATATATTTACAATTAAGAAACATATTTTAATAATGTCACAAAGTGAATGTTGAGATCCACTGAGACTGGGGCTCATGGCGGGCCCTTGGGGCCAGAAGACTCCCTGCTGACTATGGACCCACTGTGGGTCAAGAACCACCCCTCCAAAGGAGCTATGTGTCACGGAAGCCTGGTGCCCAAGGCTCCACTGGCACTGGAAGGAGCATTCTCAAAGGACATATCACTGCCCGCGCGTTCCTGGTTGTTACCTGTCCCCTGGATTTAATATTTACTTGCTCTATTGGGACCCATTTTGTCCCCTGTTCCCAAAGCCCAAAGAGCCTGTCACTACTCAAGGCCTTTGCCCTGTACAGAGGCACCCATTCAGTACAGCAAGACTTTCAACACAAGGTGCCCAGGCAGAACTTTCCAAATAGTGTGTGTGCAATGTTATTATATGTTATTGATTAGATAAGTACACATTTCAACACTGTCTTTACTGTCCTGTGTTTATTGTCTCTTGTAGTCTGCATCTATAGGTGCCATGGTTAATTAGGTTATGTTTTAAATAAGGTTGTCTATTGTTTGAGGCTTACCATATTATAATTTGCTTCCCCCGTACCTCCCCCCAGTTGATGTCATATTAGTCTGTATATACTTCTGTGTTGTCTGACAAACAAATGTTGTTTATTCTTGCTGTATCTAACTGCTAGTGGTCCTAAACAAACTTAGGTGACCATATAGTTGTGTGAAAAATCTGTGAAAAATTGGTGGTTGAGGGGGACTCTGTCTCCCCTCTGATTTCTCACTCACAGACTTCCAGAAAGAGATTAAACTTCATAAGCATGTATTCATCAGTGGGGGCTTGGTGTGGACCTCCTCTGTTGGTTACAGCTCAAGAGATACAACAGTAGGCAGTTGGTTAGTATAAAAATATCACAATGTTTAATAGAAAAAAAGGTAGCAGCTTACACTAGAGGTTATCTTTATCCTGCGTGATGGGCGCATCAATCACCGTCAGATTTGATGTCCTCAGAAAGTGCAGCTCTTTAAATTTTAACATATATATAAAACTTTACAAGAAAGTAAATTAAAATAAAAGTAGTCCAGAGGTTATAATAAATGCAGGTGAGTCCAGTCTGCTACGCTTTTCGCCTGAGGGCTTCAACTTGGCATCTGGACTCCCTGCGTTGTGTTTCCCTTTTACATAGTAACATAGCAATTTAGGTTGAAAAAAGACACAAGTCCATCAAGTTCAACCCTTCTACCTATCATTACAGCTTTTGATCCAAAAGAAGGCAAAAACCCCTAAGGAAGCTATTTCAAATTTTGCCTCCTGGGGAAAAAAATTCCTTCTTGACTCCAAGAGGCAATCAGATTTCTCCTTGGATCAATAAGCTCTTTTATTAATGCTTATTCTATTATTAATAGCCCTGTATGTTCTGCTTTCCCAAAAAAACATCCAAACCATTTTTAAATGTATCTATTGTGGTTGATAGCACTACCTCTCTTGGCAGGGAGTTCCATAACTTTATTGTCCTAACCGTAAAGAATCCCTTCCTTTGCTGTCTATGAAATCTTTGCTCTTCCAGTCTGAGGGGGTGACCTCTTGTTCTTTGTACCTTTCTGTTAATGAACAGGTCACTGGAGAGCTCTTTATATTGACCCTGCACAAATTTATATAATGTTATCATATCCCCAATGAGACGCCTGTTTTCTAACGTATATAAATGCAATTTTTTAAGTCTCTCTTCATAACTAAGATCCTCCAATCCCCTTATTAATTTTGTAGCTCTCCTTTGCACTTTTTCTAGTTCCTTAATATCCTTTTTAAGGACTGGTGCCCAGAACTGTACTGCATATTCAAGGTGAGGTCTTACCATTGATTTGTAAAGAGGCAAGATGATATCCTCCTCCCGTGAATCTATACCTCGTTTTATACATGCCAATATCTTATTGGCCCTTGCAGCTGCTGACTGGCATTGGGCACTGTTGCCAAGTTTGTTATCTACAATTATTCCTAAATCCTTTTCATTAGTCTATATTGAACTTCATTTGCCACTTTACTGCCCAGTCCCCCACTCTGTCCAAATCTTCCTGCAAAGAAAAAACATCAAGATTAGTCTTTATTGCCTTACCTAATTTAGTGTCGTCTAATGTTTAGAGACATGGCTCTCAGCACAATGTGGCAGATCATTAATAAACAAATTAAAAAGAAGAGGGCCCAAAACAGACCCCTGAGGTACTCCGCTCAATACCCTTGTCCAATTTGAGGATTTTCCATTTACAACAACCCTTTGTGTTCTATCTTTTAGCCAATTTTCAATCCAAATACATACATTTGCCCCCAAACCTATTTCTCTCAATTTGTAGAGTAACCTTTTGTGTGGAACTGTATCAAATGCTTTCGCAAAATCCAAATAGATCACATCAACTGCCACACCTAGATCTATATTTTTACTGACTTCTTCATAGAATGTTATTAAGTTTGTTTGACAAGACCTGTCTTTCACAAAACCATGTTGACTTTTACTAATTATATTCTAGTTCAAGATGGATTCTTGAGTGTATACCTTTAGCAATCCTTCAAATAGTTTAACCACTACAGATGTCAAGCTCACTGGCCTATAATTACCTGGCAGAGATTTTGATCCCTTTTTAAATATTGGAATGACATCCGCCTTTCGCCAGTCTGTTGGCACTATACCTGAACTGAAAGAATTCCTAAAGATCATAAATAGTGGTCTGGCTAGAATTATGCTTAACTCTCTAAGGACCCTTGGGTGTATACCATCTGGCCCTGGGGCCTTGTCTATCTTAACAGAGTTTAATCGCTTAAGCACTCTTTCCTGTGTCAGCGAATCCCATGTTTGCGGCGAATGTCCCATAACTTCCTTCAGCAGGGGCTCGTCCATCTGCTCTTCCTTAGTATAAACAGAAGAAAAAAAAGTATTTAAAATGTCTGCTTTCTCTCTGTCCTCGCTTACCAAATTTCCCATTTGGGATAACAAGGGCCCAACATTCTCCCTCTGTAGCTTTTTTCCATTTATATATTTATAAAACATTTTGGGGTAAGTTTTACTCTCCTTGGCAACCCTTTTCTCATTTTCCAATTTAGCCATTTTAATTGCCTTTTTGCAGGCTTTGTTGGCCTCTTTGTACTCTATAAATGATAATGCTGATCCCATGTTTTTATAATGTTTGAATGCCATTTTCTTGTTTTGTACTTCCTGTTTCACGTTACCTGTAAGCCACATTGGTTTTGATTTGTGTCTTTTGCATTTGTTTCCCAAAGGTATATATTGGGATGTGTACTTTTGTAATGTGTGTTTAAATGAATTCCACTTGTCTTCTGTGTTTAGTGCAGAAAACAATCGTTCCCAGTCTAAATGTTCAATCGATGCCCTTAGTCCATCAAAGTTAGCCCTTCTAAAATTAAGTGTTTTGGTGGCGTAGTTACCAATTAGCTTTTTTGCATTAATCTCAAATGAGACCATAATATGGTCACTATTCCCCAAGTGTTCTCTTATTTGGATGTTTGAGATAAGCTCCTCATTGTTTGTTATTACCAAATCCAGACAGGCATCCATTCTAGTTGGGGTGTCTACTAATTATGCCATAAATGTGTTATTAAGCAGGTTCAGAAACTTGCTGCCCCTAGCTGAACTAGTTGTGCCACAATTCCAATCTATATCTGGCTAATAAAAATCTCCCATGATTAGAACTTCATTCATATGTGCAGTCTTTTCAATTTGTAATAAAAGCTGATCTTCTCCATCAATGCTAATATTTGGTGGCTTGTAGCATACACCTACAAGTAATGTGCGATTCTTTTTAGCTTCTACGCTAATCTCCACCCACAGTGTCTCCACATCAGTTCCAGTTACATCATGCACACCTTCGTTAATACTGGGCTTTAGTTTAGGATTTACATACAGACAAATCCCTTTTCTCATTTCTATATCTTTTCTAAAAAGTGAGTAGCCTTGTAAATTAACTGACCAGTCGTGGGTCTCATCCCACCACGTTTCTGTGATTCCGATTAAATCATACTGTTCAGCACTTACCAGTATCTCCAGCTCACCCATTTTGTTTGTCAAGCTTCTTGCATTTGCTAAAAGACATTTAAGATTACTACCCATTTTCTGTTTAGTTGACAAACACTTAATGTGTGCAGGTTTAATTATATGTACCTCCCTATGATCTATGTTAACCCCACCAGTGCTTTCCTCCTCCTTTGCCATAGCTAGACCCACCTTCCAATCTACTTTAGCTGCCATTGCTTCATTTTGATCTTGACCCTCCCCCCAGAGCTTAGTTTAAAAGCTCATCTAACCCTCTAGCCATCCTCTCCCCTAATACTGCAGCCCCCTCATCATTGAGGTGCAGCCCATCCCGTCCATAGAGTCTGTAGCCGACTGCAAAGTCTGCCCAGTGCTCCAGGAACCCAAATCCCTCTTGCTTGCACCACCTTCGCAACCACGCATTAATCTCCCTAAGCTCCCGCTGTCTCCCTGACGTAGCGCGTGGTACTTGTAATATTTCCGAGAATATTACCTTGGAGGTCCTTTCTTTTAGCTTCTTTCCTAGTTCCCTAAAATCATTTTTAAGGACCCCCCACTTACCATTGACTTTGTCATTAGTACCAATGTGTACTATGACCGCTGGATCATGCCCAGCCCCTCCCAATAATCTGCCTACCCGTTCCGCAACATGCCGAACCCGAGCACCCGGGAGACAACATACAGTTCGGCATTCAGGGTCCTGGCGACAGATTAGCCTATCTACCTTCCTAATAATAGAATCCCCTACCACCACAACCTGTCCAGCCTTCCTAGTGTCCTGGCTCCCAACTGTGCTGGGGAGACTACTCACCTGGCTGCTAGGAGAGTCCGCCTGCCCCAGAAATGCCCCCTCTGAGCTAATCCTCCCCAGCATCCTCACACAAGCTGGCAAACATGTTGGGGTGAACCAGCTCAGAACAAGCCTCCCTAGCTCTCCGACCCCTACTGCCCCTTACACAACTAACCCAGCTCTCTGCCCTAGAAACCTCTTCCCCTCCATCATCACCCTCCTCTACACTGGCCCCAGCCAATGCCTGCTCCGTGAGCAGTAAACTCTGCTCCATGTTGCTTATGTCCCTAAGTGTTGCCAGTTGCCTCTTTAGATCTAATATTATATTTTCCAAAGCAGCAACCTGCTCACATCTGCAGCAGCGGTATGGACCCTGGGGAACTTGCTCCAAGACCGCATACATGCTGCAAGACATGCACTTAGTGGCATTATCCAACATGCTCTCTAGTGTAAACCACAAAATTAAAAATAGAATAAAAAATAAAAAATAAAAGATTTATACGTTACCCTCCTTCTTTCCTTTTACCTCCTTCTTTGCTTCTAACTCCCACACTTAAGAAGCTTTTTCACTTTAGAAGCTGCTCCCTTGTATTCGCCTGGCTCACTATTCGCCTGCTCCTTCCAGTTAAATGGCCTTCAAAGTAAACAGACTCCCAGAGAAGGTTAATTAACTGATTGCAAACAGCCTTGCTATTGTAGTTCAAACTCTTCCGCACAGGTGATTTCGGCAAAGTCTCTGTTCTCTTCCGCATTCATCACTCGATCGCGAGATTTTGACTTAGTTTTCTTTCTTCTTCGGTGATTGTCTTCAGTTTATATGTGTCTGTTCGTATTTATTCTTCGGTGATTGTCCTCAGTTTATAGGTGTCTGTTCGTATTATCACTTTCTACTTCATCTTTAATTAAGTTTTACTTTCGGTTTACGGGGCATCCATTCGCATTAAAGAATAGCGATATCAGGAACAAGAGAATACATGGGGAGAAAACTTGGACTTATAAAATCTTTAAATAATAATATAATTATAGATTATAATATAATCTTTAAATTAAATGATAAGCCACAGGGACTAAATGCAGAGTTTGATTTAAATAATTTTAAGTGAATATATTGTTTCTCTGTAAAGAAAACTTGGCATATAGAATTTCTCTATATCTTAATAATTTTTTTCCACCCCTTTTTTATATTTTTACTTTTAAACATTTGTAAAAAAAAAAATATTTTTATTATATTTAAAGATTTTATAATTCCAAGTTTTCTCCCCATGTATCTCGCTTGAGATAAAACCCTTGTTTTCCGTTTCTTCTCTTGTTCCTTATATCGCTAATCTTTAATGCGCATGGATGCCCGTAAACCGAAAGTAAAACATTAAAGACGAAGTCAGAAGTGATAATACAAACAGACACCTATAAGCCGAGGACAATCACCGAAGAAGAAATACGAACAGACACCTATAAACCAAAGACAATCACCGAAAAAGAAAGAAAACTCGCGATAGAGTGATGAATGCGGAAGAGTACAGAGACTTTGCCGAAATCACGTGTGCGGAAGAGTTTGAACTACCATAAAAGGGAGACACAACGCAGGGAGTCCAGACGCCAAGTTGAAGCCCTCAGGCGAAACGCGTAGCGGACTGGACTCACCTGCATTTATTATAACCTCTGGACTACTTTTATTTTATTTTACTTTCTTGTAAAGTTTTATACCGTATTTGCTCGATTATAAGACGACCCTGATTATAAGACGACCCCCTCAAATTTGTACATTCCTTTAGGAAAAAAACTAAAAGCCTGATTATAAGACTACCCTATAGGAAAAAAGTTTAACTTGTATATATGTAAATTGCTTTTTAATATTTAATAAAAAATTTATATTATACAAATGCATTTCTTGTTTTTATTTGCTTTTATGTGCCAATGCAGCCTCTCTCCCGCTCCCCCAGCTGTCTTTCCCCCCCCCAGCGTTGTCTCTCTCCCCCCCAAAACTTCTCTCTCTTGTCTCTATCTATCCCCCCTCCCCTTTTCTCTCTGTCCCCCTCCCTCCCCTTGTCTGTGTCCCACCCTTGTCTGTCTGTGTCCTCCCCTCTCCCCCTCCCTTTGTCTCTCTATCCCCCCTCCCCTTTTATCTCTGTCCCCTTTCCCCCTCCCTTTGTCTCTTTCTCCCCCCCTCCCCTTGTCTATCTGTGTCCTCCCCCCTCCCCCCCACCTTTGTCTCTTTCTCCCCCCCCTCCCCTTGTCTGTCTGTGTCCTCTCCACCCCCTTACCTGGTTTCGCTCCCTGGTGGCTAGTGGGGGCAGCCGGGGGATGTCTGCACGATACTTGCAGACATCCTCCATGCTGCCCGACACGGCAGTCTATTATGACGGGCAGCTGGTCCGTCATAATAGACTGCCGTGTCGGGCAGCATGGAGGATGTCTGCACGTATCGTGCAGACACCCCCCAGCTGCCCGATTTACCCTGGTGGCTAGTGGGGCAGCAGAGGAGGTCTGCGCGATGAGTCTGCGCTGCCGCCCGGCACGCTCGCCGGGACTTCTGTGACGAAACCGGAAGTACCCGGCTTCTTCATAGAAGCCCCGGCGGTTGTGCCGGGTGGAAGCAGGGGAGTCTGCGCTCATCGCGCAGACATCCCCTGCTGTTAGAGAGGGGGATCCTGCAGGGGACCTGGATCCCTGTTTTATAGTCTGACCTCAATTTGAGGTCAGATTATAAGAAGACCTCGGAGGATTTTTCAGAGCATTTGCTCTGAAAAAAACCTTGTCTTATATTCGAGCAAATACAGTATACCGTATTTGCTCGATTATAAGACAAGGTTTTTTTCAGAATTTTTTTTCTGAAAAGTCCCCCTCGTCTTATAATCGAGGTCATTTTATAATCTGACCTCAAATGGAGGTCAGATTATAAGACATGGATCTAGGTCCCCAGCAGAGCTGCAGGGGACCTGGATCCCCCTCTCTAACAGCAGGGTATGTCTGCGGCGATGAGCGCAGACTCCCCTGCTTCCGCCCGGCACAACCGCCGGGGCTTCTATGAAGAAGCCGGGTACTTCCGCTTTCGTCACAGAAGTCCCGGCGATCGTGCCGGGCGGCAGCAGGGGAGGTCTGCGCTCATCGGGCAGCTGGAGAATGTCTGCACGATACGTGCAGATATCCTCCATGCTGCCCGACACGGCAGACTATTATGACGGACCAGCTGTCCGTCATAATAGACGGAGGTGTCGGGCAGCATGGATGATGTCTGCACGTATCGTGCAGACATCCCCCGGCTGCCCCCACTAGCCACCAGGGATTATTACACAGGTGAGGGGGAGGGAGGGGGGTGGAGGGAGGGGGAACCAGAGCAACAAGGGGAGGGAGGGAGGGGGCACCAGAGCAACAAGGGGAGGGAGGGGGCACCAGAGCAACAAGGGGAGGGAGGGGGGAACAAGAGCAACAAGGGGAGGGAGGGAGGGGAAGAGAGAAACAAGGGGGGGGTAGAGGGAAGGGAGGGGGAGAGAGAGACAACACTAAGGGGGGGGGGAGAGAAAGCTGGGGACAAGGGAAAGAGAAAGGCAGCATTGACACATAAAAGGAAATAAAAACAAGAAATGCATTTTTTGATATCATCATTTTTTATTAAAAAAGCAATTTACATGTCAATATATACAAGTTAAACTTTTTTCCTATAGGGTAGTCTTATATTCAGGCTTTTAGTTTTTTTTCCTAAAGGAATATCCAACGTTTGGGGGGTCGTCTTATAATCAGGGTCGTCTTATATTCGAGCAAATACGGTATGTTAAATTTTAAAGAGCTGCACTTTCTGAGGACATCAAATCTGACATCACGCAGGATAAAGATAACCTCTAGTGTAAGCTGCTACCTTTTTTCTATTATACATTGTGATATTTTTATACTAACCAACTGCCTACTGTTGTATCTCTTGAGCTGTAACCAACAGAGGAGGTCCACACCAAGCCCCCACTGATGAATACATGCTTATGAAGTGCAATCTCTTTCTGGAAGTCTGTGAGTGAGAAATCAGAGGGGAGACAGACCACAAATTTTTCACGGATTTTTTCACAGATTTTTCACACAACTATATGGTCACCTAATAAGGTGTTTTATATATATATATATATTTTTTTTATATATATATATATATATATATATATATACACTGTTTTTTCACCTGGAGTTTGTTCAAGCGCACTTTAGCTATTGTTTTCTCACTTTATGTTTATTTTACTGTGTGTGGTTTAGGGGACACACTGCCTCAGTGCTGCTACAACTAGGACTAAAGCACTGGGTATATGTTTATATTTGCTAGTGGTCCTGTCTGCTATTAGGGTCCAGAAAGACTTGCTGGGTGAATGCTGAGCTATAATCGGGGGCTAAGGAGGTGATTTCACACAACAGACAGAGGTGCTACCAAGCCTAGGTAGCCGTCCCGTTACACATAACCCGCTAACATTTTTTATATTTTCTTATTCCTGAGCTTCAGCAATTTCTTCTAAATCTTCAACTTCAGATTCTAAATTTCCAACTCATCAGCACAAGAGAAATTGTAAATTGGAGTGAGAGCTTAAAATGGACAGATGGTGCCTAATGGTGTGCATGCATTATAACTAAACGTAATTAATATTCAATAGTATAATAACATATGTTACATAATGCACAAAGGCAAAAATACATTAAAAGAATGTTATACACCAAGCTGATATTTAGCAGTAAAACATATGGGAGCCAGAGACTGAAGAGAAGGAGAAGAAAGAAGCAAAGAAAGATGTGATGAAACAGGAAAGTGGTCCTAGTAAATAAACAATATAAATGTTATAACAAATATATATATTGGTCTATATACATAGGGTCAACAAATACTGCACTAGGTAAAGCAAAGTGTACACTTATAATGATGTTTTAGATTAACATGTCGTCAATAAAAATAAACTTATGAAAACCAATGAAGGTACATATGTTTTAAATTGAAATGAATTTTTATTAGTTTGTTATCTTTGTTACACATATAGAACAGTGAAACATCTGCTTCAAAGAGGTATAAGCATCAAGAATTATCACCAAAGTTTGGCATACAGACGTGTAGATTGTTTCGGGAGAAGACTTCCACAATCTATCATCATTTAGCATCAATAAAATACATTAATTCACCCGACATAAGGAATATCATAAACATCACTCCTGTAATGACGCTGGAGATGCTGTCAGTACATAATTCTACAGGTAAATCATGCAGTCTGCTGGGGTATCTATGGTCCTATATGTATAGAATATAGCTATAATAATACTTAGTGATATTCACACACATATAGCCCTCAGGGACCCAGTAATGCTTTATTTTTAGCGTTGACATAAACACTTGAGAACGCCTGGTAGCACATCAAAGAGAATATGTTTAAAATATTTATAAATTTAATAATATACTCCGCGAACCAGGTGCCGATCCAGAGTCTGATCTGGGGCTGGGTGTGGCGGGGGGGTGTGTGTGTGTGGCACATTCCATCTGTACTTCTGTCGCTCTCCTCTTCCTTCCCATGTCTGCCTGTCTCTCTCCTCTCCCTCCCCAATGTCCGCTTGTGTCTCTCGTCCTCCTTCCCGTGTCTGTCTGTCTCTCCTCTGCCTTCCCAAATCACTCTCTATTCTCTTCCCCATGTATGTCTCTCCTCTTCCCCATAGCTGTCTCTTTTCCTCCTCTCCACCGTCTGTATTCTCTTCTCTAACTTCAGTGTTCTCGCCTCTCCTCCCCTTCTTCTCTCTTCTCTCTCCCCATGTTCTCTCCTCTGTCCCCCCTTCTCTCCCCTGTGTTCTCTCCACTATTCCCCATTGTCTCCCCCAGTGTTCTCTCCTTCCCCCTCCCCAGTGTTCTCTCCTCCCCCCACCCCAGTGTTCTCTCCTTCCCCCCTCCCCAGTGTATACTCCTCCCCACTCCCGTGTTCTCTCCCCGTTTTTTCTCCTACCTGAGTGGAGTGCAGGGTGGCTCACTCTGCGGGGAGATGCAGGCAGCATGGGCTCAGTGTGTGTTAGACTCCCTGCTGACTATGGACCCTCTGTGGGTGCGCTCCCCGCACATCGTAATTACATCACTGAACCATCACTACGCGCAGGGAGCACGAGCAGCAGGGATTGAGCGCTCAGTGTGTTTAGCCCATGCATCCTGTGTCTCCCCACAGAGTGATCCAGGGAGAGGAGAGAACATGGCACTGCTTGGGGGGGGGGGGGGGGGAATTACCCCATCCCCCCCCTGTATCCGCCATTGCCATAAACACAAAATATCACAATTATAATAAATTTACTACATCATTAATAATCAACAATTCAATCAATTTACTAGAGACATCCAATGACCAATATTACCTGTTACATATACAACAGAGAGATAACCTTGCCAGCACAGCTCAGCCATGAAGCCAACAATAAGGTATACTATGGATTTACAGGAATAGTTCAGATACAACAAACAATATAGATAGTATCCATTTCTTGCCAAGCATACATCAATATGGTTTAGCTACAACACAGATCTATACAAAGGTGAGTTTCACACCCTAAGATGTATGGTATAAGATATATATATTGAACTGATGATCTATATTATAGGAATCAATAATATTCCTATCTCAGTTAGGTATATCTCACTCAGACTGCAGGTAGAATAAGATATATCTATTCTATTATTATCTCCCCCAATGGAATGGGTGCAGTTCACTCTATATATACGACTCTAAAAGCAAAGTTATAGCTTTAAATGTAAAGTACAGGAAAGCCTCTATATATTACCAGAATTTTAGGGAATAAGGAGTCACATTTAGTCTCCTCTCTGGGTGCTCTGGTCAGTGATTTGGTCAGCCTCTCTGGGTGCTCTGGTCAGTGATTTGGTCAGCCTCTCTGTGTGCTCTGGTCAGTGATTTGGTCAGCCTCTCTGGGTGCTCTGGTCAGTGATTTGGTCAGCCTCTCTGGGTGCTCTGGTCAGTGATTTGGTCAGCCTCTCTGGGTGCTCTGGTCAGTGATTTAGTCAACCTCTCTGGGTGCTCTGGTCAGTGATTTAGTCTCCTCTCTGGGTGCTCTGGTCAGTGATTTAGTCAGCCTCTCTGGGTGCTCTGGTCAGTGATTTGGTCAGCCTCTCTGGGTGCTCTGGTCAGTGATTTGGTCAGCCTCTCTGGGTGCTCTGGTCAGTGATTTAGTCTCCTCTCTGGGTGCTCTGGTCAGTGATTTAGTCAGCCTCTCTGGGTGCTCTGGTCAGTGATTTGGTCAGCCTCTCTGTGTGCTCTGGTCAGTGATTTGGTCAGCCTCTCTGGGTGCTCTGGTCAGTGATTTGGTCAGCCTCTCTGGGTGCTCTGGTCAGTGATTTAGTCAGCCTCTCTGGGTGCTCTGGTCAGTGATTTGGTCAGCCTCTCTGGGTGCTCTGGTCAGTGATTTAGTCAACCTCTCTGGGTGCTCTGGTCAGTGATTTAGTCTCCTCTCTGGGTGCTCTGGTCAGTGATTTAGTCAGCCTCTCTGGGTGCTCTGGTCAGTGATTTGGTCAGCCTCTCTGGGTGCTCTGGTCAGTGATTTGGTCAGCCTCTCTGGGTGCTCTGGTCAGTGATTTAGTCTCCTCTCTGGGTGCTCTGGTCAGTGATTTAGTCAGCCTCTCTGGGTGCTCTGGTCAGTGATTTGGTCAGCCTCTCTGGGTGCTCTGGTCAGTGATTTGGTCAGCCTCTCTGGGTGCTCTGGTCAGTGATTTGGTCTCTCTCTTTCTCACATCTCCTGAAGTTTCTCCTTCTGTGATTTTCAATTGATCCTTAACTAAATTTCTTACCTATTTAAACCTAATTTTCCCCTCATCTGTTCCTGATCCTTTGTTTGTATATTGGCCGTACCTGGGCTAAAAATCTGGCTTTTGATTGGTCATGAGCGTATCTAAATATGCACTGATTAACCTCTTAACGCATATGGATATATATATATATATATATATATATATATATATATGTCTTGCAAAGCATGGTCCTTGAGTTTTCGAGCGCAACGCTACATGCCTGAAGTTATTCTCAGAATGCCTCCCCCAACCCCGCTCCCTCCCAGTGCATATGATCACCGAGAATATGATCACATGAATTTTAACCACACATAGGCAGTGATCAGCTTTCACTGCTTATGTGTGAAAGATCAAAGCATCATGCAACACCTTATGTGCCCCCCAGGGCACCGCCATCGCCCGGTGATGATGGGTTCTATATTGGAGGAGCATGCTCCTCCAATACAGCTTGCCCAGCAGCGAGCAATGGAAGTAAGAAAAAAATATCTCTTCCGTCGCTCTGAAACTGATGCTTGACTGCCCCTAGAGGCAGTCAGCAGCATTACAGTTAGATTTTTTTTTTAAATACATATATATCTAGGGTTAGGATTACAATTAGGGTTAGAATCAGGGTTACACAAGGGTTAGGGTTAGAATTAGGGTTAGTACAAGGGTTAGATTAAAGGGTGGGGTAGATTTAGTTTTAGGGTAAATTTAGGGTTGGGGTCAAAAGGTCACTGTAGAAGAAAATGGTTAGGAAAGAAAAACACTAATATTGATTACTGCCCTATTACTAAATACAAATAGAATTAAAACATTGAAAAACAGGGAAACATTGGTATTTCTTAACTCTGGACAAATATTAGAAATATATAGATGGGGGTCTTTTTTACCATGTGTAATTGTTTAAAAAAAAAAATCCTGTCAAAGTTGGAATTTTCATAATATTTTATAATTTTTTTAATAGCAAATTATTTCATATGATGAAAATAATAGTATCAAATGAAAGCTCTATCCGATTTTTTACAGTAAGGACAATAAAGATATGGAATTCACTGCCTGAAGAAGGAGTTCTAGCAAATACCTTAGAAGACTTGAAGAGTGGCCAGATTATAGAGGGCTGTGCATGTTAGTATAGGCATTAATATGTATTTAGTGTTGATCCAAGGAGAAATCTGATTGCCATTTGGAGTCAAGAAGGAAGTTTCCCCCCCGCTGAAAGCAGAATTAGAAATTTGGGGATTGGTAATGGTCCTTGACATGCCTGTTTGGTTACAGTCTTTGGTGTTAGTATGTGGCAACTCCTTCCTGACCCAATTGTAGATTCAATGGTAACTGTCTAATATCCTGTTCCTACGTTCACTTGTACACAAGGTATTCATGAAATGACGACTCCAGTGGTGATCAGTGCTCAAAAAAATCTTGGCAATGGTTTTGCTTTTGAGGTGTGTTGGTAAACTGACAGCGGTGGTGAAACAGTTTCCTGGTGAGACCTTTTGGCTGATGCTCCCACTGACTTTCTGGAAATCAAATTATCTTGCTGGTGAGATTTGTTTTTGGCATCTCCCGGATATTCTCTCGGGATCATTGATTCGGGACTGATATTGGATCCTTCAGCATCTCCTTGCACAGAATCCTTTGCAGGTTTGCTTGTCTCTCCTGATGTCATCTCTGGTTTCCAAATGGTTCCCAGTCAAATTTGGGGCTTGATCTAATTATTTCAAAGAAATAGAACTTAAGAAACAAGTACTTAATTTTTTTTACAAAGATTTCCTATCCATGGTGATTCCTGTGCTTATTCGCATGCTTATCTAGTATCAGTATAACTTGGCAAGGTTGTGTGATATTCAATGGTCTGTGTTGGATATACAGATTACTTTCACTTTTTACCATATTGTCTACACAGTGTCTGCTTTAAGATAATATAACAAGAACGTAATCAGGAGCTCTATGGTATTTTGATTTATTCTTCATCAATCATTTGCTATTGTGAACTAGGGTGGCAAGCACGCAATTGGTTAATATGATTTTTCTACGATATTTTTCTACGATTCCACCATCTTTTGGAATTTAAGTTTTATAGGCCACTGGTGATATGTTGTCAGTGATGACATAATGTCCTTTCCACTAGGGTAGGAACTTCTTCTCTTTTACCTGGTTCCTAGAGAATTTATATGGATAAACCTGATCGTTAATTTCATATTGTCTTTTGGTGGTTTTGAGGTCATAGTAGGTTTTTGCACTACTTGCCGATTGTTCTAAATTCTTTTGGTCAAAAGCGAACGCAATTTGTAAGCGCTTGTGCAAGTTTTCAATATGCTGATGGGCAGTGACAGCATTGTCACTGCCCATCACAATAGGCGTCGTGGTAAAACCATCTTCCTACCTGTCATTAACTCAAAAGGTAACAGCTTGGTGGCCGGACCAGGTGATCCTCTCATTGCCATTAAGACTAATGTTAATTTAATGTCCCAATCTTTACCTGTTTCTTTGACACACTTTTTAAGGATTTTTTTTTACAATGATTGTAACGTTCTACTCAACCACTGGAGGCAGCACGGTCATTCCTAAGAATGATCTTAACTCTTTAATGCTAGCGGGGATTTTAGCGGATATTAAATAAAATCGATAGATACAGCAAAAAAGCAGCTCTCTGATAAAATAGAAGTTGCACGGGGAATAGGTGTGTCGACGCTGTGCCAGCAGCGAAAATATGTCAGAAAGAGCAGTCAGTGAATGACTCACACTCTCCCAAATATAGATTATGGACCCTGGCATTAGATTTGGGAGGTGTGCATAGTGGGTAAGTTTGTACTTTGCATTGATTGTCATGGGAACTAGACTGCAATTCTAAGAGTGCTCCAAATAAACTTGTTTTTGTTATATTTCATGTTTAAAGCTGTACAAGTTCTGTGTGACTCATCCATTGTTCTCTGTTAATTTGTTTTACTGTTAAGTGATTATGTCCATTGTTTGCCTGTTCCAATTTAATGACTGGACCTAGTGGGGAGCTACAGTGCCCCCCCCCTTCCCCCTAGTATTTTATGCTAATCCCCTGTTCATATGATTATGTCGGTATTTATGTGTGCTGTTCCTGTAATAAATTGTCATTTTTACTTCACTCTAACACTGGTATCGTCTAGTGACGTTAGAGCAGACCATGCTAAAGCTCTTGTAAGGGATAACTAATCACAGCACTGGTTCCATCTAGTGGTTTGGATTATTGTCACTCTTGGAGGAGCAGCTCTGAGCAAGGAAGCAGAGCTTTTACACGGAGGTATCAGTCGGAGTTCCGAGGGTTCCGTTACAGGTAGGAGAAACTGATTAACCCCTTTAGGGATTATAACATCATCAGGCACTTGCACACTTACTGCCTATGGCATTTGCTGGGCAGATTTCAGGGCTGCTTTATCATCTTGGAATCCCCATGGATCTTCCTTTAGCCTACTCCAAAGGCAATAGTAAGCTAGGTCTGTTGGTATGGCAAACGATGTAAAAGATTGTATATATCATTTATATAGATGGTATCAGGGCTGGTCTATAACTAGACACAGATGGAACTGTTTTATCACCTATAGAAACAGATAATATACACTTAGCAATGATCTTATGAGTTTCAGCCTCTTCATCCAGATCTTGGATCCAGTGATTTGGGGGGGGGAAGGTACCTAATTACTTTAGGGTTATTGGTTTGCTCACATAGGTTTTTACTGATATAACTAAACTCCAGCTGTAAATGTATCTTAGCATATCTGGTCTGCCCAATATCATGTATATGTGTGGGACAGAATAAGTCATCATTAACCCTCTCAATTCCCGTAAGGAATTGTGAGTGGCCTCCCCCTGTGGTGGCTCTATCTTCTTTCTTATGTAGAGATATAGTTATCACATCATCTTCCCTAGAGATATTTGCTATCTTCTCTGGTGAAAGTGATTTTTTGCTCATCGTTATCTTTCCCCACTGGGTTGCAGGACAGTCATATCAGGTGTTTGTTCCTAAAATGAATTTCAATTTAATTAGGTCTTTCTTATAAAACATGACATGTCTATTATGAGCTACATGCGAATGTTGATCATTTCTTGGCTCCCTTAATTGCGACCAAATGATATGATTAATCCAGTCCATGATGGGATTAAGACTTTTTCCGATTATTAATCAGTCTGATGGTATTTCAGTTATGATGACAGGATGTCTGATAACCTTATCACCTAGTTTTAATTTCATCCAAGCGGTACCCATGACCTGAAGGCAATGCCCACCAACACTTCACAGTGAACCATCAAATTCTCTAAGTTTAGGTTTTTCATTTGATTTGGAGGTAATACCTGTGTGACAATATGGTAGCCTGTGATCCAGTATCAATTAACCCCAGGATTGGGTGAGTTCTACTGACACATATTATCTCCCATCAGTTTCAAACAGCTCACACATACAATTGGAGTGAGTCAGCATGTTAACTGTTTCCAGATTTTTATACTCTATACCATTTGTATTTATTAGGTTATAAACTGCTCTTCTGAGTATTACATTGTGTCAATGTGTCGTTTATCAAATTGTTAAACAGATTATAGAATTTATCAGAATTATTTACAAAGTATATGATATCAGATAAACAACTTAATATCAATAAAAGGGGGGGGGGAAGTCATATAAATAAAATAGAGGTATGTAATTACTTAGCTTAATCAATAATTAGATGTTTTTAGATATTATCATATTTTGTTAGGTTATTAATTCTTAGATTGAGTAGCGCTATCCAAAGGTGTTAATGTCACTGGGATGGGTATGATCTCATTAATGATATTATTTAATTTGCTCCATATTCTTTTTATTTTGGGCATTTTCACCATACATGGATGTTCTCTCCTCTTTCTACACAGCTTCTAAAGCAATTTTCATTAGCATCAGCATACATCATGTTTAATAAAGGTGTTCGTTGAAGATAATGCAGAACAGTTTGCTACTAATATTTCTGACCATTTGTCATCATCTATCGGTTCACCTATATCTTCCTGCCATCTAGACCTGCACAAAACTTCACTATTGTTTATATTGAACGTTTTATACAAGTATAACACATCTCTGAGTCCGTAGTGCCAGTGTTTTAAATATTTTTCAAAATCTGTGTACTTATCAGTAATAAGATGTCCTAGATATCGGGATAAGAAATGTGATAATCTGTAATCTAATCATTCCTATCATTTAGTTTTGTTATAAATTCATGGGATGCTAAGATCTTATTGTTTGCCATCAAAATCTTCAATTTTCTAAATACCTTTATCAGTCAGAACTTTACTTGTGTCAAACAATATTTTACTATTTGCAGGTATAAATGCTAAAAGAGGTGACAATTTACTTCTTAGAGACGCATTTAAAAAAAAAATATCTGATCCGTATTTTGAACCAAATTTTTAGACTGTGGAATGTGCTCTGGGGTAGATTTTGTTTTTTTTCCAGAGAGTAACTCTTGGATACCACATTAAATAACTAAAATGCTTACATTACGTTACCTGTTCCAGATGAATTGGTACTCTTACCCACCAGCTCCTCCCTAATAGGGGTCTTTGACTCTTTGTAAATCAAGTTGCAGCTTAAGCCTTTCTCGGAAGGATCCTGGGAACAGCTTGCTGCTACAGGTATGTGAGGAGAATGCTCAGCCTGCTTTTGCTGTAATAAAGGACAGACGTTAGAACACACAACACCCTCATCCATGTCCGAGGACTGGCTCTGCTTGTGACAAACATCAGGTATACCATGGTCAATAGTAAAGTCATTATTTGAGGAACAAACATGGTTAGATGCTTTTTTTGTTACAATCTTACCCAGTTTATTCCTCCCAACTAGTGCTGCCTGAGCACTTACAGTTGGTTCTATTAAAAAGCCTGGCCGAGCACTGTTCCTCCTACAAAAGGATCCTCTGGATGTGCTTTATCAGCACCGTGGGTCAGCCTGGTAAAATGCCCTCCCAACTGATTTTCCATTTGATTTACCTGTCTGTTAAACCTAGGCTGATATACCCTTTGGGTGGTTGGCTGAGAGTCAGAGGAGCTATCCGTGTCAGAGGAGCTACTGCTTTCCTGGAGTGGAGATTGAACCTTGGGCTCCTCAGAATAAGTGTCCCTTTTATTTTGGAAATGTCTCTTCCTATAGGGGGATTTATTCCTTTGGTTGTAGATACTTCTACCTTCAACCTGTGGTTGGACATGGGTATGTTTAACCCTTTCCTGTCTGGGTGACTTAGGGATTTTAAGCACCTCAGCATAACTCTTTTTCTGGAAGCTAGCCTCGGCCACTATATGCTGATTGGGTTTTGGAGATCTTACCCCCTTGAGCTCCTCATCCTGTAGGGCAGAATATAATATTGTACATTGTTTCACAATCCATGCTAAGGGTTTGCCCACATGGAAGTCACAGGCTAAATGAACCTTAATGGATGATGGCATAGCTTCATAAAATAGCTTTTTAAAATCCGGGTGTTCAAAGTCAGCTCTGGGGTTAGCTAAGATGTAAGCACTTTTTAAGACATTTAAAAACTCAATTGGACTTTGGTTTGCCCGGCATTTTAAATTGTAAATGGCTGCTTTGGCTGAGATAGCAGTCCTAAACGGTCCAAACTCCAGAACGCAATATCGTTTGAATTCACCCCAGGTATAAAATCTCATATTCTGTAGCAAATCAAAGAAATGCCGATATTTGCTTTTGAATACCCATGGGAGAAATTTCATTTTTAAATCATCATCAGACATTTTTAGGATAGACATGGTTTTTTCAAAAGAATCCAAATGATCAATTATGGACACAGATCCCTTTTTGGAGAATTTTGAAATGGTCTCATTAAGGAACTTGATAACCTTTGTTGTGTCATATCTCATGGGGGAGTTATGTCTACTTCTGCTAGTCCCAGGGTTTTGCCTGAACTGTTCCCTGTCTATTTGGGGTTTACTACCTCCTGTGGATAAGTACAGTTGGTCATTATGTACCGATCCATCAGATTCATATTCAGTTTCTGAGATCGCATCCTGTCTGCTAATCTGGACTGTGCTATCCTCCTGTTTCTTTTTAACAAGCTGGGATATCTCACTTATCTGATCCTGCAGTTTCTTTATTTGACAATCCTGATCTGTTTGAATGGGTGGCCATACTACAATATCAGGTTTAACCCTTTCACTGTCAGAAAGAGCTTTTTCCATTGTTTCAATTTGTTTGTTGTGAGTTTCCTCCATTTCATAAATAAATTCCCTCAGCTCTTGTATCTTATCTTGAGCTTCTTCAAACTCAGATTCCAGTTTACTCAACACCTCCCGCAGTTGTTGATTTGTGTTTAAGGTATTGTCGTTCCTTTGTTCCAAATCTGATATCCTCTCATTCAATTTGAATGTTTCATGTTCCATGTTTTGCATTGTATCTCTCTGTTTCTGTATTTGTCCTAGTGTTTCAAAACACATGTAGAACAATATTGGGCACAGCTGAAAAATAAACACATCTCTGCTCGTGTTGTCCCTTGCATCTTTAAACTGTTTCAGTAACTGGGAGAAGTTACTATCTTTATGCCATATGTCCTCAACAATGATTTTGCATTGGTCTTTCAGGGCATCAATATGGTCTTTAATGTCATCTTCCAGCCCTAGTCTATGATGTAAATATTGCATTAATTCAAACTTTAGCATTTCTCTGTAGGCTATTTCATCTCTATCAAGACCTGGGGGGAACCTTTCACTATTACTGACTGTCTCCGACACAGTAGAGAGTGTGTTACTTTGTGTGACTGACATTTTATTTGACAAATGTGTACATGTAGGTAACAAATGAAAGTAATTCAATGTGTATATAACAATAGTCAATTTATTCGCACAGTCTGCTGCACACAAGCGATATCACAAGTAAAATTTAAGCCAGTGCCTCCAAATATATGTTGGGGTGTCTAAGGTTTTATATGTATGGAATATAGATATAATAATACCTAGTGATATTCACACACACATATAGCCCTCAGGGACCCAGTAGTTCTTTGATGTAAGCGAAGATATAAACACTTGTGAACTACAGGTAGCACAACGAAGAGACTTTGTTTAAAAGTTTCATAAAATGTGATAATATACACTACAAAAACAAAATATCACAATTATAATAAATGTGCTACATCATTAATAATCAACAATTCAATTAACTTACTAGAGACATCCAATGACCAATATTACTTGTTTTACACATACAACTTTAAACCAGAGAGATAACCTTGCCAGCACAGCTCAGCCATGAAGCCAACAATAAGGTATACTATGGATTTACAGGAATAGTTCAGGTTCAACAAACAATATAGATAGTATCCATTCCTTGCCAAGCATACATCAATAAGGTTTAGCTACAACACAGATTTATACAATGGGGAGTTTGACACCCTAAGATTAGGTATAATGTACGGTATGAGATATATATATTGAACTGATGATCTATATAATAGGAATCAATAATATTCCTATCTCAGTTAGGTATATCTCACTCAGACTGCAGGTAGAATAAGATATATCTATTCTATTATTATCTCCCCCAATGGATGGGTTCAGTTCACTATATATATAAGACGCTAAAAGCCAAGTTATATAGCTTTAAATGTAAAGTACAAGAAAGCCTCTATACATTACCAGAATTTTAGGGAATAAGGAGTCAGATTTAGTCTCCTCTCTGGGTGCTCTGGTCATCTCCTGAAGTTTCCTAAATTTCCCCTCTATTTAATCCTATTTTTCCTTTGTTTGTATATGGGCAGTACCTGGGATAAATATCTGGCTTTTGATTGGTCGTGGGCGTATCTAAGTATGCAATGACTAATTAGGCTTCTGGGGACTCTGACCAGTAGATGGCGCTCTTTCCCCAGGTATGAGGACCCAACTAAACATTGATTACTCTATTAAATTTATTGACCCTCTATATTGGTGTCTGTCGTAATCACTACAAATATCTCTGTCTCTGGTTATATAAAAATAATATATATATATATATATGATTGCTCTCACACTCCAATCACTCACGGGTATGGTTATATATTATTCTGATCAGCCTATATAAACATGTATATAATAATATGCTTAAACATTGATCAACAAGAATGTGTATGGTATATAGGGTTATTACAAATAAATACATTTATTTAGATATAGCTGTTTTACTAATCTGACAGGTTAGTCTAAACACAAAAGGTACATCTGGTGCCACTAATAGAACATATACATTTTGCATATAAATTTATTTCGGATCTGTGGACCTGTTTACTGGTAAACACTTTGTTTTGGATTGTATGTATTTCAATATCACATTGTTATGTGTCTTTGAAGTAATGTGGCTTTAAAGGTGGTAAAGTTAGTTTAGTAACGTATCACTGTCTTTTTAATCCTTTGTTCACACATCTCAGGGTGAAGCTGTATACCAGCATCGTTCCTGCCTCTCATTGCTCAGAACCATGAGTCATTTTAATCCATTATTCCTTAACTCAAACACTGCCAGTGAAATTCAGGTCTGTCTTTCAGCGGAATAAATATTTTGTGAATACTTGAATTTTTACTGTACAGAAGTCTAACTATAAGTGGGGGATCAGCGCCCTCTAGTGTCAGAACTTAGTATTCGAAAGGGTTACGATATAAAAGTATCGACAACCGCAAATCAGTGGTTCCATTAACTGTTAGACAAATAAGATGGACCAACTAAATCATGGCTGCATGAAAGATATGGACATTATACAGGTGGGAAAAGAGGGATTGGAGGTATAGGAACTGCTTGCAGCACAGGAGATGGTCTGAAATATAGGGCCACGCGGTCAGGAACATGACCAAACTGCCCTCGCGTGTAAAACATGTAGAAACAAAATGAGAAAGCTATATATGATTGGTCTCACGCTCCAATCACTCACGGGTATGGTTATACATTATAATGATCATCCTTTATAAACATGCCCGGCAGTTTAAATTGTAAATGGCTGCTTTGGCTACAATAGCAGAGACCTAAAAGGTCCAAACTCCAGAATACATTGTCGTTTGAATTCACTCCAGGTATAAAATCTCATAACCTGTAGCAAATCAAAGAAATGCCGATATTTGCTTTTAGATACAAGGAAGAAAATTTCATTTTTAAATCATCATCAGACATTTTTAGGATAGACATGTTTTTTTTAAAAGGATCCAAATTATCAATGTACACAGATGGACAATGGACAAAATTACCTTTTTGGGAAATTTTGAAACGGTCTCATTGAGGAACTTGATATCCTTTGTTAATATCTCATAGGGGAGTTATGTCTACTTCTGGTATTTCTGGGGTTTTCCTAAACTGTTCCCTGTCTATACAATGAGCACAAGAATGCTTGCATACTAATGGAAAATAACACTGGCATCAATGTTGGCAAATTAGCTGGGGCATATTAAATGGCAAAATAATACTGGCATATTACTGGGCAAATTAGCTGGGGCATAATAATGGTAAAATAATACTGGCATAATGTTGCGCAAATTAGCTGGGGCATTTTAACAGGCAAAATAACACTGGTATATTATTGGGCAAATTAGCTGGGGCTTATTAAATGGCAAAATAATACTGGCATTTTACTGGGCAAATTAGCCGGGGCATATTAAACGGCAAAATAACACTGGTATATTATTGGGCAAATTGGCTGGGGCATATTAAACGGCAAAATAACACTGGTATATTATTGGGCAAATTAGCTGGGGCTTATTAGATGACAAAATAATACTGGCATAATATTGGGCAAATTGGCCCATATTAAATGGCAAAATAACACTGGCATATTACTGGGCAAATTAGCTGGGGCATAATAATGGTAAAATAATACTGGCATAATGTTGCGCAAATTAGCTGGGGCATTTTAACAGGCAAAATAACACTGGTATATTATTGGGCAAATTAGCTGGGGCTTATTAAATGGCAAAATAATACTGGCATTTTACTGGGCAAATTAGCCGGGGCATATTAAACGGCAAAATAACACTGGTATATTATTGGACAAATTGGCTGGGGCATATTAAATGGCAAAATAACGCTGGCATCGTATTGGGCAAATTGGCGGGGGCATATTAAAGGGCAAAATAACACTGGCACCATATTTTATTAAAAATCAACAAATCAGGGGCGTGGCTTGCCAGGGGAGAGAGATGGCCGCATAGTGTATCTGCTCCGCCGCTCCTGACGATAAATCAAGCCATAAAAGTTGCCTGACAATCATGGGGAAGAATAAAAAATACCCCCTGAATGCAGAAAGTGGAGGTCCCTCGCAGAAAACCCCTTCCTCGTCCCTCCGAGACTTCTTTCGTACTCCAGCAGCTATGTCCTCACAACCAGACCACGAGGGTAGGCCGCTCTCTCCATCCCCGACCTCATCCCACCCTGATAGTGACTCACCGTCCCCAGGGCAAAGACAAAAGGTTTTGGGATCTTCTCAAGGCATTTTCCAATCTATGCCTACCAAAGAGGATTTTTCGAACTTGATATTGGAGGTGCGCAGAGCCGTACAAGAAGAGGTACGCCACGTGGTCCAGGAAGAACTGGCGGGCCTGAAGGTCTCAATCGCTAAACTAGACGGATCTATGGCCTCTGCAACATCTGAGATTACAAGTCTGAAGTCAGGTAAGCAAACAACTGTAAAAACCCAACGATGTTTAACAACAGCAGTGTCTGACCTTAAACTAGCCCTGGAAGACCAGGAAAACCGAGGCAGACGATGAAACATACGCGTTAGAGGCCTAATGGAAACGGATCTAGGGGAAGACTTGGGACCTACCCTGACCCGGATCTTTAATGGCCTAATGGGGCGACCACCGGAGACAAGGGTCCAGCTAGACAGAGCACACCGGGCCTTGAGACCCAGAGGCACTCCTGATGCTCCGCCCAGAGAGGTGATTTGTTTCTTTCATGAATTTTCCCTAAAAGATGCGGTTATGAAAGCGGCTAGAGCCCGACGAATATGGGATATCGAAGGCCAACAGATCTCCTTTTTCGATGATCTATCCAAGATCACTCTGAACAAAAGACGAGCCCTGCGACCTCTTACAAATATACTCCAGGAGGCCAGACAAAGGTACCGCTGGACTTACCCGTTCGCCCTACACATCCGCACGGCCACAGCCTTGCATGTCATCCGATCACCGCAAGATATTCCTCCATTGCTGGCTGAACTAGAGTTACCCACTATTAAGCTGCCAGACTGGACCTCTCTGGATTTCTACAACTTGACAAACAACCCACCGAGGCCCCTACCTCATCGTCCACGAAGATCTACCCGCCCAAGACCAAGGCCTGTTCAGATAAACCGAGGGCCAAACGATAGAGAAGAATGAAGTGCCCAACGTAGAGCTACTTCGAGACTCGATGTTCTGATTAGACATATACTGTTGTTCTACAATCCGACGAACATTTTGTGAACACTTTTGGAACTGTATTTTATTTTCTCGGACGATACAAGCCCCCTTCTGGTATTCCAGCTGAACACTTCATAGCCCATCATGCACATTGGGAACGACAACTCCTAGATACTGTCTACTCAAGACTCATTTAAAATAATCTCTATTAATGCACAAGGTTTAAATAAACCTGAAAAACGCTCCAGAGCATTCAGAAAATGGAGAGCTCTTAAAGCATCCATTGTCTTTGCGCAGGAGACACATTTGAAACAGAATCAGGCCCCCACTTTTAAAAACGGTTTCTACACACAATGCTTTTGTGGAAATACCCCAGACTCAAAAACGAAAGGAACCGCTATTCTATTTTCTAAACACATTCCTCTAATGGATACAGCATCTATGTACGACACTGAAGGTAGATTTACTTTTGTTAAAACTACCATTGCAAACACCAGATACATATTTTCAAATATGTATCTTCCTAACCGAAAACAACATAAATGTTTGTCCCGTATAATGAAAACTCTTACCACTTTTATGGAGGGTATTTTAATACTCGGTGGCGATGTTAATTTACCACTAGACCCACAGATGGATACATCCCCAAAAAAATCTAGCATTCCAGCCCAGATTCTTGCACACGCTTCTAATACACTCCATAACTTCAGATAGGTAGACTGCTGGAGAGCGTACCACCCGGACGACCGGGATTACACGTTCTACTCCCCACCTCACGATTTATACACCAGACTTGATTATTTTTTTCTCCAAAATCACAATTTACATATGCTCCAGGAAGTAAAAATTGGAATAGCGACATGGTCCGATCATGCACCCATATTTCTCACAATAAGATCTACTTTATATATGTCCACACAGATATCCTGGAGACTTAACGATTCCTTCCTTTCGGATAACAGTATAATAGCTGACACCACCAGCAACCTGAAACAATATTTTAAGGAAAACTTAAACGCGGAAGTTCCTTCCCCTACTATTTGGGAAGAACACAAATGTGTAATCAGAGGACACTTCATTGCTACAGCAGCAACACTTAAGAAAACTAGGACACAAACCATATTAAAATTGACTACAGAAATAGCCTCCCTTGAGGAAAAACACAAATCCACACCAGATCAGGCTGTATACCAGGATCTTATTTCATTACGTAGAGAACTATCCACGCTGATTAATGCTAAATTACAAAGATAAGCGCAGCGCTCTAAGGCCTTTTTCTATGAACATGGGAATAAAAGCGGACGTCTGCTTGCCCGTATGATCCGCACTAAACAACAGTCCACATATATCCCTAAAATAAGGACAGCTAACATGGGATTACACGCATATATCCTGGATAGGGAGTATCAATGTCATCAAGATGAATCTGTTGCCCAGAATACTATATTTATTTCAAACACTACCTATTGCAATCCCGCCGAGTTATTTTAGTACGCTACGTTCTGCAATTACGAAATATATCTGGGGCAATAAGAAACCCAGGCTCAGTTACGCTACGTTGACACGTCGCAAACAAGAAGGTGGTCTGGCTCTGCCTGACCTGCGTAAATACTACCTCACGATCCCACTATACTTCGCACACTAGAATGGAGGTATTGCACACCCTCTAAACATTGGGTTGAATTGAAAGACGCTTCCATACAGATAAATATTAGATCCCTCCCTTGGATCACCCCACACCGAGCCATAGCTCTATGTAAATTACATCCTACTATCGGCCCCACGATACGCATAATGCACGCCCTGGCAAAATCGGCCCAAGTCACGACTTATCCTTCTCCACTAACACCGTTAAGAGGTAACCCGGATTTCCCACAAAGCACACACTCCCCGGGACTTATAAACTTTCTCCCCCTCTCTGTTCTACATATATCTGAAATACTGACCTCAAATGGGGTGTCAAATCTTCAAACATTACTAAAAACAGACGCATCGCTAATGGACGGCTTTAATTACAACCAAATCACACATTATATATCCCATCTTCCACAACAACATCTTTTGAGACGTGATAAAACTTGGTTTGAATGTCTAAGCACATCCACATCTCCTATAAATCATGGGATATATCGCGTATTTACAATATTTTAGTGTCCCCAGGAGTTTCAACACCACTTAAGTTTATGGGAAAATGGGAAGATAGTCTTGGTAAGGTTTTTACTACACCGCAGTGGTATAGGATTTTCTTATTCACACACAAGAGCACCAAAGCGGTAAAATACCAGGAGATCAATTATAAACTGTTGGCATTGTGGTACCGCACCCCCCCAACGTCTCCATGGTATGATACCTAGTATTGATCCAATATGTTGGAGATGTAACACTGACGTGGGAACTGACCTCCACATATGGTGGTCCTGCCCGATAATCCATACTTACTAGAAGATGGTACATAGTAAGGTTACAGAGTATGGATGTAGTAAATACCCGTTTACCTTTGAAGCTATGGTATTGTTTTCTTCTGGAATGACCATTCCTTGTTTCAAAAAATCAGTAGCCAAGCATCTTCTTATAGCAGCCAAATCTCTGATTCCTAAATACTGGAAATCGCAAAATATAACCTACTAACAAGGAATTGTTTGACCGTGTGGAAGAGATACGAGCCGTAGAAGAATTGATAGCCTCTGTAACTGATAATCTTGAGAAACACAGACAAACCTGGCTGCACTGGGATTTACAAGTTAAATCCCCTATTTAAATCAAGATCCTTCACAAACCCATACTCAATTTTGATAGGTATCTTTTTGCAGAGAAGACCCGTTAGACGTGATTGCCAATAATTTAGATTCATTTTATGATCCCACTATAGTATGAAATAGTATGGTTCAGATCTCCGAGATATATATCTAGAGTCGCTAAATCAATGATATAAAAATGTATTTATATATATACAATTCACACAGGTTCCATCTGTTAAGATAAGAGCTTATAATATGTCTAGTGTCATTTTGTAACTAAGTGAACTTGTCGATACACATATTGTCATTTGAATATTGAAGCAATGTAAATGACTCTGCTGCGTCAGAGACTCCAAAAATCCTTTTTTTTTTTTTTTCTTCTTCTCTCCTCTAACCCCCTGATTTTGTTATTTCCCTATGGTTATGTTATATATTTCCTGAAAATTCCAATAAAAATGTATTCACAAAAAAAAAAATCAACAAATCAATTACCGTATTTGCTGAGCAAATACTCAGAAAAAGTCCCCTTGTCTTTGTGACGAAATACCCTTCGCACTTGGTCCTGGAGAGGCCTGCTTGCCAGTCTCCTCTCTTTTGACTATGGCCCTGGGGTGTATGGCCCTTTAAAAATGCTATTTGGGCCTATGGACTTGTATTGGACTGTGTATGGCCCTTTAAGAAACTGGATTGGGGCTCATGGACTTTTATGGGACTGGTGCTGGCCCTTTAAGCACATTTTTGGGGTATGGTGAAAATGGGAACAATGCCCCTTTAAGACGTTGTCCCCAGAGTTCCCAGACTAGGAAAATGTGCTTGCGGTCGATCATAAAGGACTTCCAGCTAACTTTTGAACTACTGGGTGGAATTGTATGATTTTTAGTTTTGTTCATATTTAAAGTATGCTGATTCTGAAAATGTATGTTTTATGTGAATGTGATGCATACTTTGAAAGTTATTAATATTGTGTAAAAACTGTATATATTTTCTGCCTGTGATAATTAAGTTAGTCTACTGTGTGGAGATAATTGTATCACAGGCAGAGGGGGGGATTTTGCTGTAATTGCTGGGAGTGTCTGAGTGTATTGTACGGATTGATAGGTTGTTCTTCAAAACCCTGTGGGTGGTCCTATGTGTGGAAAAAGGGCTTAAAAGCAGAGTGTTTGATTAAAATCCTGAGATCTTCTTAACCCTCAACATGTAGTCCTATCTCGTGATTGGAGGGGAAAGCTATAATCACACTGGGGATTGCTATGTTCTGCATACTCCCTTGAGCTTTAATCACTTAGCTCTTTTAAGAGCTTGTTCCTGATACGCTCTCCTGGAGGAGAGGTCTTCCCAACACGGTCCTGGAGGACAGAAGCTGATCCAGGGTGGACTTACGCATCTTACGATCACGCTCCAGTGATGGAATTAAGGACGGCACGTTGTCCTTGTAACGAGGATCCAGCAGGTTTGCCACCCAGTAATCAGCACAAGTTAGAATGTGGGCAACTCAGCAGTCATTGCGTAGGCACTGCAGCATGTAATCGCTCATGTGTGCCAAGCTGCCCAGAGGCAAGGACAAGCTGTTCTCTGTGGGAGGTATATCATCTGTGTCCTCCGTATCCCCCCAGCCACGGTCCAGTGATGCCCACGAGCTGCGTTGGGATCCACCCTGCTGTGAACATGGTTCCTCCTACTCATCATCCTCATCCTCCTCCAAAACTGTGCCCTGGCTTGACAGTTGTGTACCTGGCCTATGCTGGTGCAGGAACCCACCCTCCAAGCCACTTGTGATTGACTGGCCTGATAACCGTCTCGCATGGAGGCCCACTCATTGGTGGTGAAGTGGTACTTTACCGCAGAGCGACTGACCCGTGCGTGCTGCAGCTGATACTCCACTATCGCCTGCTGCTGCTCGCACAATCTCTCCAGCCAGAGCCGTCTTTAATAGTGATTGGACCCTGGGCAAGCATTTGCTTGGGCCCCCTGGACCCTGCCCCCCTCCCCTGCATGCAATCCCGCCATCCATCCCACCCACACACACACATATGCCATAATTGTTGTGCCATTCAGATGCCAGTAATATTGTGCCTTTCAGATGCCAGTAATATTGTGCCATTCAGAGTGCAGTATTATTTTTTGACAGTCAATGCTCAGTAATATTGTGCCAGTCAGAGCCCAGTAATATTGTGGCATTCAGAGCCCAGTAATATTGTGCCAGTCAGATCCCAGGAATATTGTGCCAGTCAGAGCCCAGGAATATTGTGCCAGTCAGAGCCCAGGAATATTGTGCCAGTCAGATACCAGGAATATTGTGAAATTCAGACCCCAGTAATATTGTGCCATTCAGAGCAAAGTAATAATGTGCCAGTCAGATGCCTGCAATATTGTGCCAGTCAGATGCCTGCAATATTGGGCCAGTCAGAGCCCAGTAATAATGTGCCAGTCAGATACCAGTAATATTGTGCCAGTCAGATACCAGTAATATTGTGCCAGTCAGATACCAGGAATATTGTGCCTGTCAGAGCCCAGGAATATTGTGCCAGTCAGATGCCTGTAATATTATGCCAGCCAGATGCCTGTAATAGTGTGCCAGTCAGAGGCCAGGAATATTGTGCTAGTCAGATGCCTGTAATATTGTGCCAGTCAGATACCAGGAATATTGTGTAAGTCAGAGCCCAGGAATATTGTGCCATTCAGATACCTGTAATAGTGTGCCAGTCAGATACCTGTAATATTGTGCCAGTCAGATACCAGGAATATTGTGCTTGTCAGATACCAGGAATATTGTGCCTGTCAGATGCCTGTAATAGTGTGCCAGTCAGAGGCCAGGAATATTGTACCAGTCAGATGCCTGTAATATTGTGCCAGTCAGATGCCTGTAATATTATGCCAGTCAGATGCCTGTAATAGTGTGCCAGTCAGATGCCTGTAATATTGTGCCAGTCAGAGCCCAGTAATATTGTGCCAGTCAGAGCCCAGTAATATTGTGCCAGCCAGATGCCCAGTAATATTGTGCCAGTCAGATGCCCAGTATTATTGTGCCAGTCAGAGCCCAGTAATATAGTGCCAGCCAGATGCCTGTAATATTATGCCAGTCAGAGCCCAGTAATATAGTGCCAGCCAGATGCCTGTAATATTATGCCAGCCAGATGCCCAGTATTATTGTGCCAGTCAGATGCCCAGTAATATTGTGCCAGCCAGATGCCCAGTAATATTGTGCCAGCCAGATGCCCAGTAATATTGTGCCAGCCAGAGCCCAGTAATATTGTGCCAGCCAGATGCCCAGGAATATAGTGCCACTCAGAGCCCAGTAATATTGTGCCAGCCAGATGCCCAGTAATATTGTTCCAGCCAGAGCCCAGTAATATTGTGCCAGCCAGATGCCAAGTAATATAGTGCCAATCAGATGCCCAGTAATATTGTGCCAATCAGATACCCAGTAATATTGTGCCAATCAGATACCCAGTATTATTGTGCCAGTCAGATGCCCAGTAATATAGTGCCAGTCAGATACCAGGAATATTGTGCCAGCCAGCCCCCCCCCCGTACTTACATGAAGCTGCTCCGTGTCCCCCGCCGGATGTCTCCTCCGTGCAGTCTTCCCTCTTGCACGGAGGAGGGAAACAGTCACCGGATGTGACGCGACGTCACATCCGGCGTCAGTTTATTTTTTTTATTTTTTTTCGGCCGTCGCATCCATCGGATGCGGCTTGCCGGAAAAAAGCGTTCACAAGCGCAATGCGCTGTGAACGCGGCAAGCAGGGGCTGGGGGCCCACGGGACAGCTGCCTTGGGGCCCCCCAGGAGTAACTGGGCCCAGGGCTGCTGCCCCGTTTGCCCCGCGTTAAAGACGGCCCTGTCTCCAGCATGTGCAAGGTGGAGTTCCACCTTGTGGGCACGTCGCATATGAGGCGGTGAGCAGGAAGGCTAAGTTACGCTGCAGCGCAGACAGGCGAGCAGCAGCAGGGTGAGAACACCTAAAGTGCGCACAGACAGCCCATACTTTCTGCAGCAGCTCTTATATATCTGGGTAGTTTTTCAGGAATTTTTGCACCACCAAATTCAGCACATGCGCCAGGCAAGGGATGTGCGTCGAACCGGCTAGGCCCAGAGCTGCTACGAGCCCATTATCGCACACCTCCAGGCCGGGCTTGAGGCTCAGTGGCAACAACCACTCACTGATCTGTTGTTCCATGCCGTCCACAGCTCCTGCGCACTGTGGTTTTTCCCCCCCAAACAAATTAGTTTTAAAAGAGCCTGCTGTCGTTTCCCCTGGCTGTGCTGAAGTTGGTGGTGAAGGTGTTACGCTGACCAGATGAGGAGGTGGTAGAGGAGAAGGAAGAAGCTGAGTAGGAGGAGGCAACAGGAGGCAAAGAGAAATGCCTGCAATCCTCGGTGGCGGAAGGACATGCGCCAAACTGCTATCTGCCTCAGGCCCAGCCGACACTACATTTGCCCAGTGTGCAGTTCGGGAGATATAGCGTTCCTTCCCGTGCTTACTGGTCCACGTATCTGTGGTTATGTGGACCTTGCCACAGGTGGCGTTGCGCAGTGCACACCTGATTTTGTCTGCCAATTGGTTGTGCGGGGAAGGGATGGCTCACCGGGAAAAGTAGTGGTCGGCTGGGAACCACGCACTGTGGGACAGCCACTGTCATCTGTTTTTAAAACTGACCGTCTCCAACAGACGGAATGACAGCATTTCAAAGGCATTCATTTGGAAATGCTTGCATTCAGGGCCAGTGTTTTGCGGGTGGGTAGGGCCATACTTCCTCTTTCTCTCCAGTGTTTGGGAGATGGACAGCTGAACGCTTCCATGGGACAGTGTGGAGATGCTTGGGGATGGTGGTGGATGTTGTGGCGTTGCTGCCACTTCCTCTATTTGCTCGGTGGCAGGTGCCACTGTGACTCCAGAGCTGGAGGAAGAGGCCAAGACAGCAGCAGAAGAGGAAGCAGGAGGAGCCTGAGACCTTTCTTGGGTTTTGAGATGCTTACTCCACTGCAGCTCGTGCTTTGCATGTAGATGCCTGGTCATGCTGGTTGTGCTCAGGTTTATGCCTCGCTTCAGGTTCTGATTGCACAGCTTGCAAACCACTTGTGTCTTGTCGTCAGCACATTGTCTAAAGAACTGCCATGCCAGGGAACTCCTTGGAGCTGGCTTTGGTGTGCTTGGCCCCTGGGTGCGGTGGGCAGTAGCAGGCGTACTGTCTAGGGGATGGCCACTATGGTTTTGCACCCTGCTCTCTCTTATGTAGCGCTGGTGCCTCTTTGCGACCACCGCCTCTTCCTCCGAACTGGACACATCACTCGCATGACCTTGATTCCATGAGGGGTCTAGGACCTCATCATCCTCCACATCATCTGCCACCCACTCCTCAACCCTGCCCTCTTTGCCGGTCTGCACACTGCCAAAAGCCGCAGCAGTTGGCACTTGTGTTTCGTCATCATCATAGACGTGCTGCGGTGGTCCTCGCATGTCCACATCCTGACACATAAGTGGTTGTGCATCAGTGCACTCAATCTCTTCCACTTCTCGGGCAAGGCTAGGTTTGATGACCCCGCCAGCAGAGTCATCAAAAAGCAAAAGAGACTGCTGCATGACTTGTGCCTCAGACTGCTTGGCTGATTTGCAAGGGGGTGAGGTGAAAGACAGATGGCCATGGGCTGCAGGTGTCAACTCTGAGCTTTCAGCAGGGGACCGGGTGGGAGACAATGTGAAGGAACTGGAGGCACTGTCAGCCACCCAATCTACAATCGCCTGTTCTTGTTCTGGCCTCACCATTCTAAGAGTGACATTCGGGCCTACCAAATAACGCTGAAGGTTCTGTACTAGCACCTGAGGAAGGTTTTTCACGTGTGCGTGTAGCTGGCACAGATCGACCACATCCCCGACTTGCAACAGGAGCTCCACCAACACCAGCAGCACCACGACCAGGGCCACGTCCCTTATCTGACTCTCTCCTCATTCTTTGCGGTCACCCACCAAAGTAACAGATGGTTTATGTCAGGCGACAATGTAACCGCCAATAGTCAACAATTTTTATTTGAATTTCTTTAGTTTTTTTGTTTATTGGACTGCAAGAAATGCACCGCAAGACGCAAATGTACTATTTAGCACCCCAAAAAATTAGAATATTTCAAAGTGCACTGTAAGCACAGTATTGGACTGTTCTATTTGACTCTCCGATATGAAGTGCACCGCAAGACGTAAATGTACTATTTAGCACAACAATTAGAATTTTTCAAAGTGCGCTGTAAGCACAGTATTGGACTGTTCTATTTGACTCTCCGATATGAAGTGTAGCGCAAGATGCAAATGTACTATTTAGCACCAAAAACAATTTGAATTTTTCAAAGTGCTCTGTAAGCACAGTATTGGACTGTTCTATTTGACTCTCAGATATGAAGTGCACCGCAAGACGCAAATGTACTATTCAGCACCCAAAACAATTAGAATTTTTCAAAGTGCACTGTAACCACAGTATTTCACTGTTCTATTTGACTATCAGATATGAAGTGCACTGCAAGACGCAAATGTACTATTTAACACCCAAAACTATTAGAATTTTTCAAAGTGCACTGTAACCACAGTATTTCACTGTTCTATTTGACTCTCAGATATGAAGTGCACCGCAAAGCACAAATGTACTATTTAGCACCCAAAACAATTAGAATTTTTCAAAGTGCACTGTAAGCACAGTATTTCACTGTTCTATTTGAATCTCAGATATGAAGTGCACCGCAAGACGCAAATGTACTATTTACCACCCAAAACAATTCAAATTTTTCAAAGTGCACTGTAACCAAAGTATTTCACTGTTTTATTTGACTGTCAGATATGAAGTGCACCGCAAGACGCAAATGTTCTATTTACCACCCAAAACTATTAGAATTATTCAAAGTACGCTGTAAGCACAGTATTTGACGGTTCTATTTGACTCTCAGATATGAAGTGCACTGCAAGACGCAAATGTACTATTTACCACCCGAAACAATTAGAATTGTTCAAAGTGCGCTGTAAGCACAGTATTGGACTGTTCTATTTGACTCTCAGAAATGAAGTGCAGGAAGCAAATGTACTATTTAACACCTACAAATTGCAGTATTTAAAAATGCCTAGATGTTGCCCACTGAGCTAACAGAACAGGATTAAAGTCATGTGCCTGGCACACATGCAGTTGTAAGTGCACTGCACTCTCTGTGGCACTGGGCTCAGGGCAGGGTACAAATATGTAGTATAGCACCCACTAAAATAATCACTGTAATTTGAATAATCGCTGTAGTTTGAATAATCTCTGTAGTTTGCAGATTCAACACCAGATTTTTTTTTAATCTGTCCCTCACAGCTGCAGCATCCTCTCCCTACACTAAGAATAGCTCATGTGATGTGCGTGTACGTGACTCCAGCTTATACCGTATTTGCTCGATTATAAGACGACCCTGATTATAAGACGACCCCCCAAACTTTGTATATTCCTTTAGGAAAAAAACTAAAAGCCTGAATATAAGACTACCCTATAGGAAAAAAAAATTTAACTTGTATTTATGCAAATTGTTTTTTAATATTTAATAAAAAATTGATATTATACAAATGCATTTCTTGTTTTTATTTCTTTTTATGTACCAATACAGCCTCTCTCCCCCTCCCCCAGCTGTCTCTCTCCCCCCCAGCGTTGTCTCTCCCCCTACCTCCCCTTGTCTGTGTCTCCCCCTCCCTCCCCTTTTCTGTGTGTGTCTCCCCCCTCCCTCCCCTTGTCTATGTGTGTCTACCCCCTCCCTCCCTCCCCTTGTCTGTGTGTGTCTCCCCCCTACCTCCCTCCCCTTGTGTGTGTGTGTTTCTCCCTCCCTCCCCTTGTCTTTGTGTGTCTCCCCCTCCCTCCATCCCTCCCCTTGTCTGTGTGTGTCTCCCCCCCTCCCACCCCTGTCTCCGTGTGTCTCTTCCCCTCACTCCCTCCCCCTCACCTTGTTTCTTTCCCTGGTGGTTAGTGGGGGCAGCCGGGGGATGTCTGCACGATACGTGAAGACATCCTCCCTGCTGCCCGACACCTCCGTCTATTATGACGGACAGCTTGTCAGTCATAATAGACGGAAGTGTCGGGCAGCATGGAGGATGTCTGCACGGATCGTGCAGACATCCCCCAGCTGCCCAATTATCCTGGTGGCTAGCAGGGCAAAGGAGGACGTCTGCGCGGTGAGTGTAGACCTCCCCTGCTAACGTCCGGCACGACCACCGGGACTTTTATGATGAAGCCGGAAGGACCTTCAACATAGAAGTCCCGGCGGTCGTGCCGGGCAGCAGCAGTCATTGGGCAGACATTCCTCTGCTGTTAGAGAGGGGGATCCAGGTCCCCTGCAGCTTTGCGGGGGACCTGGATCCATGTCTTATAGTCTGACCTCGATTTGAGGTCAGATTATAAGAAGACCTCGAATGTAAGACGAGGGGTATTTTTCAGAGCATTTGCTCGGAAAAAAACCTCATCTTATGCTGCACTGGCCAATCACAGCCATGTGTCTAATGAGTAGGCATGGCTGTGATGGCTTCTAAGGGCAAACAAGACAAAAGCTTGTTGATTGGCTGCCCTGCAGCCTTTCAAAACGCACCATAAAATCGCGGTTCAGTTCGGTCAACACTATTTGTCAGTTAAATGCTTTGTTTTGCTGGTGAATATTTATTGCAGACACTTTCTCTGTATTCATTTTGCACATATTTTTTATAATTGCTGTTACAAAACTGTTATTTACCCTGTTATGATACTCTGGCTTCGATACGGGAATATTGCATCTTTTTCCTGAAAGGATTACTGTGACGAAGTGCCCTTCGCCACTTGGTCCTGGAGAGGCCTGTTTGCCAGCCTCCTCCCCTGTGACTATGGCCCTGGGGTGTATGGCCCTTTAAAAATGCTATTTGGGCCTATGGACTGTGTACGGCACTTTAAGAACATATTTGGGGCATGGTGAAAATGCCCCAAAAAGCTAACTTTTGAACTACTGGGTGGAATTGTTTGATTTTTAGTTATGTTCATATTTAAAGTATGCTGATTCTGAAAATGTATGTTTTATGTGAATGTGATGCATATTTTGAAAGTTATTAATATTGTGTAAAACCTTTATATTTTATCTTGGAGATAATTGAGCTGACAAAGGTTAACTCAATTATCTCCCAAGCAGAGGGGAGGAATGTACTGTAATTACTAGGATCCAAGTCTTTGTCCTATTCACTGTGCTTTCCTCAAGTTAAGATTGGATCCTATCCTTTTATCCCTGTCATTATTGTCACCTTTCCCATTGTCTTATGTAAGTCATTTAGTTTCCTGTATGTATCTGAACTTGACACCTTTGTATCCTGAAAGGTGTGAGGCAGGATTTCCCTTTGTATGTCCTTAGGTTAAACTTTAATCCTGTTATAGTTCCTTTGTCTAATGTGGTTTGTCAAGATGTTCAACTGTATATATTCTGTGTTTCTACATCAATAAACAGTTCTGGTCAGTTCTTGTTTGACTTTCAAATCGCAGCCTTGACTCGTTTTGTGGGGAAAGAGTATCCTAGCTGTAAAATAGCTAGTGGGATTGATCTACACTTACAAGATCCGTCTGGATATCGAGACAAAGTGGCTTCTCTCTCTCTCTAAACTGGGATCCAGACTGTCTAGCGGTCCAGCTTCCAGCTAGCCTGGGAGTAACCGTAACAGTTGCCTCTGCTTTCTTTAACATATTTAAAATGTTTGTAAATGGATTCTGTGTAGACAGAGATAATGCAACAAGTTCCTGAATAGAAGGCAGTGCTTTGCTCAGTAGGGCCCTTTTATATACAGAATCAGCCTGACTTGCTTGTTGTTCAGCTGGGGGTCTTAACTTACAAAGATGGGCTGTCCATTTATTTGAATACAGTTTGAAAATGAAGCATGAAAGTTTGTCTCCTCCATGCCAAGTGCTTTTAATATTTCATTAACCAGCAGATTTTTCTCTCTTGGCTCTACAAACACTTCAGGAGGTAAACCTGTTTTTACATTGTTGTTAAGACTACTCATAAGTACTTCAGTCTTGTCTGTATGTAATACATTTGATTTGGCTTTATTAAACTGCTGGATCTTTATCATCACTTCCCCTGGATCATCAATAAAACCTATTTTTTTTTTTGGGGGGGGAAACTGAATCTAGTCTCAGCTATAGACAAGGGTCTGGACACACATGTTTGAGAAATGATAAGTGTGACGAAGTGCCCTTCGCCACTTGGTCCTGGAGAGGCCTGCTTGCCAGCCTCCTTCCCTGTGACTATGGCCCTGGGGTGTATGGCCCTTTAAGAAGCTGTATTGGGGCTTATGGACTTTTATGGGACTGGTGCTGGCCCTTTAAGCACATTTTTGGGGCATGGTGAAAATCGGAACAATGCCCCTTTAAGACGTTGTCCCCAGAGTACCCAGACTAGGAAAATGTGCTTGTGTCGGTCATAAAGGACTTCCAGGTAACTTTTGAACTACTGGGTGGAATTGTCTGATTTTTAGTTGTGTTCATATTTAAAGTATGCTGATTCTGAAAATGTATGTTCTATGTGCATTTGATCCATACTTTGAAAGTTATTAATATTGTATAAAAACTGCATATTTTCTGCCTGTGATAATTAAGTTAGTCTATTGTGTGGAGATAATTGTATCACAGGCAGAGGGGGGGATTTTGCTGTAATTGCTGGGAGTGTATGAGTGTATTGTACGTATTGATTGGTTGTTCTTCAAAACCCTGTGGGTGGTCCTATGTGTGGAAAATGGGCATAAAAGTAGAGTGTTTGATTAAAATCCAGAGATCTTCTTAACCCTCAACATGTAGTCCTATCTCGTGATTGGAGGAGAAAGCTATAATCACACTGGGGATTGCTATGTTCTGCATACTCCCTTGAGCTTTAATCACTTAACTCTTTTAAGAGCTTGTTCCTGATACGCTCTCCTGGAGGAGAGGTCTTCCCCACATGGTCCTGGAGGACAGAAGCTGATCCAGGGTGGACAGAAGACGGCGAGACTCCAGTTAAGCTACGGCGGTTGTGGAGTCTGCGGTGGTTGTGGTGTCCGGTGCGGTGCTTGTGGTCCTCGGCGCAAGCTAGGAAGCGTCCATCAACGGAAGGTACTCGGTCGGAGTACGGGGAGTTCCGTTACAATAAGTCCCTGAGAATCCATCTTAGTTTTAACAGAAATTGGTGCCATTTTTACAGGAATATTATGCTCACAATTACTATGACCATTTGCAGAAACATGCCTACATTTTAATGCATTCATTTGAGACATGCAGTCTGAATGATCATCTTCTTTCCGGCTGCTGGATGAAAGGGTCCTAATTAGAGTTGTAGGGACACCTGGATGTTCCGGTTCAGCAAGTTCGGCCGAACTTCAGAAAAAAGTCCGGGTTCGGGCTCGTACTTGACCCCGTACTTGACCCCAAACACGAACCCCATTGAAGTCAATGGGGACACGAACTTTTGGGCACTAAAATGCCTCTTTAAAAAGTCCTGGAAAGGGCTAGAGGGCTGCAAAATGAATTAAAATGTGGGTAAGAGTAGGACAAGTGCCCTGCAAACAAATATGGATAGGGAAATAACTTCAAAAAACATAAAATACATACAAATTAAAAATACAGCTGAGCCATAAAATAGCACTAGATGGAATCTTTGATTTTAGCTTTGGAAGAACATAAAGCTAAATCTAAAGCATGGCTGCCAGGAGGATCAACAGAATTATCCATTTGAGAGAGGGTTGGAGTGCAGGGTATTCTCTTTCAGTTTATACTAAGTGACCCATAGGTTGAGGAGGCGGTGACCGTGGTGGTGTAGGTGGAAGCAGCGCTGGAGGAGGAGGAGGTAGCCAGAATTTTTCAAAGTGCACTGTAAGCACAGTATATGACGGTTCTATTTGACTCTCAGATATGAAGTGCACCGCAAGACGCAAATGTACTATTTACCACCCAAAACTATTAGGATTTTTCAAAGTGCGCTGTAAGCACAGTATTTGACGGTTCAATTTGACTCTCAGATGTAATACATGTAATGCTATTGCTATTTTATAAACCGAAATAGAGTCCCCATTCATAAGAATAGGTCAATTGACCTATTCTTATGAATGGGGACTCTATTTCGGTTTATAGAATAGCAATAGCATTACATGTATTCCATAAACCGAAAGTCTATAAACCGAAAGACATTCGGTTTATAGACTTTCGTTTTATAGAATACATTTAATGTTATTGCTATTCTATAAAAAGAAAGTCTATAAACAGAATGTCTTTCTTTTTATAGACTTTTGGCTTATGAAATACATGTAATACAATTGGCTTTCTATAAACCGAACTAGAGTCCCCATTCACAAGAAAATCTTATGAATGGGGACTCTAGTTCGGTTTACAGAAAGCCAGTGGTATTACATGTATTCCATAAGCCGAAAGTCTATAAACCGAACGACATTCGGTTTATAGACTTTCGGTTTATAGAATACATGTAATGCTATTGGCTATTCTATAAACTGAATGTCTTTCGGTTTATAGACTTTCGGTGTATGGAATACATGTAATACTATTGGCTTTCTATAAACCGAAATCGAGTCCCCATTCATAAGAATTTCTTATGTAAGTGTGAAGCAGTGAGTGGAAGGAGTTATGAATCGCTGGCTACGCTGGACAATGGGGTGAGTAGGACGGGACGCTGAGTCGCTGTCCATACGAGGAATCCCGTGTGGTTATTCGGGGCGTCACCGTGCCCTTTGTATGTTCTCCAGGTTAATCCGGCAGACTCTGATAATTACAGCCGCATGGCCGAGCTCTGGTTCATGTTCTCTCTGGTGTGGTCAGTCTGTGCGTCTGTGGACGAGGAAGGCAGGAGGAAGATTGACAACTACCTGAGGGAGCTGGAGGGCAGCTTCCCAAACAAGGTGACTCCACAGACATCCAGTGATGGAGAAATAAAGTCTAGACTTAAAAATGACTGGGGCTAAAGGGACAGTAAAGAATAGACAATATCTGTCTTATTATATCACGGCTGCAGTAATATGTGCTATCGACTGCGGGCAGCTAAGACAGTAAGACAATATGGGTGGTGCAGGAAGATTCGTGGGTAGCTACGGGCAGACCCATGGGGAGGTACAGGAAGACCATGAGCAGCTACAGGCAGACCCATGGGAAGAAACAGGCAGACCCATGTCCTCTAAGGGCAGACCCATGGGGATATACAGGCAGACCCATGGGGATATACAGGCAGACCAATGGTGTGGTGGGGACAGACCCATGGGGAGGTGTGGGCAGACGTGTGGGCAGGGACAGGATGACACATTGACATATTCATATAAACATTTGTTTTTGTTTTCTTTCCAGGACACGGTGTATGAATACTTTGTTGATCCCAAAACTAAGAACTGGGCCTCCTTTGAGGACAAACTGCCAAAGGGCTGGAGAATTCCCCCCAAGTGAGTGAGCCTTCATGGGGGTGAGCATCTTTAGCACATTGTAATCTATATTATCTATGTGTGGTGCTCTGATTATTTTTGTTTGTGGGTAACTATAATGCTGATGGGATCTATACTCTAGCACTGTCAGTATGTGGGTAACTATAACACCGATGGGATCTATTCTATACAACTGTCAGTATGTGGGTAACTATAATACTGATGGGATCTATTCTATACCACTGTCAGTATGTGGTTAACTATAATACTGATGGGATCAATGCTATACCACTGTCAGTATGTGGGTAACTATAACACCGATGGGATCTATTCTATACCACTGTCAGTATGTGGGTAACTATAATACTGATATGTTCTATGCTATACCACTGTCAGTATTTGGTTAATATAATACTGATTGGATCTATGCTATACTACTGTCAGTATTTGGATAATTATTATGCCGATGGGATCTATGCTATATAACTGTCAGTATGTGGGTAATTATAATACTGATGTGATCTATGCTATACCACTGTCAGTATGTGGGTAACTATAATACCGATGTGATCTATGCTATACCACTGTCAGTATGTGGGTAACTATAATACTGATGGGATCTATGCTATACCACTGTCCGTATGTGGGTAACTATAACACCGATGGCATCTATTCTATACAACTGTCAGTATGTGGGTAACTATAACACTGATGGGATCTATTCTATGTCACTGTTAGTATGTGGGTAACTATAACACCGATGGCATCTATTCTATACAACTGTCAGTATGTGGGTAAGTATAACACCGATGGGATCTATTCTATGCCACTGTTAGTATGTGGGTAACTATAATACTGATGGGATCAATGCTATAGCACTGTAAGTATGTGGGTAACTATAATACTGATGGGATCTATTCTATACAACTTTCAGTATGTGGTAACTATAATACTGATGGGATCTATTCTATACCACTGTCAGTATGTGGGTAACTATAATACTGATGGGATCAATGCTATACCACTGTCAGTATGTGGGTAACTATAATACTGATGGGATCAATGCTATAGCACTGTAAGTATGTGGGTAACTATAATACCGATGAGATCTATTCTATACAACTGTCAGTATGTGGGTAACTATAATACTGATGGGATCTATTCTATACCACTGTCAGTATGTGGGTAACTATAACACCGATGGGATCTATTCTATACCACTGTTAGTATGTGGGTAACTATAATACTGATGGGATCTATTTTATACCACTGTCAGTATGTGGTTAACTATAATACTGATGGGATCAATGCTATAGCACTGTAAGTATGTGGGTAACTATAATACCGATGGGATCAATTCTATGCCACTGTCAGTATGTGGGTAACTATAATACTTATGGGATTAATGCTATACCACTGTCAGTATGTAGGTAACTATAATACTGATGTGTTCTATGCTATACCACTGTCAGTATGTGGGTAACTATAATACTGATGGGATCTATTCTATACAACTGTCAGTATGTGGGTAACTATAATACTGATGGGATCTATTCTATACCACTGTCAGTATGTGGGTAACTATAATACTGATGGGATCTATGCTATACCACTGTCAGTATGTGGGTAACTATAACACCGATAACATCTATTCTATACAACTGTCAGTATGTGGGTAACTATAACACCGATGGGATCTATTCTATGCCACTGTTTGTATGTGGGTAACTATAATACTGATGGGATCAATGCTATACCACTGTCAGTATGTGGGTAACTATAATACTGATGGGATCAATGCTATAGCACTGTAAGTATGTGGGTAATTATAATACCGATGGGATCTATTCTATACAACTTTCAGTATGTGGTAACTATAATACTGATGTGATCTATTCTATACCACTGTCAGTATGTGGGTAACTATAATACTGATGGGATCTATGCTATACCACTGTCAGTATGTGGGTAACTATAATACTGATGGGATCAATGCTATACCACTGTCAGCATGTGGGTAACTATAATACTGATGTGTTCTATGCTATACCACTGTCAGTATTTGGTTAAAATAATACTGATGGGATCTATGCTATACTACTGTCAGTATTTGGTTAAAATAATACTGATGGGATCTATGCTATACTACTGTCAGTATTTGGATAATTATTATGCCGATGGGATCTATGCTATACCACTGTCAGTATGTGGATAATTATTATACTGATGGGATCTATGCTATAACACTGTTAGCATGTGGATAGTTATTAAACTGATGGAATCTATGCTCTTTGCATTAGCAGCACCTTGTTGGTTACGTATGTGATAAATCTGTACATTTCTTTTTTGGGACAAATGAGTGGAATAGTGTTGAGCGAACCCGAACCGCACTGTTCGGGTTCGTACCGAACATTACGGTTTTTGGACCCCGGACCGGAACACGGACATTTCACTGTATGTTCGGGTTGGAGTTCGGGGTTCGGCTATTTAATGGCGCGTTTTGAAAGGCTGCAGGGCAGCCAATCAAAAAGCCCATAGCATTACATACAAATACATTGTATGTAATGCTATGGGCTTTCTATAAGCCGAAAGTCTATAAACCAAATCTCTTTTGGTTTATAGACTTTTGTTTTATAGAATGCATGTAATGCTATGGGCTTTCTATAAATAGAAAGTCTATAAACCAAATCTCTTTCGGTTTATAGACTTTCGGATTATAGAAAGCCCATAGCATTACCTGCATTCTATAAAACGAAAGTATGTTCAATGGCAGTTAATGTTACGTTTGGCCAGTAGATGGAACTGTTGTTATACGAATGGTTACATTCGTGTAACCTGAAGGTTTAAATGTATCTTTCAAATTTACTTAATTATAGACGAAATTCTATAAACCGAATCTCTTTCGGTTTATAGACTTTAGGATAATAGAAAGCCCATAGCATTACATGACATGCATTCTATAAAACTAAAGTCTATAAACCAAAAGAAATTCAGTTTATAGACTTTCGGTTTATAGAAAGCTCCTAGCATTACATACATATACATTGTATGTAATGCTATGGGCTTTCTATAAGCCGAAAATCTATAAACCGAATCTCTTTTGGTTTATAGACTTTCGTTTTATAGAATGCATGTAATGTTATGGGCTTTCTATAAAACGAAAGTCTATAAACCGAATATCTTTCGGTTTATAGACTTTCGGTTTATGGAATACATGTAATGCTATTGGCTTTCTATAGAGCAAAATAGAGACCCCATTCATACGAATAGGTCAATGGGGGGGGCGGGAAAATCGCCGCTCCCCCAAGCCCGTTTACTTACCTCCATGCTGCTTTTCAGGTCCGTGGCTGAGAGGGAAGCGTTGACTCGCATGTCTGTGTAAGGGTGTGTGTGTAAGTGGTAAGTGTGTCTCTGTGTGTGACTGCAAGGGTGTCTTTGTGTTTAAGGGTTTCAATGTGTGACACATTTAGAGCATGCAAGTTGAATATTTAGATGTATTTATTTTCTACACTATACATTATACTTATATATATATATATATATAAAATATAAGGAGGCTTAATGGTGTGGGGGGCGTGGCGGATCAGAGCAGGGGGGCACCAAAATGCCCCTTTGCCTGTGTAGACGAAAATCTTTGCACCGGCCATGCTTGCGGTGCACTTCATATCTGAGAGTCAAATAGAACAGTCCAATACTGTGCTTACAGCGCAAAAATTCTGGCTACCTCCTCCTCCTCCAGCGCCGATTCCACCTACACCGCCACGGTCACCGCCTCCTCAACCTATGGGTCACTTAGTATAAACTGAAAGAGAATACCCTGCACTCCAACCCTCTCTCAAATGGATAATTCTGTTGATCCTCCTGGCAGCCATGCTTTAGATCTAGTGCTATTTTATGGCTCAGCTGTATTTGTAATTTGTATGTATTTTATGTTATTTTAAGTTATTTCCCTATCCACATTTGCTTGCAGGGCACTTGTCCTTCTCTTACCCACATTTTACTTCCTTTTGCAGCCCTCTAGCCCTTTCCAGGACTTTTTCAGAGGCATTTTAGTGGCCAAAAGTTCGTGTCCCCATTGACTTCAATGAGGTTCGGGGTCAAGTTCGAGCATGGACCCGGACACTTTTTCGCAGTTCGGCCGAACCTGCCGAACCCGAACATCCAGGTGTCCGCTCAACTCTAATCAGGAATACAGACTATCTGTTATAATAGAAATGTAGTGTGAAATGCTGTGTGCTGGGTGCTGCGGCCGGCTCATGTGTTACTGTATCTGTCTGAATATTGAGCAAAGTGTCCTCCATCCTGTCCAAATATTGCAGATCAGAAACCTCTTACAAGAGAAAGCTCGCGGTGAGAACATCCCAGACACACCCGAGACTCTGTACAACTTCCTGATAGAGAGAGTCCGAAACAACCTGCACATCGTGCTCTGCATGAGCCCCGTGGGAGACCCATTCCGGTGAGTTGTACACATAGATCACCCTGCAGGGGGAGGGACAGACTCCTAGCTCCTTCTGTCTGTGTCACCCTGCAGGAGGAGGGACAGACTCCTAGCTCCTCCTGTCTGTGTCAACCTGCAGGGGGAGGGACAGACTCCCAGCTCCTTCTGTCTGTGTCACCCTGCAGGGGGAGGGACAGACTCCCAGCTCCTTCTGTCTGTGTCACCCTGCAGGGGGAGGGACAGACTCCTAGCTCCTCCTGTCTGTGTCACCCTGCAGGGGGAGGGACAGACTCCTGGCTCCTTCTGTCTGTGTCACCCTGCAGGAGGAGGGACAGACTCCTAGCTTTTTCTGTCTGTGTCGCCCTGCAGGAGGAGGTGCAGACTCCTAGCTCCTTCTGTCTGTGTCACCCTGCAGGGGGTGGGACAGACTCCTAGCTCCTTCTGTCTTTGTCGCCCTGCAGGGGGAGGGACAGACTCCCAGCTCCTTCTGTCTGTGTCACCCTGCAGGGGGAGGGACAGACTCCCAGCTCCTTCTGTCTGTGTCACCCTGCGGGGGAGGGACAGAATCCTAGCTTCTTCTGTCTGTGTCACCCTGCAGGAGGAGGGACAGACTCCTAGCTCCTTCTGTCTGTGTCGCCCTGCAGGGGGAGGGACAGACTCCTAGCTCCTCCTGTCTGTGTCGCCCTGCAGGGGGAGGGACAGACTCCTAGCCCCTTCTGTCTGTGTCGCCCTGCAGGTGGAGGGACAGACTCCTAGCTCCTCCTGTCTGTGTCGCCCTGCGGGGGGAGGGACAGACTCCTAGCTCCTTCTGTCTGTGTCACCCTGCAGGGGGAGGGACAGACTCCTAGCTCCTCCTGTCTGTGTCACCCTGCAGGGGGAGGGGCAGACTCCTAGTTCCTCCTGTCTGTGTCGCCCCCAAAGGGGGAGGGACAGACTCATAGCTCCTTCTGTCTGTGTCACCCTGCAGGGGGAGGGACAGACTCCTAGCTCCTTCTGTCTGTGTCACCCTGCAGGAGGAGGGACAGACTCCTAGGTCCTTCTGTCTGTGTCACCCTGCAGGGGGAGGGACAGACTCCTAGCTCCTCCTCCCTGTGTCACCCTGCAGAGGGAGGGACAGACTCCTAGCTCCTTCTGTCTGTGTCACCCTGCAGGGGGAGGGACAGACTCCTAGCTCCCCTTGTCTGTGTTACCCTGCAGGGGGAGGGGCAGACTCCTAGCTCCTCCTGTCTGTGTCGCCCTGCAGGGGGAGGGACAGACTCCCAGCTCCTCCTGTCTGTGTCACCCTGCAGGTGGAGGGACAGACTCCTAGCTCCTTCTCTCTGTGTCACCCTGCAGGGGGAGGGACAGACTCCTAGCTCCTTCTCTCTGTGTCACCCTGCAGGGGGAAGGACAGACTCCTAGCTCCTTCTGTCTGTGTCACCCTGCAGGGGGAGGGACAGACTCCTAGCTCCTTCTGTCTGTGTCACCCTGCAGGGGGAGGGACAGACTCCTAGCTCCTCCTGTCTGTGTCACCCTGCAAGGGGAGGGACAGACTCCTAGCTCCTTCTGTCTGTGTCTCCCGGCAGGGGGAGGGACAGACTCCTAGCTCCTCCTGTCTGTGTCGCCCTGCAGGAGGAGGGACAGACTCCTAGCTCCTTCTATCTGTGTCACCCTGCAGGGGGAGGGACAGACTCCTAGCTCCTTCTGTCTGTGTCACCCTGCAGGGGGAGGGACAGACTTCTAGCTCCTGTCTGTATCACCCTGCAGGGGGAGGGACAGACTCCTAGCTCCTTCTGTCTGTGTCACCCCTCAGGGGGAGGGACAGACTCCTAGCTCCTCCTGTCTGGGTCACCCTGCAGGGTGAGGGACAGACTACTAGCCCCTTCTGTCTGTGTCACCCTGCAGGGGGAGGGACAGACTCCTAGCTCCTCCTGTCTGTGTCACCCTGCAGGGGGAGGGACAGACTCCTAGCTCCTCCTGTCTGTGTCAACCTGCAGGAGGAGGGACAGACTCCTAGCTCCTACTGTCTGTGTCACCCTGCAGGGGGAGGGACAGACTCCTAGCTCCTTCTGTTTGTGTCACCCTGCAGGGGGAGGGACAGACTCCTAGCTCCTTCTGTCTGTGTCACCCTGCAGGGGGAGGGACAGACTCCTAGCTCCTTCTGTTTGTGTCACCCTGCAGGAGGAGGGACAGACTCCTAGGTCCTCCTGTCTGTCACCCTGCAGGGGGAGGGACAGACTCCTAGCTCCTTCTGTTTGTGTCACCCTGCAGGAGGAGGGACAGACTCCTAGGTCCTCCTGTCTGTGTCACCGTGCAGGGGGAGGGACAGACTCCTAGCTCCTTCTGTCTGTGTCACCCTGCAGGAGGAGGGACAGACTCCTAGCTCCTTCTGTCTGTGTCACCCTGCAGGGGAAGGGACAGACTGCTAGCTCCTCCTGTCTGTGTCACCCTGCAGGGGGAGGGACAGACTCCTAGCTCCTTCTGTCCGTGTCACCCTGCAGGAGGAGAGACAGACTCCTAGCTCCTCCTGTCTGTGTCACCCTGCAGGGGAAGGGACAGACTGCTAGCTCCTCCTGTCTGTGTCACCCTGCAGGGGGAGGGACAGACTCCTAGCTCCTTCTGTCTGTGTCACCCTGCAGGGGGAGGGACAGACTCCTAGCTCCTCCTGTCTGTGTCACCCTGCAGGGGGAGAGACAGACTCCTAGCTCCTTCTGTCTGTGTCACCCTGCAGGGGGAGGGACAGACTCCTAGCTCCTTCTGTCTCCGTCACCCTGTGGATGGAGGCACATACTCCTAGCTACTTCCTTCTCTCTGTGTCACCCTGCAGGGGGAGGGGCAGACTCCTAGCTCCTTCTGTCTGTGTCACCCTGCAGGGGGAGGGACAGACTCCTAGCTCCTTCTGTCTGTGTCACCCTGCAGGGGGAGGGACAGACTGCTAGCTCCTCCTGTCTGTGTCACACTGCGGGGGGAGGGACAGACTCCTAGCTCCTTCTGTCTGTGTCACCCTGCAGGGGGAGGGGCAGACTCCTAGCTACTTCCTTTTCTCTGTGTCACCCTGCAGGGGGAGGGACAGACTCCTAGCTCCTTCTGTCTGTGTCACCCTGTGGATGGAGGCACATACTCCTAGCTACTTCCTTCTCTCTGTGTCACCCTGCAGGGGGAGGGGCAGACTCCTAGCTCCTTCTGTCTGTGTCACCCTGCAGGAGGAGGGACAGACTCCTAGCTCCTCCTGTCTGTGTCACCCTGCAGGGGGAGGGACAGACGGCTAGCTCCTTCTGTCTGTGTCGCCCTGCAGGGGGAGGGGCAGACTCCTAGCTCCTCCTGTCTGTGTCACCCTGCAGGGGGAGGGACAGACTCCTAGCTCCTCCTGTCTGTGTCACCCTGCAGGTGGAGGGACAGACGGCTAGCTCCTTCTGTCTGTGTCGCCCTGCAGGGGGAGGGGCAGACTCCTAGCTCCTTCTCTCTGTGTCACCCTGCAGGGGGAGGGGCAGACTCCTAGCTCCTTCTGTCTGTGTCACCCTGTGGATGGAGGCACATACTCCTAGCTACTTCCTTCTCTCTGTGTCACCCTGCAGGGGGAGGGGCAGACTCCTAGCTCCTTCTGTCTGTGTCACCCTGCAGGGGGAGGGGCAGACTTCTAGCTCCTGTCTGTATCACCCTGCAGGGGGAGGGACAGACTTCTAGCTCCTGTCTGTATCACCCTGCAGGGGGAGGGACAGACTCCTAGCTCCTTCTGTCTGTGTCACCCCTCAGGGGGAGGGACAGACTCCTAGCTCCTCCTGTCTGTGTCGCCCTGCAGGGGGAGGGACAGACTCCTAGCTCCTCCTGTCTGTGTCACCCTGCAGGGGGAGGGACAGACTCCTAGCTCCTTCTGTCTGTGTCACCCTGCAGGGGGAGGGACAGACTCCTAGCTCCTCCTGTCTGTGTCACCCTGCAGGGGGAGGGACAGACTCCTAGCTCCTTCTGTCTGTGTCACCCCTCAGGGGGAGGGACAGACTCCTAGCTCCTCCTGTCTGTGTCGCCCTGCAGGGGGAGGGACAGACTCCTAGCTCCTTCTGTCTGTGTCGCCCTGCAGGGGGAGGGACAGACTCCTAGCTCCTACTGTCTGTGTCACCCTGCAGGGGGAGGGACAGACTCCTAGCTCCTCCTGTCTGTGTCACCCTGCAGGGGGTGGCACATACTCCTAGCTCCTCCTGTCTGTGTCACCCTGCAGGGGGAGGGACAGACTCCTAGCTACTTCCTTCTCTCTGTGTCACCCTGCAGGGGGAGGGGCAGACTCCTAGCTCCTTCTGTCTCTGTCACCCTGCAGGGGGAGGGACAGACTCCTAGCTCCTCCTGTCTGTGTCACCCTGCAGGGGGAGGGACAGAATCCTAGCTCCTCCTGTCTGTGTCACCCTGCAGGGGGAGGGACAGACTCCTAGCTCCTCCTGTCTGTGTCGCCCTGTTGGGGGAGGGCCAGACTCCTAGCCCCTTCTGTCTGTGTCACCCTGCAGGGGGAGGGACAGACTCCTAGCTCCTCCTGTCTGTGTCACCCTGCAGGGGGAGGGACAGACTCCTATCTCCTCCTGTCTGTGTCAACCTGCAGGAGGAGGGACAGACTCCTAGCTCCTACTGTCTGTGTCACCCTGCAGGGGGAGGGACAGACTCCTAGCTCCTTCTGTTTGTGTCACCCTGCAGGGGGAGGGACAGACTCCTAGCTCCTTCTGTCTGTGTCACCCTGCAGGGGGAGGGACAGACTCCTAGCTCCTTCTGTTTGTGTCACCCTGCAGGAGGAGGGACAGACTCCTAGGTCCTCCTGTCTGTCACCCTGCAGGGGGAGGGACAGACTCCTAGCTCCTTCTGTTTGTGTCACCCTGCAGGAGGAGGGACAGACTCCTAGGTCCTCCTGTCTGTCACCCTGCAGGGGGAGGGACAGACTCCTAGCTCCTTCTGTTTGTGTCACCCTGCAGGAGGAGGGACAGACTCCTAGGTCCTCCTGTCTGTGTCACCCTGCAGGGGGAGGGACAGACTCTTAGCTCCTTCTGTCTGTGTCGCCCTGCAGGGGGAGGGACAGACTTCTAGCTCCTTCTGTTTGTGTCACCCTGCAGGGGGAGGGACAGACTCCTAGCTCCTTCTGTCTGTGTCACCCTGCAGGAGGAGGGACAGACTCCTAGCTCCTTCTGTCTGTGTCACCCTGCAGGGGAAGGGACAGACTGCTAGCTCCTCCTGTCTGTGTCACCCTGCAGGGGGAGGGACAGACTCCTAGCTCCTTCTGTCTGTGTCACCCTGCAGGGGGAGGGACAGACTCCCAGCTCCTTCTGTCTGTGTCACCCTGCAGGGGGAGGGGCAGACTCCTAGCTCCTTCTGTCTGTGTCACCCTGTGGATGGAGGCACATACTCCTAGCTACGTCCTTCTCTCTGTGTCACCCTGCAGGGGGAGGGGCAGACTCCTAGCTCCTTCTGTCTGTGTCACCCTGCAGGGGGAGGGGCAGACTTCTAGCTCCTGTCTGTATCACCCTGCAGGGGGAGGGACAGACTCCTAGCTCCTTCTGTCTGTGTCATCCCTCAGGGGGAGGGACAGACTCCTAGCTCCTCCTGTCTGTGTCGCCCTGCAGGGGGAGGGACAGACTCCTAGCTCCTTCTGTCTGTGTCACCCTGCAGGGGGAGGGACAGACTCCTAGCTCCTCCTGTCTGTGTCACCCTGCAGGGGGAGGGACAGACTCCTAGCTCCTTCTGTCTGTGTCACCCCTCAGGGGGAGGGACAGACTCCTAGCTCCTCCTGTCTGTGTCGCCCTGCAGGGGGAGGGACAGACTCCTAGCTCCTTCTGTCTGTGTCGCCCTGCAGGGGGAGGGACAGACTCCTAGCTCCTACTGTCTGTGTCACCCTGCAGGGGGAGGGACAGACTCCTAGCTCCTCCTGTCTGTGTCACCCTGCAGGGGGAGGCACATACTCCTAGCTCCTCCTGTCTGTGTCACCCTGCAGGGGGAGGGACAGACTCCTAGCTACTTCCTTCTCTCTGTGTCACCCTGCAGGGGGAGGGGCAGACTCCTAGCTCCTTCTGTCTGTGTCACCCTGCAGGGGGAGGGACAGACTCCTAGCTCCTCCTGTCTGTGTCACCCTGCAGGGGGAGGGACAGACTCCTAGCTCCTCCTGTCTGTGTCACCCTGCAGGGGGAGGGACAGACTCCTAGCTCCTCCTGTCTGTGTCACCCTGCAGGGGGAGGGACAGACTCCTAGCTCCTCCTGTCTGTGTCGCCCTGTTGGGTGAGGGACAGACTCCTAGCCCCTTCTGTCTGTGTCACCCTGCAGGGGGAGGGACAGACTCCTAGCTCCTCCTCTCTGTGTCACCCTGCAGGGGGAGGGACAGACTCCTAGCTCCTCCTGTCTGTGTCACCCTGCAGGGGGAGGGACAGACTCCTAGCTCCTCCTGTCTGTGTCACCCTGCAGGGGGAGGGACAGACTCCTAGCTCCTACTGTCTGTGTAGCCCTGCAGGGGGAGGGACAGACTCCTAGCTCCTCCTGTCTGTGTCAACCTGCAGGAGGAGGGACAGACTCCTAGCTCCTACTGTCTGTGTCACCCTGCAGGGGGAGGGACAGACTCCTAGCTCCTTCTGTCTGTGTCACCCTGCAGGGGGAGGGACAGACTCCTAGCTCCTTCTGTCTGTGTCACCCTGCAGGGGGAGGGACAGACTCCTAGCTCCTTCTGTCTGTGTCACACTGCAGGGGGAGGGACAGACTCCTAGCTCCTCCTGTCTGTGTCACCCTGCAGGGGGAGGGACAGACTCCTAGCTCCTCCTGTCTGTGTTACCCTGCAGGGGGAGGGACAGACTCCTAGCTCCTTCTGTCTGTGTCACCCTGCAGGGGGAGGGACAGACTCCTAGCTCCTTCTGTCTGTGTCACCCTGCAGGGGGAGGGACAGACTCCTAGCTCCTCCTCTCTGTGTCGCCCTGCAGGGGGAGGGACAGACTCCTAGCTCCTTCTGTCTGTGTCACCCTGCAGGGGGAGGGGCAGACTCCTAGCTCCTTCTGTCTGTGTCACCCTGCAGGGGGAGGGACAGACTCCTAGCTCCTCCTGTCTGTGTCACCCTGCAGGGGGAGGGACAGACTCCTAGCTCCTCCTGTCTGTGTCACCCTGCAGGGGGAGGGACAGACTCCTAGCTCCTTCTGTCTGTGTCACCCTGCACGGGGAGGGACAGACTCCTAGCTCCTCCTGTCTGTGTCACCCTGCAGGGGGAGGGACAGACTCCTAGCTCCTCCTGTCTGTGTCACCCTTGCCCATTAATATGCCAGTGTTATTTTGCTCATTATATATTGCACTTATACACGGGGTATTCTTTGTTTTCTTTGTGTATGTGTACATGTGTGTGTGTATGTGTACATGTGTGTGTGTATGTGTACATGTGTGTGTGTATGTGTACATGTGTGTGTGTATGTATATATATATATGTATGCAGACATGCATACATACACATACAGAATGAAGACAAAGATAACCCAGTGTACAAGTGCTTATAAAGGGGAAACATGGACTGCATTTTCCCTTGTATTCCCTTATTTATATATAAAACATGTATATATAGATATAGGAGCCTTGTACAGTACAGACGGCAGCCTTATAGTCTGTGTATATATAGATATAGGAGCCTTGTACAGTACAGACGGCAGCCTTATAGTCTGTTTATATATAGGAGCCTTGTACTTGTATAGTTCTCTCCAAAAAACCCAGTGCAGGAGGGTTCTGTCACAGTGTTTTTTTTATTTTTTTAATCATAATTTATGATTTTTTTGTAGTAAATTATAAGATATGATGAAGATAATGGTATCTAATGAAAGCCCTTCTTATGACGATAAAAACAACATATACTTTGTGTGGGTACAGTATGTGAGAGAGAAGAAAAGTACAGCTTAACACAAACACCCCAGTAATGTCAACAGCCCTTGTCACTGGAGGAAATACAACATCAAAATGTCTTGTCACTAAGGGGTTAACTGTGTATGTAAAACCAGATTGAATCAGTTCCCTCCGAATCTTATATTCCAGCCACGGGAGCTGGCCTGCTACAAGCAGAGATTGGTTTGGTGCAATTTATGTTTTGTTGGAAAGTCGGAAAGCCACGTAACTATAGAGAGCAAATTATATATATTAGTTAGTGCTGAAGAAAAAGGCAGGATGTATTTTTATTCATTTTTATTTTCACTTGCTGTGGTGTTAAAGAAAATAAACCACTTAAACCAGTTGGAGTTTGTCCTCTGTTGGTCACCCCCAGAAAGTTGTGGCTATTTCAAGCTCAGACAAGAAAACTTTTGGCTATAAAGCAGAGCTTGACAAAGTTAACTGCCAGAAAAAAAATCAAGGAGCCAAACAACAGCACATACACACAATCACACGCAGTCACACACACACACACACATATATAGTCAGTAAGTCACACATACACATATACAGTCAGTCACACATACATACACATGAGTGAGTGTGAGTCAGTCATTCACACATACATATAAATATACAATCAGTCACACATACATTCAAATTTACAGTCAGTCAGTCACATACACAGTCAGTCAATCACACATACATACACAAATACAGTCACACATAGATACATACATACATGCATACATACATATAGTCACACATACATACACATACAGTCTGTCACACACATAGTCAGTCAGTCACAAATACACACACATATACAGTCAGTGACATACACAGTCAGTCAAACACACACAGATAGTCAGTCAGTCACACACACATATACATATACAGTCAATCACACATACACACACTTAGATAGTCAGTCAGTCAGTCACACATACACATACAGTCACACATACATTCATATTCACATTCAGGACACTAGGAAGGCTAGTGGTGGTAGGGGATTCTATTATTAGGAAGGTAGATAGGGTAATCTGTCGCCAGGACCCTGAATGCCGAACTGTATGTTGTCTCCCGGACGCTCGGGTTCGGGATGTTGCTGACCGGGTAGGCAGATTATTGGGAGGGGCTGGGCATGATCCAGTGGTCATAGTACACATTGGTACTAATGACAAAGTAAATGGTAGGTGGGGGGTCCTTAAAAATGATTTTAGGGAACTAGGAAAGAAGCTGAAGGAAAGGACCTCCAAGGTAATATTCTCGGAAATATTACCAGTGCCATTCGCTACGTCAGGGAGACAGCGGGAGCTTAGGGAGATTAATGCTTGGATGCGAAGGTGGTGCAAGCAAGAGGTATTAGGGTTCTTGGAGCACTGGGCATACTTTGCAGTCGGCTACAGACTATATGGACGGGATGGGCTGCTCCTCAATGATGAGGGGGTTGCAGTATTAGGGGAGAGGATGGCTAGAGGGTTAGATGAGCTTTTAAACTAAGCTCTGGGGGGAGGGTCAAGATCAAAATGAAGCAATGGCAGCTAGAGTAGATTGGAAGGTGGGTATAGCTATGGCAAAGGAGGAGGAAAGCGCTGGTGGGGTTAACATAGATCATAGGGAGGTACATATAATTAAACCTGCGGGCATTACGTGTTTGTCAACTAAACAGAAAATGGGAGGAATTCCAAGCAGATTCTGACCGGCTCAAGCCCCAAGTAACAGTGGAGTGAGTAAGATTAGCTTCCAGGTGCTGTAGCACAGAAAAAGGGGTCTACTCACACCCCAGGCAGACAACAGGAACAAACAGAGGTAGTGCCAGCTGAAGTCATCCGGAAGGTAGACCGCATCAATCCATAGTTGGTTTGTAAAAAGTAACTTTATTAAATAAAAAAAAGAATAATAAAACCATCGAGCAGGGAGACAGGTACAAAACAGATACAACACACGCTTGACGCGTTTCGCCCCTCAGAAGACCCTCATCACATTTGGTGAAGATTACAAGCCCTACACTACAGCAGTGAAACTGTGAGGCTATTGGTTAAAGGGTCCAAATTGAAAGTGAGTACTGCATTTTGTTTTGCCTTAAAGTGGCACACACAGCCTTATTTTTAACATATCTCTATCGAGTATGGAGGGGAGACAGGCAAGAGTGTGGAGCACTTTCATGGAAGGCGAATCTGAAATGGGGCCTGACATTGATTTATACACCTTATTTAGGGATCTGGAAAAAGTTACAAATAAAGAATTACATTTATGGTGGGACATTGTAACCTTAGAGAAATATATAGAGGTCCAACGAATACCCAGAGGGCTGCGTCTAAAAAAGGTTCCATTCTTTATTAAAGATGACGCAAAATCTGAGGATGATTGGAACTCCACCCTCACCGAATGTTCCTTGAAACTCATGCAGATCATAGTCTCATACAAACAAAGATTATTGATTACTGCCCAGGATGAACTTGCAGCACTTGAATAAAGAAAGGAGGGGGTTAAGGCTAACTCTAAATTTCAAGAATTTGTGTCACATTTAACCATATACAAAGAAAAATTGGAGGATGAAATATCCACCTCAAAAAAGGATAAGTTCCAACGCGATCGCTTGGACTATTCACGGAACGAAGTATACCAATTGGAAACGTCAAAATCCTCGCAAACAACAACATCACAAAAGAAAGCCTGATTCTAAATCCATACTGAGAAAAACATCTAGAGATTCACGCAGGGTGTCATTCAGTGGACCTGAGACATCGGGTAATGAAGGCGGGTCATCTTTCTCTTCAGCTTCATCACATACTGGAAGCGGGGGCTCTCGAGCCAGCAGATTGGAGAGACTCTCTCTAATGGAATCCGATGCCTCAGATGACTCCCATCAGGTTTTAAAGTGGCGCCGCACATCTTACAAAAGAAAGAAAAGCAGAGAAGCAGGCGAAGGAACCGAAAAACATTCAAGGATGGCAAGGACCCCCCTACCCTGGAACAAGAGGAATTAACCAGGACTAGTACTAATGTTATTAATTTGTCTGGTTTTCCGCTAAATGCCACTCATGAAAAAGTTCTAGGTTTGGGTTTGTCTTTCTCTCCTACCAATCGTTTCAACCTCTTCTCCACCCTTGTAGATGTAAATAAGTTCATAAGAAAAGTTACCTTGAAAAAACATTTACAGAATTGGGCTGAGAGCTCACCTGAACAGGTTAGTTCCACAATTTACACTACAGATTTGGTACAGCCACAAAACCAAACCTCAGTTAACTTAACTTTTACTGATTTGTGCCTATTATCTACTCAGGAGGATTTACAATCCGCTCCAAAAGAAATTGTTACCATACGTACTGGGCTAAAACCGAATTCCACCTTCTACCCGGTAAACAGTAGAAACAGTGCCATTGATTCTTATCAAAGATTAGTTGAGGAAGATTTAATAAAATTAGCTAGTAAACAAACAACACATACTGTACGCCATAACCTCAGTAAGCGTGAGCAAGAGGCAATTAAAGAACTGGCCGGTAACTTGGATATAGTCATAAAGAATGCTGACAAGGGTGGAGCGGTGGTTGTTATGAGTAGGGAGTACTACATGAGAGAAGCCTATAGACAGCTTCTGGATACAAAAACGTATAGATGTTTGTCGACCAACCCTATGGAGGCCTGTCAAAAAAATATGTCTAAATTATTAGATTTTGGCATATACAATGGGATCTTAAATATAGATGAAGTAGAATATATCTACAAAAGGAGTCCCCTGATGCCCATCTTTTACTTTCTCCCCAAGGTGCATAAGTCACTTGTTAATCCTCCGGGGCTTCCCATCATTTCAGGGATTGGTAGTTTGGGAGAAGGCCTCTCAGAGTTGGTCGACTTATATCTACAACCAATTGTGGTAGCCCAAAAGGGCTACATACGTGACTCAAAACAAGTCTTACAGCAAATGGGGATTTTGACTTGGAAGGATAGTTATTCCTGGCTGTCTCTGGATGTATCCTCGCTCTATTCATGTATTCCACATGATAAAGGTGTAATTGCAATTGCGTGGTGTCTGGAAAGGTTCAGTAATTACTGCCCTCAGACTATACGGTTCCTACTCATGGCGGTGGAGTTTCTCATAACTGTTTCTCCTTTGATTCTAAATATTATGTCCAGACACAGGGTACAGCGATGGGGGCATGTTTCGCGCCCTCGTATGCCAATATGTATATGATCTATTGGGAGGAACATTACATTTACTGTAGCGACAATCCCTTTATGTCTGATATTATATTTTATGGTCGCTATATTGATTACTTGCTGTTAATATGGGCAGGAGAACATGAGAGAGTAAAATCATTTGTTGACTATGCAAACACTAATCCGCTTAACTTGAACTTCACTTTTGAACATAAATTACATACCATTACTTTCCTTGACCTGGAACTCAATGGGGACGCTGCTGACGGGGGTATTAACACCACAGTTTATCGCAAGGAAGTGGCAGGTAATACTGTCCTCCATGAGAAAAGCTGTCATCCCCCTCATGTAATCAGGAGTGTCCCAACAGGGCAGTTTACTAGATTAAAACGAAACTGCTCCTCTTTGGAAAATTTCGAGTCCCAGGCCAAGGAATTACAGCAAAGATTTAGGAAAGGAGGCTATCTGAAATCCGATATCCAACGGTCCTATAATTTGGCCAAAAAGAGGGACCGTGAGGATCTTCTTTGTGACCACCCTATATCAAAAGTGAAGACCTCCAATCAGAATAGGGAACGAATTTGCTTTATTACAGAATTTAGCTCAGAATTTAATCAGATCCGTTCTATCTTGAAAAAACACTTACCAATACTAAAAACAGATGAATCTCTATCAAGGATAGTGGAAAGGGGAATCAATTATGTTCCAAAAAAGACCTGTACATTGGGGAATCGTTTGGCCCCTAGTACTTTACCTTGACATAATCCCACGAAGAGCACCGAAACTTGGCTCTCTACTAAGATAAGATCTGTACGTGTTGTACCCACATTGATAGAACGAATACCTTTGTATCAAATGTTGGAGGGAATATTTTCCGTATCAAAGATTACATTAATTGCTGCAGCGAATATGTCATATATTTCATTACATGTACTAACTGTGGCATTCAATACGTAGGCCAGACCACACGCCAACTAAAGGCTCGGGATAAGGGAACATTTGTCTAGTGTGGAATTGAGAGATGAACAGTCACCTATAGGGAAAAACAATTTGTCCTGCAGTAATGGGTGTTCTAGGTTTTTTAAATACTATATTGAATCAGCGAGAGGTTTTCTCGATATTCGAACTTAAAACCCGTACCACACAGGGCCTTAATGCCAAATATGACGTATCTTGTTTCATTGGCTAGAAGTTAGGGTTTCTATTTGTTTTTTTTTTTTTTTTTTTTCCCCTCCTTTTTTCTGTACCCCTCTTTTTACTTTTTACTCTTTATTCTATGTATTTCTGCTTCCCTTCACCCAAATGAGACTACTATACTCTGTTATTTGGGATTCAGAACACTGTAAATCACTCATTTTTACATTCAGCACTCACTACCATCATTTTTTTTTTCTTTTTTTCCCCTTATTTTTATTTTTGCGATTTTTTTCACTCTTTCACTTTATATACAATCACTATTGACTCACTGTTTCTCATAATAATGTTCCACTCATTATATTATATTATATTTCCTTAGTTCCTTCCAGATTTGTCTGATATGTTTGTTTCATGCGTATTGCTTTTCACCTTTATCTTTTTAATACTTATATATATCCATTTATATCTATTTATTCTTTTTAATTATGGTATCTCTTAATGTTTTAATCATTTCTACTGTGTGTATATCCAATAATACTATCACTGACTATAACCTTCTATCGCTAAGTCATTCATTCATACATTTTTTATTTCAATTTATACCTTGCCCTATATATGATATGCACTATTGCTATTTATTATGCTAAATCCTGTTTCTCTCTTCCATAGTGTTCATTAAGCACTGTGCTGCTGCTCCTTATGAAGACATTATACTTGTGTCCAGACTGTGTTCCATTCCCTCTGTGTAATCCTCAGCTGCTGACAGCCAGGGGGGGCGTGTCTCTCGCTCCACCTTTGGGGGGGGGGGGGGTGTCTGGCTCCCTGACTCTAGTATGCATGCTCTTTGATCATTCTGAGCATGGTGGACGCCCCTCCTCACTGACACCAGCTGCAGGTACTATACTAACTACTTTTTAATTGTGTATTTATGTATATATATTGTGTGTTGTACCATGATACTTCAGACTGCTTTTGACAAAGCACCAGTTGGTGCGAAATGCGTCAAGCGTGTGTCGTATCCGTTTTGTTCCTGTCTCCCTGCTCAATGGTTTTATTATTCTTTTGATTTAATAAAGTTACTTTTTACAAACCAACTATGGATTGATGCTGTCTGCGGTGTATACACCACACTGTCTACCTTCCGGATGACTTCAGCTGGCACTACCTCTGTTTGTTCCGATTATCTATATTCCATACATATAGAACCGTAGATACCCCAGAAGACTGCATGATTTACCTGTAGAATTATGTACTGACAGCATCTCCAGCGTCATTACAGGAGTGATGTTTATGATATACCTTATGTCTGGTGAATTAATGTATTTTATTGATGCTAGATGATGATAGATTGTGGAAGTCTTCTCCCGAAACAATCTACACGTCTGTATGCCAAACTTTGGTGATAATTGGTGATACTTATACCTCTTTGAAGCAGATGTTTCACTGTTCTATATGTGTAACAAAGATTACAAACTAATAAAAATTCATTTAAATTTAAAACATATGTACCTTCATTGGTTTTCATAAGTAAATTTTTACTGACGACATTTTAATCTAAAACATCATTATAAGTGTACACTTTGCTTTACCTAGTGCAGTATTTGTTGACCCTATGTATTTAGACCAATATATATATTTGTTATAACATTTATATTGTTTATTTACTAGGACCACTTTCCTGTTTCATCACATCTTTCTTTGCTTCTTTCTTCTCCTTCTCTTCAGTCTCTGGCTCCCATATGTTTTACTGCTAAATATCAGCTTGGTGTATAACATTCTTTTAATGTATTATTGCCTTTGTGCATTATGTAACATATGTTATTATACTACTGAATATTAATTACATTTAGTTATAATGCATGCACACCATTAGGCTTAGTCCATCTGTCCATTTTAAGCTCTCACTCCAATTTACAATTTCTCTTGTGCTGATGAGTTGGAAATTTAGAATCTGAAGTTGAAGATTGAGCAGAAATTGCTGAAGCTCAGGAATAAGAAAATGTAAAAAGTTTTATCGGTTATGTGTAACGGGACGGCTACCCAAGGCCGGTAACACCTCTGCCCGTTGTGTGAAATCACCTCCTTAGCCCCTGATTATAGCTCAGCATTCCCCCAGCAAGTCTTTCTGGAACCTAATAGCAGACAGGACCACTAGCAGTTAGGTACAGCAAGAATGAACAATATTTGTTTGTCAAACAACACAGAAGTATATACAAACTAATATGACATCAACTTGGGGGAGGCACGGGGGAAACTAATTATAATATGGTAAGCCTCAAACAATAGAAGACCTTATTTAAAGCATAACCTAATTAACCATGGCATCTATAGATGCAGACTACAAGAGACAATAAACACAGGACAGTAAATACTTAGTGTTGAAATGTGTACTTATCTAATGAATAACAAATAATATCATTGGCCCCAAGGGCCCAACAAGAGCCCAAGTCTCAGTGGCTCTCAACATTCACTTTGTGACACTATTCAAATATGATTCTTAATTGTAAATATATTTATTAAAATAACTTTTCAATATGCCATGGATGTGCCAGATTATTTAGCTCTCCCTTGCTCTTGCCTGCCATTTTATTAGTGTAGGAGGATTCCCTGGTGGTCCAGAGGGGCAGACTATACTAGACAGACACCACTCTGCATCACCCTATATAATAAACACAACACTCTCCTAGTCGCTACAAAAAAATGATTGGAAATAGCGGAGAGTGGGTGCCTGCAGACCCAGTATTAGAACTACCTAACGGACTACTCGACAGAGAGTTGTCCTAAAAGAAGGTCTGTTACAGAAAGGCACTCAAAAAGATTTCAAACCTGTGACCTCTCTCAGCTAACAGTTTTACATTGAATACAAAACCTCCTTCCTGCACCTACTAACTACTGAATTTGCATAGCATGCCCTATTTACACTCACACATAATTAGTAAGCGTCATATTATATATGTATAGTATTTACACTCACACCTGTAAAGTAATTGTCATATTATTTATGTATAGTATTTACACTCACACCTGTAAAGTAATCGTCATATTATATATGTATATTATTTACACTAACACCTGTTTAGTAACCGTCATATTATACATGTATAGTATTTACACTCACACCTGTTTAGTAAGCGTCATATTATATATGTATAGTATTTACAGCACTCACTCCTGTTTAGTAAGCGTCATATTATGTATGTATAATATTTACAGCACTCACACCTGCTTAGTAACCGTCATATTATACATGTATAGTATTTACACTCACACCTGTTTAGTAAGCGTCATATTATATATGTATAGTATTTACAGCACTCACTCCTGTTTAGTAAGCGTCATATTATATATGTATAGTATTTACAGCACTCACACCTGTTTAGTAAGCATCATATTATGTATGTATAATATTTACAGCACTCACACCTGCTTAGTAAGCGTCATATTATATATGTATAGTATTTACAGCACTCACACCTGTTTAGTAAGCATCATATTATGTATGTATAATATTTACAGCACTCACACCTGCTTAGTAAGCGTCATATTATATATGTATAGTATGTACTGTCAGAGGTATTGAACAATAATCTCGAGACTGGTACATATGAATAAAGCAAAAGCTAAGGATAACAAGATGGATGCAAACAGCCTCCATTTTGTGACAGTTTTTGGACATCCTTCTGTGTGTTAAAATCGTATTCTGTGTCCCTGAAGCTAAAAGAAAGTCTTCCACATTCCTAACTCTGTTATCTAGTATCACCGGAACAGATAAGGTGGGAATTGTTAGTCGTTTATGACTCTCATTGTATTTCTGAAGACACCGCTGTGTCTATATACATACAAGAGGTGAAGGGAGGCTTCTCTTCAGCTTGCTAGCCCACCCAAACTGACAGACACAGACACACTGAGATTACTTGGATTTTAGATTTGAAGAATATAATAAGGGTTATTATAAACACACCCAGTTGATTCTAATCGCTCGTTAAAATATATATAATTATATCACACCTTCACTAATAAATATTTAAAGTAAAGCTAATCCTAAATATTAATTAGAATATTGTTTTTATTGTTGTATTAGTGTGGTATACATTTTATTATAAGTTTTTATCTAATGTCCAATGATAAGAATATACAAAATAATTTGAAATTGTATTAACACTTCTATATATTGCAACATATATATTGTCTTATATTATACTCACAATCCAGGTGTAGCTATAAATCATGACATCATCTCATTTAAATTAAATACACCCATCCATTCAATTGGCTAGAAGTTAAAGAAACAGGGTGTGAGTCTGAGATAAGGTTTGGATGATAAGTTGATACTGGAGGTGTAGAAAAAAAACCTGAGATACCTGAAAAAGACCCGAGGAGAGCTGCCACTAGTGGGGTGAGAGATGGGAATGTTTTAGAAAAGGGCTGAGTCTCTCTCCTTCTGGAGAACTCAGGAATATGAGGCTTTTAATAGCACATGTTCAATATAACAATAGAAATCTCCATACACATAGTATTGAGCTAAGTCCCAAGAGTAACTCCCATCACTCAATTCTTCAATGGAAGGAGTCTCAACCGCAAACCAACCTCTGCCGGTAATGTATAAATGTGGTAATTTGTTTCTAGCATAATCTCATTTTTATTGATGTCATTAGCATATATATTTGGGTAAATTTAACTTAAATCCCACAATTTCTGGGATCTATATGTTTTAGCCTGGTGTTTATCTGTCATCCTTTCTGCAGAAGGAAGCCAGAGGAATATCCTATAGATATTACCAAGAACCATAAGTTCTTATAGTCTAGCTATTTACCCAAATATGTCATATCTAATCTCCAGAGATGATCTAAGATTCTCATTCTTAAAGTCTAAGCTAGAATACATACATTATCATTTACTGAGCAGATTAAGAAATAGCCACCTTGAGTGGTTATATGATTTAGTAATATTACCTCACCTAAGCAGAGTATATGTTGGTAATTTGTAGGTAATTATGGTGTACTATCATTAACCATTTTAAATACTAATCATTATCAATGTAGGTTGTATCTAAATAAAATGCATTTCCATCTTATGGTCAGAAACGTACTGCATAGTAAATTATTCTACATGCATGTTGATATAGGTATAGAGCTGCATAATTCATGTTTTGTCCTACTTACTTATGTTATAAGTCATACATGGGAACTATGATTAACATCTATTGATATTGTATTTTGTTGTTATTTTGCTTACCGTTTGATCTTTATTCTATATTCAATAAATTCATTATTATTTTATTAATAATTGTTGCATTGTATTTACTTTTGTAAAAACGTCATCCAAACTCTCACATACATAACGAATTCTTGATATGGGTATTTTTAGTCAGACCCATATATATGAATCATCAATTGTCATATTTTTTATGATTCATAATTAATAACTAATATTCATATTTGTATGGTTATTAATAATCCAACATTTTATGGAGGCACTGTTGAGATTACTAGCGATTAATATCATACACTTGAAACCCTGTATCTGAGATAAAGGTATTGCACTCACAATATTTTATTTTATATTTGATTGAGCTAAGATAATACATTCTAAAATGTCTGTTGCTGAAAGTGGTTCAGATCAGGAATCTCAGATGAGTCAGGCAAACACTGACAATTCCTTTAGGACATTGGCTAATAGAGAATGTGCTAAACTATGTATCATGCAATATATACGTAAAAGACTAGACATCAAGCTAGAAGTAAATGCATGGATAGACACTTTACAAGACAGAGCCAAACTTATTGCAGAGAACTTATGGCATGAGAAAAGTGAAGTAGCCCAATTCATAAAACATTTCCCTGCAATGAAAGAGTCAGTTCGGGATAAAGCGATATTTGACACATGGCCTACAATGTTTTATCTGAATTTGGAATTTGCTCAGCAAGTTGAAAAGAAAAATTCAGAATTAAAACAAATAAATAAGGACCTATCTCAAATAACTCATGCTCATTCTGAACTGACCAAGACACACATCAATCTGGATTTAAAAAGAGAAGAGCTAAGGGATGAGATAAACGTGATCAGAGGTCAGTTAGAAAACCATAAATTACTCTTAAATCAAACTAGAGAAACAAATACACGTTTAAGAAATGAAATGACCGAGGCCTTAATTGCCAAATGTAAATTTGAACAGGAAGCCCACCATTTCAGAGAAATGTGTATACAGCTAGAAAAAGAATTTGAGTCACACCTCAAACATCTGGGAAGGGGATCCCCAGCACAGGATGCTCTATCTAGCAGGGAGATTACTAACTCCACTACTGATAAGATGCAAATCATACAGGAAAGATTTAATTCCCAGATAGAAACCCTACAAAGTCAGATCAGTCAGATGTCACGGGTAATCATGGAAACAAAAGAATCTGGAAAACAGAGTTCAGTTATGGCAGACACAGTAAATGTGCCTGCTGTACCTTCTTATCTAAAGGAGGAGTACCGTAGTGATACCAGTGACTCTGAGGGAGACACATTGTATTCAGAGGGTAGCATTGAGGAATCAGCTCCCGTTTTACTTTTGGGGCCTAGTCATACTGGGACAGGCAGGGGTAACCCTAAAAGGTACTCCAAGAGAGGCATCAGAGCCAGTAGGAGTAACCCATCCACCCAGGATCACAGGTATCACACACCCAAAGTAATCAAATTTCTAAGAGAGACTGTAACCATGTTTTCCAAAAAGGGATCCATCTCTATAACTGATCATTTAGATTCCTATGAGCGAGCCATGGCCACACTGAATATGAATTCTGACCTGCATAAAATCACCTTTCTACCCTGGGTATTTGAGAGTAAATATAGCCATTTCTTTGACTGAGTTTGGGCAGTTTAGGACGACTACTGCAGCCAAGGTGGCTATGTATAATTTAAGGTGTCACCCAAATCAGAGTCCCATTGAATTTCTGGCCATATTAAAAAATGCCTATACCCTTACTGAAAAAAATCCAGATTTTGAGCACCCAGAGTTTAAAACTCTATTTTATGAAGCCTTACATCCCCAGATAAAGGTAATATTGGCTCGAGAGTTTCATGTAGGTAAGCCTTTGGAATGGTTGGTAAGAGAAAGTATTACTTTGTATTCTGTGCAACAAAATTATGACTATGGGGGAAGAAAAGCTTCAAAAACAGATACTCACCATATAGCTGAAGCTAGTGTTAAAAATGAACACTTAGAATTGGAGTCTGAGAGAAAGACTTATGCAGCAGTGGTAAAAGGTCCTAAACCTACCAGGCAGGAAAGGGTTAATCCCACGCCTGTCCATTCAGGTACTGAGGCCAGGGAACCCCGAGTAAATAGAGAAGAAAACCCCCCAATACCTAGGAATACGTGGGGATATGGGCAGGGCCGGCGATACCGTAAGGCAGGCGCACCAATGGGGGGGCGGGAAAATCGCCCGCTCCCCCAGGCCCGTTTACTTACCTCCATGCTGCTGTTCATGTCCGTGGCTGAGAGGGAAGCGCTGTGCGCTCCCCTCAGGCCATGCGCATTCAATAAAGTGTGTTGAAACTTTTTTTTTCAACACACTTTATTGAATGCGCACGGCCTGAGGGGAGTGCACAGCGCTTCCCTCTCAGCCACGGACCTGAACAGCGGCATGGAGGTAAGTACTGGGGTCTGGGAAAGGGGGGAGGAGGGAGGTATAACAAGCACACTGGAATGGCACAATATTCCTGGGCATCTGACTGGCACAATATTCCTGGGCATCTGCCTGGCATAATATTCCTGGGCATCTGACTGGCATAATATTACCTGGCTCTGACTGGCACAATATTCCTGGGCATCTGACTGGCATAATATTCCTGGGCATCTGACTGGCATAATATTCCTGGGCATCTGAATGGCATAATATTCCTGGGCATCTGACTGGCATAATATTCCTGTGCATCTGACTGGCACACTATTCCTTGGCATCTGAATGGCATAATATTGCTGGGAATCTGACTGGCATAATGTTCTTGGGCTCTGACTGGCATAATATTCTTGGGCTCTGACTGGCTTAATATTCCTGGGCATCTGACTGGCATAATATTCCTGGGCATCTGAATTGCATAATATTCCTGGGCATCTGAATGGCATAATATTCCTGGGCATATGACTGGCATAATATTCCTGGGCTCTGACTGGCATAATATTACTGGGCTCTGACTGGCATAATGTTCCTGGACATTTGACTGGCACACTATTCCTGGGCTCTGACTGGCATAATATTCCTGGGCTCTGACTGGCATAATATTCCTGGGCATCTGACTGGCACAATATTCCTGGGCATCTGAATGGCATAATATTCCTGGGAATCTGACTGGCACACTATTCCTGGGCTCTGACTGGCATAATATTACTGGGCTCTGAATGGCATAATATTCCTGGGCTCTGACTGGCATAATATTACTGGGCTCTGACTGGCATAATGTTCCTGGGCATCTGACTGGCACAATATTACTGGGCTCTGACTGGCATAATATTCCTGGGCATCTGACTGGCATAATATTACTGGGCTCTGACTGGCATAATATTCCTGGGCATCTGACTGGCATAATATTACTGGGCTCTGACTGGCATAATATTCCTGGGCATCTGACTGCCACACTATTCCTGGGCTCTGACTGGCATAATGTTCCTGGGCATCTGACTGGCATAATATTCCTGGGCATCTGTATGGCATAATATTCCTGGGCATCTGAATGGCATAATATTACTGGGCTCTGACTGGCATAATGTTCCTGGGCATCTGACTGGCATAATATTACTGGGCTCTGACTGGCATAATATTCCCATTGAAATACTGGTAAGTTTGTTGATTTAACTTTACTTCATTTTAAATATTGTATTTGTTCCCATTTTGTTTCTTCACTGCAAAATAAGATATATGCAGTGTGCATAGGAATTTGTTCATAGTTTTTGTTTTTACTATAGTCCGGCCCTCCAACGGTCTGAGGGACAGTGAACTGGCCCCCTGTTTAAAAAGTGTGAGGACCCCTGGGCTAAATACTGGCATATTGAGTGGCAAAATAGTGTGTCTCAGGTTATGTGTGAATTGGTGTAACTGTGTGTGTGTGTAAGTGGTAAGGGTGTCTGTGTGTGTGACTGCAAGGGTGTCTTTGTGTTTAAGGGTTTCAGTGTGTGACACATTTAGAGCATGCGAGTTGAATATTTAGATGTATTTATTTTCTACACTATACATTATTCATATATATATATATAATGTAAGGAGGCTTAATGGTGTGGGAGGCGTGGCGGATCAGAGCAGGGGGGCACCAAAATGCACCTTCGCCTATGTAGACGAAAATCCTTGCACCGGCCCTGGATATGGTAGTTACAGGCCCAGCTATCGCAGGTCTCAGCCCCCACGCCAGGAAAGGCATAGTCACCCTAACTCTAATCCCTATCAGCCTCAGCCATCCCCCTCTAGGGATAATAGGCCTAGAAGTAATGGGAGGAGTAGTTTGTATGCTCAGGTAAATCAGCTTACCAATCAGATGACTCAATTAATGGAGCGAATGGCTACCATTAACCCAGGTGTTGCTGCTGCTGCCCAGCCCAATAATTCTTTTTTAGGGGGAGCTACACCTGTCAACGCCAATCAATAATCCAGAACACAGGTACTCAGGCAACACTCGCCTGTAAAAGGAAACAGGTTAATGTGGTAAAGCAACCTTATTCTAACTCTGTTTCTTCTCCAAATGATATGTGCAATCAGGAAAAATCTGCATCCAATGTTAATATCCATCCTTCATCTTTGGATGAAGGTGCTGTGTGTATTAATGATTCTTGTGTCTCACAATTTAAGCCTAAGCCATCCGAAGTACACTACAACATGTCTTTAGCAGTCGCAAATCCACAGGAAACTTCCATAAGAGCGCTGACAGAGGAAAAGCCAAAAACCTGCTGTAATGCAGTTCAAAAGGAACTGAGAGACCCTTCCATTGAAGGGCCAGTGGGTAAGCAAATGCAGTCTCCTGCACAAGGTAATATTGTACTGTTAAAGCCAATCAATGGAAGAATCCACAAATGTTGGAACATGCTAATTTCATGTGTGAACTATATGAATCTGATGGTAGATATTATGTGTCAGTGGAATTCCCAGAATCATTGCCCCAGTCAATCATGGGTTTAATAGATACTGGATCACATGTCACTATATTATCACACCGATATTACCTCCAAATAGTAGAATTAGCAGCAGAAAAGCCAAAACTCAGAGAGTTTACAGGTTCATTGTTGAGTGTTGGTGGTGATTCCTTACAGGTTCTAGGTACTGCTTGGCTGCAGCTCAGGCTTGGTAATAAGATAATCAGACACCCTGTTATCATAGTAGAAATTCCACATGATCATTTCATCATTGGAATAGATTTACTCCGGAGACTAAACACTATTATTGATTGCATTAACAATATCATTTGGTCCCAGGTGAATGTGCCAATACAATACCAGCGTTCTAATTCCCAGCATGCCAGACGCAACTGCCACGTGATTGAAGAGAGGCCCGATTCGATTGAGATCCATTTTAGAAACAGTCAGCTACCTGATATAACTATATTGCAAAATAGATGATCATAACCCACGAGGAGACTATGAGGATGATCATACTATCAGGGTTTCCCCAGAGAAAATTGAAAGTATTTTTCTGGAAGGTGATGTATTAACCATATCTCTCCATAGAAAGGATCAGGAGCCCGCCAAAGGGGGTGACCATTCCCAGTTCCTTACAGAAATTGAAAAATGTGTTTTTTCCCATACAGATCCATGATCTAGGAAAGACCAAATATGCCAAACAGGACCTAAAGCAGGAATGTAGTTATATCAGTGAATGCATGTTTAAGCAAATTGCTAACCCTAAAATGATCAGATATCTCTCTCCTCAAAATCACTGGATACAGGATCTGGATGAGCATGCCGAAGGGTATAATATCATTGCTAAATGTTTATTATCTATATCCATAGGTAGTAAATCAGTTAAACATGTATTTCTTGTACTTGACAATCCCCAATACCAGATGTATATTGGTAATGATGTGTTACATCGCTTTGCCGTTCAAATAGACCTGGTTAACTTTTGTCTCTGGAGTAGACTAAAGGGGGACCCATGTGAATTTCAGGATGAGGACGCTGCCCTGAAATCAGCACAACAGATGCCGTACGCGGTAAGTATACAAGTGCTTAATGATGTTACTGTTCCTGTAGGGGCTAATCAATTCCTCCTACCAATCCAAATCAGGAGAGGACAAAGGCTGAACAACCCAGATGCCTTTATCTGTCTCTCCAACAGGATGCAGCAATTAGGTCTGGCCGTTACGCACACACCCATGGTAAGTATAAACCAACCTTCAATACATATTGTGATTCACAATATGGCACCCCAGGACATATACCTATGTAAGGGAACGGTTTTAGGATTGGCGTTGGAGTCTGGATACTATACTTTTGGTTTTCAAAATTATGTGATAGGCCTCATACCAGAACAATACCTAACGGAGGAACAGTTAGTGGAGCAATCTTTTTCCTCCTCTCCGGAGGGGTTATTCACTATTCAGTCTGTTTATCCTTTCAGTTCTGAGGAAGGTATCTGTAGGATTGAGGAATCCTCCCTTGTATTCGATCACCCGCTCAGTGAACATGAATCTCCAGGACATCCAGACAACGTGGGAAAGGTAAGTCAATATCCAGGGGACCTAACCTCAAGGCTAGAAGAAGCCTATGAGATTGGTCAGCCTGAAATCTTCCCAGGATTTTAGGAAAGAGTGACAGAGAAAATCTCCCTAGCTGACGGATGCTCTAATGATGCAGAACGTCGGCAGCTAAAGGAAGTCCTTATGGAATTTCAGGAGATATTTGCCAAGGATTCTTTTGACTGTGGGTCAACAGACTTGCACGTTGCTCGAATCCAAACTGATCCCAATTCACCTCCGGTATTTGTCAAACAATATCGACTTCCATTAGCCTTCTATGAGTCACTATCCGAAATCATAAGGAATCTGACAGAACGAGGTATTATAAGACCGGTGCACAGTTCTTATAATAACCCAATTTTAGGAATCCTTAAACCCAATGGTCAATGGCGTTTGTGTGCTGACTTAAGGCAGCTCAATAAACGTGTATACATGTCCGGCTGGCCTGTACCGTATATTGACCAGTGCTTAGCACAACTGCAAGGATCCAAGATTTTCACTGCCATTGATTGCGCTCAAGGATATTGGACCATTAAGGTGAAGGAAGAGGATCAATACAAACTGGCCTTTACTTTTGGGAAACAGCAATTTACCTGGACACGTATACCTTTTGGATATATCAACTCCGGTCATGAATTTGCTGTATTCATCCATAAAGCTATGCCGGATGCACTTGAAAGAGGAACCTTGTCCTTTGTAGATGATGTTTTACTTAAAAGCTCAACTTTTGAGGAACATATCCAGGAAGTCAGGCATGTCTTAGGCCAACTGAAGGAGGCAGGTGTCAAACTGTCTTTACAGAAAGCCCAATGGTGTCGCACTGGAGTCAACTTCCTTGGACATGAGGTAACGTTAGAAGGTTTAAATCCTCAGAAAAAGAAGGTGGAGGCAGTCCTGAATTCCAAGACCCCCTACTAGCCTGAAGGAATTGAGATCATTCTCAGGTATGACAAATTACTCTCGTAAATTCATTGATAATTATGCTGAATTATCAAAGCCCCTTTTACATCTCCTGAAGAAGGATGTGGCATGGGACTGGGGTGATGCACAAGAAGCAGCTATGAATCAGCTAAAAAGGAAACTCACCCAAGCACCTTGTTTAGCTTTTCCAGAAGGAGGTAAGCCTTTTTACTTGGAAACAGGTTTTACTGATGTCAGCATGAGTGCTGTTCTCTACCAGAAGCAAGACAACACAGGTAAAATCATTTCGTATGCAAGTAAATCGTTATCTCCTGTGGAAGTTAAATTCAGTGAGTGTGAAAAAGCTCTATTATCAACTGTCTGGGCCTTGCAAAACTTTCGGAGTTATATCCAAGGAGAGAAAATCATTGTGGAAACGGCCCATCAACCATTGCAATATTTGCAAAGTGAAAGAATAAGGGATGGTAACTTGTCTAATAGTAGGATAACTGCTTGGACTTTATCTTTACAAGGTTGGCCACTAGAGATCCGGTACAAACAGAATAAGAGAAGCCCAGTTGCACAAGCTCTCGCTGATCTCCATGGCTGTGCTGCCCCGGGTCCGGAAACCATTAAAGATGACTTCCTAGATGAACAACTACAGTCACCCTACAAAGTATTCGATGATGAGTCCTGTCATACATTACCATGTGTATTTGTGGATGGATGTGCCTATCATGCTACAGTTGTAAATGAACACAGGTTAGTGGCCGGTATTGGCATTGCATGGACCAGTGACTTCCCAAATATATCCCAACTCAGATCCCAACTCCGGTTACTAGAAGCAGATCAAGATAACGATTAACTTTTGCACTGGGGTAAAGTAAAGGTCACAGTCATGATACAACATGGCGTATGTCTTTTCATATGAAGTATGATTTCCATTGTTATGGAACTGCCACCATGAATGAGTAACCATTACTCTTGCATACTAGATCGGTATTCTTAAAACTTTATCAATTTGTCTAAGTTAGAGAGACTAGTATTAGGTGTCAGAATCACTCAGCATGTTAAACAGAACACATATACTTATACTTTTACATTTCTTCATAGATGACTTATAAGACGGTAAAAGTATCTGACCAATGGAAGATGTCGACCAGATAGATATCGAGTCACCGTATCGTGAAAACTTTTGATCAAGGACTCCAGACAAAACCAATAGCGATACCAGAACCATCTTCATCACAAGATGTCCGCAGCAGGAACAAGTCAGACTATGAAGGATGCTGATGTGGCGCCAGGAATTCCTGAACTAAACTACAAACAGGTGGAAAGGACGATCTGGAAAAGACACCCAGGAGCTGCCAGGAATATATCTTGAGGCCAAGATAAAGATTATATTCGGGAAGAATTGTACAAATACCTCATCAGAAATATGCTTCATGGGGGAGGCCATTTCCCTAATATGCAACCAAATCAGAAACATATACCAAGATTTTTTTTTGCATATCCAGAACACTCAAATCTCAAATCAAAGACAAGGAACAATTCTGAGATTTCATCATCACTGGATTTTTTTATTTATATGAATTATGTGGAACAGAGATACACATTAATCTCTGAGTACTAAAAAAAAAAAAAAAAAAAAAACACATTTCAAAATACCATAGAAAACAACTGTACCCAAATGTACACGTGTCAAGGACCAATACCAATCCTCACACATGACGTCTTGTCATGTGTAAATATTGAAAGGGGGATGTGTCAGGGTATTTTAATACATCTCATACTATAGGGGACAAAATTGACTCATATTCTGATATTAAGAACCTTTAATTGACCTCTGTGTTTCAGTCTTCTGCTTTGTTGCTTAGTATCATTGTCCAACTTTCAGTGATGTTTGGGTAAGACTTTAAGAAGACAATGGGTCAATATAAGTTAACTATCTGATAAACAGAGGCCTGGTTTTATGATGGGAAAACCAAATACCTTGGAATCCTGAGAGAGCTCTGTGTTAGAAGTGTATATACCAGGTGTTCAAATAGACACCTGAGATATCTTACTAGCAAATTCTTAGGAAGAATGAATTAAGATGTGACCTGCTAACATGATAACTAATATAAAAGTATATAAATGTCTGTTTACATGTATATTTACATCCATATATAAAGGCAGATGTATTGGTACATGTATGATTGTATAAATGCATAAATAGATATTCTGTATTTTATAAATAAGATATACTCTTTGATTTTATCTATTTAATTCATTAACATTACTATACTTTAACCATGAATATTGCAATGAAATACCATAGAACAATATATTTGGTACATGTGGTGTAGTAGAAGTGATGAGCTATTTCATGATATGCCAGGGAAAGTTATGAGTGTTTATAGTAATTTTAATTGTAATGTAGTCATATATACATTCATATGCCTACAATCAAGAATAGGTTGAATGCTTTCTGGGTTTTTATCACATTTAGGAAATTATACGCTAAAATCTTAGAGGGCACAAATATATTAAACTGTATTCAGGTGTGACCCTGGTGATTAGAAAGTTTGTGATTTAAACATGGTCAGATCTGTGAGCTAAGAGCGCCACCTTTTGATTAATATTATTATACCCTAATCAAATATTAAAAGAGGAGTTATGGGAGGGAAGAGACAGCGCTAAAATATATACCCCAGAAATGACAAGACATATACTATGAAAAATAAGAATTATTTATTATACATCACAGAAAAATTATACAACTAAAAGGACCTGTATGAAGGTCTAATGCCACCAAGAAACATATGTACATAGGTGGTCACATAAACATGGGAATAGGGAAAATACAATCTACATATATATAAAAATATACATAAAATTACCAAAGGGAAAGATAAATAAAAAATGAATAAAATGATAAAATACAATCTCACCCACTGCTGGTATAGTGCTGTTCACCTGGCCAGGTCACAGAAACATAGGTATAATATATACACTATTTGCACATACACATAAAAAACTAGACACCCCTTAGGACGCGTTTTGTAGAAAACTTCTTCAGCTAGTGGTGTGTGTGTATTTTCCCTATCCCCATGTTTATGTGACCACCAATTTACATTTGTTTCTTGGTGGCATTAGACCTTCACACAGGTCCTTTTAGTTGTATATTTTTTCTGTGATGTATAATAATTCTTATTTTTCATAATATATGTCTTGTCATTTCTGGGGTATATATTTTAGCGCTGTCTCTTCCTTCTCATAACTTTGTGCTTTTTCTTTGCAGTGGAGTAGTCCATTGCAGTTGTAAGACTAGCTGCTATATTTTTTCACTATTTGCAAGTGGATTGCCCCCCCCTCCTCTACGAGATTGAGACATTTTCTATTTATGTGAAAGGTTTCCCTTCCTTTCCTTTTTTTGTGTGTGGAGTACATACTGGTTAGTTTTTATTCATTTTGATATTTTATTATTATCTTTTCACACTGTGGTTGGTTTTTTACATTTAAGCGCTGTGCACATTCTTCTTTTTCTATTAAAAGAGGAGTGTTTTCAAAGAACCAACCAGATTTAAACACATATATCTGACACACCTTTGATGGGTGTCGTCTAGAGATGGAAATTTGGGATAAAATTAGGCTAGGAGGGAGTTTTAGGGATCAAGTCTGAAAGATCCAAGCTGGGGAGATTCTTGATCCAAAGAGGCCATACTGACGATATCCAACATCATTCCAGAGGGAACAGATCCAGAAACTATTGGTTATACCTTGGTAAATATAGTCTACTTTGAATTTATATTTTAGTGTGTTTCTGCAATCTTGTCTGGTAAATCAAATTCTATACTGGCTTCAATTCTAAGCCATTAGACCTAGCAGGCTATAGTTTGATATCCTTATTTCTGCAGATGAAGATATTAAATAACAGCCTAATTCTTATATTTATAAGTGAGAATATTTGATTTATCATATGTGTTGTACTCATTATATGCTGAAATACTAAAATAAATACATTAGTAGTCTATGTATACCATTGCACACTGATATGTATGGCCTCTACGTAAGGTTAGATCAGTTAGTGTAATATTGGGTTTTAATAGATTCTGGTTCTGCATTAGTGTTGGTTACTCTGATACACTAGGATTGTGTGGGTAGAAGTCACTACATTGCTCACAGTAAAGCTGCTATTGATAGATTGTGTGTGTCTGGTCTGTTTGTTTACTCAGCCACTGCCTTTGTTTTACATCCTATTGAGTTCTCAGGTCTGTAACTGTTTTGTTTGTATTGACTAACAATAGGTTGTTGTTTGTTGGTGTATTGGCTCAATCAATGTATTATTATTATTGTGTGTAAATACATTTTCATATTTTGTTACTGTATGCTTTATTTCATATTTATAGTGGTTTGAGTGTATGTCATATTATCGCCTTGTAAAACGAACTTGGGAGATACTGTTTTTATGAATGGTTATTGGCCATCATTAGTGGCATCTAATCTTTCATAATTCCACTTATCTCTGACAGTACACCACTCTCACACCTGTTTAGTAAGCGTCATATTATATATGTGTAGTATTTACAGCACTCACACCTGTTTAGTAAGCGTCATATTATATATGTATAGTATTTACAGCGCTCACACCTGTTTAGTAAGCATCATATTATATATGTATAGTATTTACAGCACTCACACCTGTTTAGTAAGCATCATATTATATATGTATAGTATTTACAGCACAATCACACCTGTTTAGTAAGCGTCATATTATATATGTATAGTATTTACAGCACTCACACCTGTTTAGTAAGCATCATATTATATATGTATAGTATTTACAGCACTCTCACACCTGTTTAGTGTCATATTATATATGTATAGTATTTACAGCACTCACACCTGTTTAGTAAGCATCATATTATATATGTATAGTATTTACAGCACTCTCACACCTGTTTAGTGTCATATTATATATGTATAGTATTTACAGCACTCACAGCTGTTTAGTAAGCATCATATTATATATGTATAGTATTTACAGAACAACCACACCTGCTTAGTAAGCGTCATATTATATATGTATAGTATTTACAGCGTACTCACACCTGTTTAGTAAGCGTCATATTATATATGTATAGTATTTACAGAACAACCACACCTGCTTAGTAAGCGTCATATTATATATGTATAGTATTTACAGCACTCTCACACCTGTTTAGTAAGTGTCATATTATATATGTATAGTATTTACAGCACTCACACCTGTTTAATAAGCATCATATTATATATGTATAGTGTTTACAGCACTCAGACCTGTTTAGTAAGCGTCATATTATATATGTATAGTATTTACAGCACTCACACCTGTTTAGTAAGCGTCATATTATATGTGTATAGTATTTACAGCACTCACACCTGTTTAGTAAGCGTCATATTATATGTGTATAGTACTTACAGCACTCACACCTGTATAGTAAGCATCATATTATATATGTATAGTATTTACAGCACTCACACCTGTTTAGTAAGCATCATATTATATGTGTATAGTACTTACAGCACTCACACCTGTTTAGTAAGCATCATATTATATATGTATAGTATTTACAGCACTCACACCTGTTTAGTAAGCATCATATTATATATGTATAGTATTTACAGCACTCACACCTGTTTAGTAAGCATCATATTATATATGTATAGTATTTACAGCACTCACACCTGTTTAGTAAGCGTCATATTATATATGTATAGTACTTACAGCACTCACACCTGTTTAGTAATTGTCATATTATATATGTATAGTATTTACAGCACTTACACCTGTTTAGTAAGCATCATATTATATATGTATAGTATTTACAGCACTCACACCTGTTTAGTAATCATCATATTATATATGTATAGTATTTACAGCACTCTCACACCTGTTTAGTAAGCATCATATTATATATGTATAGTATTTACAGCACTCACACCTGTTTAGTAAGCGTCATATTATATATGTATAGTACTTACAGCACTCACACCTGTTTAGTAAGCATCATATTATATATGTATAGTATTTACAGCACTCACACCTGTTTAGTAAGCATCATATTATATATGTATAGTATTTACAGCACTCTCACACCTGCTTAGTAAGCATCATATTATATATGTATAGTATTTACAGCGCTCACACCTGTTTAGTAAGCGTCACATTATATATGTATAGTATTTACAGCACTCACACCTGTTTAGTAAGCGTCACATTATATATGTATAGTATTTACAGCACAATCACACCTGTTTAGTAAGCGTCATATTATATATGTATAGTATTTACAGCACTCACACCTGTTTAGTAAGCATCATATTATGTATGTATAATATTTACAGCACTCACACCTGCTTAGTAAGCGTCATATTATATATGTTTAGTATTTACAGCACTCACACCTGTTTAATAAGTGTCATATTATATATGTATAGTATTTACAGCACTCACACCTGTTTAGTAAGCATCATATTATATATGTATAGTGTTTACAGCACTCATACCTGTTTAGTAAGCGTCATACTATATATGTATAGTATTTACAGCACTCACACCTGTTTAGTGTCATATTATATATGTATAGTATTTACAGCACTCACACATGCTTAGTAAGCGTCATATTATATATGTATAGTATTTACAGCACTCACACATGTTTAGTAAGCGTCACATTATATATGTATAGTATTTACAGCACTCACACCTGTTTAGTAAGCGTCACATTATATATGTATAGTATTTACAGCACTCACACCTGCTTAGTAAGCGTCATATTATATATGTTTAGTATTTACAGCACTCACACCTGTTTAATAAGTGTCATATTATATATGTATAGTGTTTACAGCACAATCACACCTGTTTAGTAAGCATCATATTATATATGTATAGTATTTACAGCACAATCACACCTGTTTAGTAAGCATCATATTATATATTGTGACAAACCACCTCCTTTACATATAGGATTTTGCCACCGATCTTGCAATAAACCACAACCTTCTAGGGTATACAAAGTCCAGGACACATTCAGTTCGGTTTTCCTTTTCTTTATTTGGTAGGAAAACAGCTGCTTCAAATAATAATAAAAACAAAAATTCCTTGCTCTTACTAGACAGAAATTACTATCTATAATTGGGTGGCTTTCCCACTTACCAATTTCTTCAAAAAACAAAAACAGCTTTGCAATAAACAGAAGTATTGTTCTCTCTGTCTCAGCTCTCCTAGCTGACCTTTTTTTTCTTCCCCCTTGTAGCAGGCTGATCTCTTCTTTTAAAGGCCTGTCTGCTAATTGACCAGCTACAGGTGAGTGCCAATTAGGAAACTCTGTAGTTAAATCTAAATCCTGGTCTGTTACACAGCAACTAGTGCTGTTGGAGCATTGGCCCACCCTGCTCTCCAAATACTCCGCCCCAGGGACCCATACCGTGGTTTGCAGAGCATCAGCAAGGTATATCACAAACTTTAACATCCCTCCCTGGGGCATTTAACTGAAAATTATCAGGTTGCTGTTTAGCAAATCAGGCCTGATGTATCTTCCATCAACCACCATTCCACTTTTTCGCTCACAATATGTATAGTATTTACAGCACAATCACACCTGTTTAATAAGCGTCATATTATATATGTGTAGTATTTACAGCACTCACACCTGTTTAATAAGCATTATATTATATATGTATAGTATTTACAGCACAATCACACCTGTTTAATAAGCATTATATTATATATGTATAGTATTTACAGCACTCACACCTGTTTAGTAAGCGTCATATTATATATGTGTAGTATTTACAGCACTCACACCTGTTTAGTAAGCGTCATATTATATATGTATAGTATTTACAGCACAATCACACCTGTTTAATAAGCATTATATTATATATGTATAGTATTTACAGCACTCACACCTGTTTAGTAAGCGTCATATTATATATGTATAGTATTTATAGCACGCTCATACCTCTTTAGTAACCATCATATTATATATGTATAGTATTTACAGCACAACCACACCTGCTTAGTAAGCGTCATATTATATATGTATAGTATTTACAGCACTCACACCTGTTTAGTAAGCGTCATATTATATATGTATAGTATTTACAGCGCTCACACCTGTTTAGTAAGCATCATATTATATATGTATAGTATTTACAGCGCTCACACCTGTTTAGTAAGCGTCATATTATATATGTATAGTATTTACAGCGCTCACACCTGTTTAGTAAGCGTCATATTATATATGTATAGTATTTACAGCGCTCACACCTGTTTAGTAAGCGTCATATTATATATGTATAGTATTTACAGCACTCACACCTGTTTAGTAAGCATCATATTATATATGTATAGTATTTACAGCACTCACACCTGTTTAGTAAGCATCATATTATATATGTATAGTATTTACAGCACACTCACACCTGTTTAGTAAGCATCATATTATATATGTATGGTATTTACAGCACTCACACCTGTTTAGTAAGCGTCATATTATATATGTATAGTATTTACAGCACACTCACACCTGTTTAGTAAGCATCATATTATATATGTATAGTATTTACAGCACACTCACACCTGTTTAGTAAGCGTCATATTATATATGTATAGTATTTACAGCACTCTCACACCTGTTTAGTAAGCATCATATTATATATGTATAGTATTTACAGCACTCACACCTGTTTAGTAAGCGTCATATTATATATGTATAGTATTTACAGCACTCACACCTGTTTAGTAAGCATCATATTATATATGTATAGTATTTACAGCACACTCACACCTGCTTAGTAAGCATCATATTATATATGTATAGTATTTACAGCACTCACACCTGTTTAGTAAGCATCATATTATATATGTATAGTATTTACAGCACTCACACCTGTTTAGTAAGCATCATATTATATATGTATAGTATTTACAGCACACTCACACCTGTTTAGTAAGCATCATATTATATATGTATAGTATTTACAGCACTCACACCTGCTTAGTAAGCGTCATATTATATATGTATAGTATTTACAGCACTCACACCTGTATAGTAAGCGTCATATTATATATGTATAGTATTTACAGCACTCACACCTGTTTAGTAAGCATCATACTATATATGAATAGTATTTACAGCACTCTCACACCTGTTTAGTAAGCATCATATTATATATGTATAGTATTTACAGCGCTCACACCTGTTTAGTAAGCATCATATTATATATGTATAGTATTTACAGCACTCACACCTGTTTAGTAAGCATCATATTATATATGTATAGTATTTACAGCACACTCACACCTGTTTAGTAAGCATCATATTATATATGTATAGTATTTACAGCACTCACACCTGTTTAGTAAGCATCATATTATATATGTATAGTATTTACAGCACACTCACACCTGTTTAGTAAGCATCATATTATATATGTATAGTATTTACAGCACACTCACACCTGTTTAGTAAGCATCATATTATATATGTATAGTATTTACAGCGCTCACACCTGTTTAGTAAGCATCATATTATATATGTATAATATTTACAGCACTCACACCTGTTTAGTAAGCATCATATTATATATGTATAGTATTTACAGCACTCACACCTGTTTAGTAAGCATCATATTATATATGTATAGTATTTACAGCACTCACACCTGTTTAGTAAGCATCATATTATATATGTATAATATTTACAGCACTCACACCTGTTTAGTAAGCATCATATTATATATGTATAGTATTTACAGCACTCACACTTGTTTAGTAAGCATCATATTATATATGTATAGTATTTACAGCACTCACACATGTTTAGTAAGCATCATATTATATATGTATAATATTTACAGCACTCACACCTGTTTAGTAAGCATCATATTATATATGTATAGTATTTACAGCACTCACACCTGTTTAGTAAGCATCATATTATATATGTATAGTATTTACACTCACACCTGTTTAGTAAGCGTCATATTATATATGTATAGTATTTACAGCACAATCACACCTGTTTAGTAAGCATCATATTATATATGTATAGTATTTACAGCACTCACACCTGTTTAGTAAGCGTCATATTATATATGTATAGTATTTACAGCACTCACACCTGTTTAGTAAGCATCATATTATATATGTATAGTATTTACAGCACTCACACCTGTTTAGTAAGCATCATATTATATATGTATAGTATTTACAGCACAATCACACCTGTTTAGTAAGCGTCATATTATATATGTATAGTATTTACAGCACTCACACCTGTTTAGTAAGCATCATATTATATATGTATAGTATTTACAGCACTCACACCTGTTTAGTAAGCGTCATATTATATATGTATAGTATTTACAGCACTCACACCTGTTTAGTAAGCGTCATATTATATATGTATAGTATTTACAGCACTCACACCTGTTTAGTAAGCATCATATTATATATGTATAGTATTTACAGCACAATCACACCTGTTTAGTAAGCGTCATATTATATATGTATAGTATTTACAGCACTCACAGCTGTTTAGTAAGCGTCATATTATATATGTATAGTATTTACAGCACTCACACCTGTTTAGTAAGCGTCATATTATATATGTATAGTATTTACAGCACTCACACCTGTTTAGTAAGCGTCATATTATATATATATAGTATTTACAGCACAATCACACCTGTTTAGTAAGCGTCATATTATATATGTACAGTATTTACAGCACTCACACCTGTTTAGTAAGCGTCATTATATATATATATAGTATTTACAGCACTCTCACACCTGTTTAGTAAGCATCATATTATATATAGATAGTATTTACAGCACAATCACACCTGTTTAGTAAGCGTCATATTATATATGTACAGTATTTACAGCACTCACACCTGTTTAGTAAGCATCATATTATATATATATAGTATTTACAGCACTCACACCTGTTTAGTAAGCATCATATTATATATATATATAGTATTTACAGTACAATCACACCTGTTTAGTAAGCGTCATATTATATATGTACAGTATTTACAGCACTCACACCTGTTTAGTAAGCATCATATTATATATGTATAGTATTTACAGCACTCACACCTGTTTAGTAAGCATCATATTATATATGTATAGTATTTACAGCACTCACACCTGTTTAGTAAGCGTCATATTATATATATATAGTATTTACAGCACAATCACACCTGTTTAGTAAGCGTCATATTATATATGTACAGTATTTACAGCACTCACACCTGTTTAGTAAGCATCATATTATATATATATAGTATTTACAGCACTCTCACACCTGTTTAGTAAGCATCATATTATATATATATAGTATTTACAGCACAATCACACCTGTTTAGTAAGCGTCATATTATATATGTACAGTATTTACAGCACTCACACCTGTTTAGTAAGCATCATATTATATATATATAGTATTTACAGCACTCACACCTGTTTAGTAAGCATCATATTATATATATATAGTATTTACAGCACAATCACACCTGTTTAGTAAGCGTCATATTATATATGTACAGTATTTACAGCACTCACACCTGTTTAGTAAGCATCATATTATATATATATAGTATTTACAGCACTCTCACACCTGTTTAGTAAGCATCATATTATATATGTATAGTATTTACAGCACAATCACACCTGTTTAGTAAGAGTCATATTATATATATATAGTATTTACAGCACTCTCACACCTGTTTAGTAAGCATCATATTATATATGTATAGTATTTACAGCGCTCACACCTGTTTAGTAAGCATCATATTATATATGTATAGTATTTACAGCACTCACACCTGTTTAGTAAGCATCATATTATATATGTATAGTATTTACAGCACTCACTCCTGTTTAGTAAGCATCATATTATATATGTATAGTATTTACAGCACTCACACCTGTTTAGTAAGCATCATATTATATATGTATAGTATTTACAGCACTCACTCCTGTTTAGTAAGCATCATATTATATATGTATAGTATTTACAGCACTCACACCTGCTTAGTAAGCGTCATATTATATATGTATAGTATTTACAGCACTCACACCTGTTTAGTAAGCATCATATTATATATGTATAGTATTTACAGCACTCTCACACCTGCTTAGTAAGCGTCATATTATATATGTATAGTATTTACAGCACTCACACCTGTTTAGTAAGCATCATACTATATATGAATAGTATTTACAGCACTCTCACACCTGCTTAGTAAGCATCATATTATATATGTATAGTATTTACAGCACTCACACCTGTTTAGTAAGCGTCATATTATATATGTATAGTATTTACAGCACTCTCACACCTGCTTAGTAAGCATCATATTATATATGTATAGTATTTACAGCACTCACACCTGCTTAGTAAGCATCATATTATATATGTATAGTATTTACACTCACACCTGTTTAGTAAGCGTCATATTATATATGTATAGTATTTACAGTACTCACACCTGTTTAATAAGTGTCATATTATAATAAACACCCTCTCGTTATCGATGATTGGATACGTTACACTGGAATCCACACGGATATAAACATTTTATTAACAAGCCATCCACAGCGGTTATATAACAGATACATGGAGAGGTTTAGGGGGTCAGAGTGCTGGCATCACACTGAGCTGCTCTACTTGCAGAGCACTAACTGTCCAGACTCATGAGCAGAGCAGTTCCCCTCTTTATCCAGTGCTCTGCAGATACTGCGCCTGTACGGAGATCCACCCCAATCACAAAGGATGCGCGGCCAGAGGTCCCTGAACGGACTGGGTAATAATAACAGGGACAGGAGTACAGGCCTGAGGAAGAAAAACATTGGGGTTAGAGTTATACACCAACCAATACACATGAATGCTTACCAACTGGGGTAGGGCTAAAATGAGCAGGGTCACGTGGCATCCTATAACCTTCTGTGAACCCAGACACAGCTCTAGCTTCCCCGGTACAGATACCAGGTGTCTGGAGCTTCTAGACAGTGTGGTGTGTCTGAGACATAAACGGGTGGACACACACAATGCTGCCTGCGCGCAGTGCTGAGCATACTGTTATAATGCCGGGACAGACACAATGCTGCCTGCGCGCAGTTCTGAGCATACTGTTATAATGCCGGGACAGACACAATGCTGCCTGCGCGCAGTTCTGAGCATACTGTTATAATGCCGGGACAGACACAATGTTTTCTGTGCACAGTGCTGAGCATAGTGTTATAATGCCAGGACAGACACAATGCTGCCTGTGCACAGTGCTGAGCATACTGTTATAATGCCGGACAGACACAATGTTGCTTGCGACCGGTGCTGAGCATACTATTATAATGCCAGGACAGACACAATGCTGCCTGTGCACAGTGCTGAGCATACTGTTATAATACCAGGATAGACACAATGCTGCCTGCGCGCCGTGCTAAGCATACTGTTATAATACCAGGATAGACACAATGCTGCCTGCGCGTCGTGCTAAGCATACTATTATAATGCCGGGACAGACACAATGCTTCCTGCGCGCAGTGCTGAGCATACTGTCATAATGCCGGGACAGACACAATGCAGCCTGTGCACAGTGCTGAGCATACTATTATAATGCCGGACAGACACAATGCTGCCTGTGCACAGTGCTGAGCATATTGTTATAATGCCAGGATAGACACAATGCTGCCTGCGCGCCGTGCTAAGCATACTATTATAATGCTGGGACAGACACAATGCTTCCTGCGCGCAGTGCTGAGCATACTGTCATAATGCCGGGACAGACACAATGCAGCCTGTGCACAGTGCTGAGCATACTATTATAATGCCGGACAGACACAATGCTGCCTGCGCACAGTGCTGAGCATACTGTTATAATGCCAGGAGGACAGACACAATGCTGCCTGTGCACAGTGCTGAGCATACTATTATAATGCCGGGAAAAGACACAATGCTACCTGCGCACAATGCTGAGCATACTGTTATAATGCAGGACAGACACAATGCTGCCTACGCGCAGTGCTAAGCATACTATTATAATGCCGGTACAGACACAATGCTGCTTGCGTGCAGTGCTAAGCATACTATTATAATGCCGGGAATGACACAATGCTGCCTGTACACAGTGCTGAGCATACTGTACATAGACAGTATTAATGCCGGGACAGACACAATGCTGCCTGCACACAGTGCTGAGTAACTGTAGATAGACAGTATTAATGCAAGGACAGACACAATGCTGCCTGCACGCAGTGCTGAGCATAATGTACATAGACAGTATTAATGCCGGGACAGACACAATACTGCCTGCGCGCAGTGCTGAGCATACTGTACATAGATAGTATTAATGCCGGGACAGACACAATGCTGCCTGCGCACAGTGCTGAGCATACTGTACATAGACAGTATTAATGCCGGGACAGACACACTGCTGCCTGCGCACAGTGCTGAGTATACTGTACATAGACAGTATTAATGCCGGGACAGAAACAATGCTGCCTGAGCGCAGTGCTGAGCTTACTGTACATAGACAGTATTAATGCAGGGATCTCACCGGGTGCGAGGTCCGCCCCCTCCCCTTGAAGCAGAGCGGTGTCTGCTTCGGGGAGCCGAGCAGTTCAGTAAGAGCTGCTCGCGCTCCCTGTGTTTGGAGATAATGCAAGATATTGGAAATGCGATGTCCTGTATTATCTTTTAACACGGGGAGCGCGAGCAGCTCTTACTGAGCTCGGTGTATCAAAAAATCCTTCCACCGGCCCTGGCTGCCTGTGCACAGTGCTGAGCATACTATTATAATGCTGGAACATACACAATGCTGAGAATTTGAAATTGTGTGGACCGCTCTGTTGGTTTCCATGGTGACTGAGATAAATAGCTCCCTGCATGGTGTGATGCTCTGAGATACAGGCAGTGTTACCTTTGCTGCTTTTCTTCTTGCTCTCGGTGGGTCTGAAGTGAACAGTTGGCAGAGGACAAACCAGCTGCATCGGCTCAGCCTCAATCAGGCAAGAATTCTTCTTATCCCACCCGGCCCCCTCCAGGTACAGACCACGAATCCACACACCATCCTGCAAAACAGACACGGGACGTGGAGTATCAAAGGAGAAGGACTTCTGTCTGTGTCACCCTGCAGGGGGAGGGACAGACTCATAGCTCCTTCTGTCTGTGTCACCCTGAAAGGGGAGGGACAGACTCCTAGCACCTCCTGTCTGTGTCACCCTGCAGGGGGAGGGACAGACTCCTAGCTCCTCCTGTCTGTGATGCCCGGCAGGGGGAGGGACAGACTCCTAGCTCCTCCTGTCTGTGTCACCCTGCAGGGGGAGGGACAGACTCCTAGCTCCTCCTGTCTGTGTCACCCTGCAGGGGGAGGGACAGACTCCTAGCTCCTCCTGTCTGCGTCACCCTGCAGGGGGAGGGACAGACTCCTAGCTCCTTCTGTCTGTGTTGCCCTGCAGGGGGAGGGACAAACTCCTAGCTCCTTCTGTCTGTGTCACCCTGAAAGGGGAGGGACAGACTCCTAGCACCTCCTGTCTGTGTCACCCTGCAGGGGGAGGGACAGACTCCTAGCTCCTCCTGTCTGTGATGCCCGGCAGGGGGAGGGACAGACTCCTAGCTCCTCCTGTCTGTGTCACCCTGCAGGGGGAGGGACAGACTCCTAGCTCCTCCTGTCTGTGTCACTCTGCAGGGGGAGGGACCAACTCGCTGTTTGTTTTGTCCACTAGGCAGTTGCTCTCACCTTTGGCGGATACACTAGATTATTATCGTCTACAGTGGACACAATGAATTCCCAGGACAGAGAGTCGACGGAGATCTGAAGGAGAGAAGATGTTATAGTTTTATTCGAATTATATTAATCTCTTTCATTTCATCAGTGACATAATGTGGATTGTGTAGAAAATGGTAGAGAAATAACATGTAATAGTGAAGCTGTCAGACTCCTGTACAAAGAATCAGGTGCTAACAATGGTTCAGACAGTCCCCACAAACAATGTCCTTCATTCATAAAGAGAGAACTGCAGGGAACTGAAAGGTTAAGGACAGAGTAGCAGAGTAGGACAAATTCTCCCATTCAGCTATACTCAAACTCGACTACTATGGTCTTAAAGGGACAGTCTAGTCATAGACTCACTTTGGTGCAAGATGTAGATTACTGCTTGTATAATGCACAGACTTTTTTCCCAGTGTGATTTGATGCAGACATTCTGAATAAATCACATTTTTAATATTTTACTCAAGCCCTCCCCTGCATCCTCTCCTACAGGTACTGTCACACTGTAGGCACTGATCATGTATCAGTTTGTTTCATTAAGTCCCTTCCTCTGCTGCTCTGCTGTTGGAATAGAAAGCAGTGTGTGGAATGTAATTACCTTGGCACTTATACACAGTAGGATCTATTAACAGTACAACACATTGTCTGATGACATCGCTAGGGAGACAGGAAATCCTATTCATTTGAATGAACTGATTCTCATTGGTTCCTGCAGCAAAAACTTGCAAACTGTTGTCATTTTCCAAATTCATATAACTAAGTCTTATATATTTTAAGCAAAGCAAAATGTAACACATTGTAAACTACCTTGAAAGTAATTTAATATGCATTAATATATGGAAGATTCATTTTGGGTACTAGATAGTCCCTTTAAGTTTGAAATGTCCTGCAATTCCCTCCTACAAGAATAAAGTAAATAGTGTTGGTAGGTAGAAGGCCACTGGTCATCACAGATAAAGTGTATTGCTGATGGATATTAATAGTTACTCCAGTGTTTATTGAAGTCAATACAATCAGTCTAGTTACCACTGGATGTACATAGGACATTCTACTCCTGCCATGATGGCATCTCTGTATTTATTGGACTTTCTTTATAAGGTAAATGTATTGAGCTGGTACCGTGTTAGCTGTAGAAACACAGGAGTGTACAATTCACCTACTCACATTTATTGTGCATACCATGCCTGACGAAGAGCCCGGAGAGCTTGCACTCTAAACCTACTCAGATACCCAATAAAGGTATCCACTTGAATCTACTCCTGCAAAATAATAGAAAAATATGCATGTGTGTGTGGAGTCTACTGCTTATGACATCACCAGTGGCTTGAGATGCAAATGAACTCATGGAAAAATGTGTAATTTGCATATCAAGCCACAAGGTGATGTCATAAGCAGGAGACTCCACAGACACACATATAAAACCTATATTTCTCTTATTTTACGCAGTTGCATGTAATTCTGCTAACACAATGTATAGTAGACATGTGCATTCGTTTTCGTCCGAAAATGGCATTTTCGTTCGTTCGTCCGAAAAACGAATAACGAAAATGCTAAGCTAACGAAAGCCGAATGAACGAATGGTTAATAAAGCGAAAATCATTCGTTCATTCGTCCATTCGTAGTACTATTGGCATTCTACAAGCCGAAATATAGTCGGTTTATAGAATACAATAGCATAGTACAATACATTCCATAAACCGACATAATGAACGACTTTCGGTTTATGGAATGCATGTAAGTCTATTGGCATTCTATAAATCGACTCTATTTCGGTTTATAGTAATGCCAATACTATAGCACGAATGGACGAATGATTTTCGTTTATATTAAACCATTCGTTCAACTTCTTAGCTTTCTATAAACCGAAACAGAGTCCCCATTCATACATTTTTATGAATGGGAACTCTAGTTCGGTTTATAGAAAGCCCATAGCATTACATGTAATCCATAAGATAAAAGTCTATAAACCGAACGTTCGGTTTATAGAATAGCAATAGGATTATATGTATTTCATAAGCCGAAAGTCTATAAACCGAGCGACCTTCGGTTTATAGACTTTCGGCATTTGTAATGAATGTAATAGTACTATTGGCTTTCACTACACAGAGACAGAGTCTCCATTCATAAAATTATTATTATTATTCATAATTCTTATGAATGGGTTCATAGAAAGGCACTACTACTGTTCGTTTTCTATAAGCCGAAAGCCTATAAACCGAAGGTCGTTCGGTTTATAGACTTTCGGTTTATAGAATACATAGAATTACATAACGACCTTCGGTTTATAGACTTTCGGCTTATAGAAAACATATAGTACTATTGCCTTTCTATGAACCGAACGAGAGCCCCATTCATAAGAATTTCTTATGAATGAGGCTCTCGTTCGGTTTATAGAAAGCCAATAGTATTACACGTATTCTATAAAACGAACGAATAAAACGAAACGAAAATAATGAACGAATTTCGTCTGAAACGAATGCAGTAATGAATGAAATTCGTTTTAGACAAAATAAATAACATTTTCGTCCGAAAAATAAAAAATGTTTAGTTTTGCACATGTCTAATGTATAGATAATTTTTCATTCAATCCATTCACAGTATAAGAGATGTTTAGGTAACAGAGACCCCTTCCCAAGACACAGAGTAATTGTGTGATAAGCGTCTAATCGCCCACCAATCCCACCCTCCGCTTTGACCCCGGCTCTCACATTATTCTGTCTGGCGGCATTCTGCAGTACCGCTGTCAGGAAGCCGGTGGGGAAGGTGAAGGCTGACAGCCAGTAGAGGACGGGTGGGTGGGCTGTCTCTGCCCAGCGAGCAAACATTTCTATGCGCAGAGCAAGATCTCTCGTCCAGGCTGCCAGGGGTTTTAGTGATGGGTATACCTGGAAAGAGAAGACCAAGTATCAACATCCATAGCAGTTCTTCTAGCTACACTCGAGCCCTTCCTATGCCACCCTCTGTTTCTGCCCCATCTCCCCTTACAATTTAGGCCAGACTATCTTAGCACTGTCCATTCTCGGTGATGCCCCTCACGGTTAGGTTACTGTCTGTTGCTGGTATTGCCCCTCCCGTGTAGGTTGCATCCTATAGGGTTGGCTATATTACCACTGTCTGTTCTCGGTGATGCCCCTCACGCTTAGGTTACTGTGTGTTCCTGGTATTGCCCCTCCTGGCTAGGTTGGTTATCTCGCTTCCAAAATATTGGCACGGAAATTGGCCACAGTGGCCAATTTTGGCGCTGATTCACTGGTCTCTGAGTAGCCCGAATTTGTGGGATCCAATGAGTTCGGAAATCTGAGCTCTCCCTGAGTTGACTCTTTAGTTTTCCTGATTGTGAGCAAAACCCGACGCGTTTCTTTATCTCTTTTAATGACGGACGTCACTCACTGCTACCTTCACAGGGAAGCATCACGGCTGCCGGTCATAGGACATATGGGCATGTACCTTGAAAAGTACCTGACCATTTATTTTTTAACTAGTATCTCTATAATAGAAGTATACGTGAAATAAGTGAAATATAAAGTTACGTTTATCCAAGGAGAAATCTGATATAGTGCCATTTGAAGTCTAGAAGGAATTTTTTCCCCACTGAAAGCAGAATTTGAAATTGCTGAAGGTTACTTTTAATCTTCCTTCTTTTAGATCAACAGCGGTAAACATGGGATAGGAAAAGGGTTGAACTTGATGGAGGCAAGTCTTCTCTCCTAAATTACTGTGTAACAACTGCTACTACTAAGTGCCTCTTCAATGCCTGGTTTTATCAAGGTCGCCCCCAGTAATAGACCCCGATATTTTCAGTGACAGCCCTGTCCCAGTCATAATAATATTGTATTTCTTCCCATACCTTCTCCCAGAGGGGGGGAACGCGAGCATCATGTATACAGGTAAAGATCTCCTCCAGTTCCGCAGACATGACCACCAGACCATGAATGCCATGCTCCAGATCAAGCAGAGAGGACCTGCGTGAATAAATAGCATGGTAACAGAGGTGTACCTCACACTGACAGGACTTAGAAGCCAACCACCCACCCATTTCTAGAACCTGGGGGGGGGGGGGGGGGGGGGGGAGGTTTCATATAGATGCTGGATCCGCCCATCTATCTCAACCATACTCCCTTCCAGGGCTCTCAGAGAGTGAAAGGTCTGCATGGTATTCACTTCATAGTGTAATTAGCTGACAACTGGTCAACGCATTTCACACACAAGTGGTAACTTTTTATCCATTAGGCTCAATCCCTATTATACATAACAAACCATGACAGTTTTATTTATAATCAGCAATGCCTCCTTTGCCACCCACCGGCTGTTAAGACATGTCTAGTCTGGGTTTGAGCTTCCCTCTTTTCTGTACCCCGTGAGGAGTAACGGGTTTACCCATCTAGTGTACGCACCTGATGGTGTTGAGCAGAGCATTGTATCGCTGGATCTCCTGCAGTAACACCACGTTCAGGGGGCTAGGATCATCACTCAGCACCTTCCTGGTTCCCTCGTAATCGATCTCCGACGGGATCTTCTGCCGAACGTCAGACAACAATTCCAGCACCTACGGCACAGGGATGGACATACTGTGACCCAGGGACAGAAGGAGGGAAATGGGATAGTGAAGAAGGGAGCTGCGATAGAGAGCAGTAGACAAGGGGACCCCGGACCTTCTCTTCTCGGCTCCCTCCCTGCGAACTTGAAGTAATCTGGGGCTGCAGAGACAGCAAGGTGTCGAACAGAGTCCGAGCTTCAGTGATCTGGCTGGCAATGTCGGCATTGGCATGCTGCCCAAAAGCCTCTGGATGGTCCACGTTGGGCAGCATGGTGATGAACTCTTTGTACGATGCCAGAGGCCCATCACGAGGGATGTAGTACGCGTCCAGCGAAGAGAGCCTGAAAGTGCAAGAGATAGGTGGTAATCCTCGGCACTACGTGTATGCGGCAAGCTGTTTACACAGTGCATGGTGCCAGGGCATGCACAGAATAAGTAATAAGTCTCAGGTTACCTGAAGAAGGGCGCGGCCAGCGCCTGTTCACAGAAATAGTCGGTAATGTAGGTGCCGAGCAGGCGCCGATCCCAGTCGTCGGTCACGTGACCACCGTAATTGACACCGGCAATCAGGTATTTAAGGGCCTCCCAAGGTGTCTCATCGTATTCATCCAGGTACAAGCTGAGCAGGTTCTCGGATACCTGGGGGGACGGCACAGTCAGATCTATAGACTGAGACCAGGTGAGACACACACACCGTCCTGCCCCAAAGCTTATATTGTGAAATGTACAGAATGAAAACTGATCTATTCATTGTGTCAATTATACATTTCCCGCTGAAGATTAGTTCATTTCCATATAGGCCCACAAGGTGATGTCATAATCTGGAGACACCACAGGCCCATTTAAAACATATCTTTTTCTTATTTTGTGCATTTGGTGCAATTCTGCTAATACAATGTATAGATCATTATTATTCTCTGCATTCGCAGTACCAGGGATGTGTAGTTCAATCCCTTTAACAAGATACGTAGGCTAAGCAGGCACTAGTTTTACATGTCAGCGATGTCAGGTGATGGAGGTGTACAGGTGTACATGTCAGGTGATGGAGACGCTGCTGGTAACGTCACTGGTCTTTATACCGCGTGCTAGCTTTACATGTCAGCGTGGGATACGGAGGTGATGGAGACGCTGCTGGTAACGTCACTGGGCTTTATCCCGCGTGCTAGCTTTACATGTCAGCGTGGGATACGGAGGTGATGGAGACGCTGCTGGTAACGTCACTGGTCTTTATCCCGCGTGCTAGCTTTACATGTCAGCGTGGGATACGGAGGTGATGGAGACGCTGCTGGTAACGTCACTGGTCTTTATCCCGCGTGCTAGCTTTACATGTCAGCGTGGGATACGGAGGTGATGGAGTCGCTGCTGGTAACGTCACTGGGCTTTATCCCGCGTGCTAGCTTTACATGTCAGCGTGGGATACGGAGGTGATGGAGTCGCTGCTGGTAACGTCACTGGGCTTTATCCCGCGTGCTAGCTTTACATGTCAGCGTGGGATACGGAGGTGATGGAGACGCTGCTGGTAACGTCACTGGGCTTTATCCCGCGTGCTAGCTTTACATGTCAGCGTGGGATACGGAGGTGATGGAGACGCTGCTGGTAACGTCACTGGGCTTTATCCCGCGTGCTAGCTTTACATGTCAGCGTGGGATACGGAGGTGATGGAGACGCTGCTGGTAACGTCACTGGTCTTTATCCCGTGTGCTAGCTTTACATGTCAGCGTGGGATACGGAGGTGATGGAGACGCTGCTGGTAACGTCACTGGTCTTTATCCCGCGTGCTAGCTTTACATGTCAGCGTGGGATACGGAGGTGATGGAGACGCTGCTGGTAACGTCACTGGGCTTTATCCCGCGTGCTAGCTTTACATGTCAGCGTGGGATACGGAGGTGATGGAGACGCTGCTGGTAACGTCACTGGTCTTTATCCCGCGTGCTAGCTTTACATGTCAGCGTGGGATACGGAGGTGATGGAGACGCTGCTGGTAACGTCACTGGTCTTTATCCCGCGTGCTAGCTTTACATGTCAGCGTGGGATACGGAGGTGATGGAGACGCTGCTGGTAACGTCACTGGGCTTTATCCCGTGTGCTAGCTTTACATGTCAGCGTGGGATACGGAGGTGATGGAGACGCTGCTGGTAACGTCACTGGTCTTTATCCCGTGTGCTAGCTTTACATGTCAGCGTGGGATACGGAGGTGATGGAGTCGCTGCTGGTAACGTCACTGGGCTTTATCCCGCGTGCTAGCTTTACATGTCAGCGTGGGATACGGAGGTGATGGAGACGCTGCTGGTAACGTCACTGGGCTTTATCCCGCGTGCTAGCTTTACATGTCAGCGTGGGATACGGAGGTGATGGAGTCGCTGCTGGTAACGTCACTGGTCTTTATCCCGCGTGCTAGCTTTACATGTCAGCGTGGGATACGGAGGTGATGGAGTCGCTGCTGGTAACGTCACTGGGCTTTATCCCGCGTGCTAGCTTTACATGTCAGCGTGGGATACGGAGGTGATGGAGACGCTGCTGGTAACGTCACTGGTCTTTATCCCGCGTGCTAGCTTTACATGTCAGCGTGGGATACGGAGGTGATGGAGACGCTGCTGGTAACGTCACTGGGCTTTATCCCGCGTGCTAGCTTTACATGTCAGCGTGGGATACGGAGGTGATGGAGACGCTGCTGGTAACGTCACTGGTCTTTATCCCGCGTGCTAGCTTTACATGTCAGCGTGGGATACGGAGGTGATGGAGACGCTGCTGGTAACGTCACTGGGCTTTATCCCGCGTGCTAGCTTTACATGTCAGCGTGGGATACGGAGGTGATGGAGACGCTGCTGGTAACGTCACTGGTCTTTATCCCGCGTGCTAGCTTTACATGTCAGCGTGGGATACGGAGGTGATGGAGTCGCTGCTGGTAACGTCACTGGTCTTTATCCCGCGTGCTAGCTTTACATGTCAGCGTGGGATACGAGGTGATGGAGACGCTGCTGGTAACGTCACTGGGCTTTATCCCGCGTGCTAGCTTTACATGTCAGCGTGGGATACGGAGGTGATGGAGACGCTGCTGGTAACGTCACTGGTCTTTATCCCGCGTGCTAGCTTTACATGTCAGCGTGGGATACGGAGGTGATGGAGACGCTGCTGGTAACGTCACTGGGCTTTATCCCGCGTGCTAGCTTTACATGTCAGCGTGGGATACGGAGGTGATGGAGACGCTGCTGGTAACGTCACTGGTCTTTATCCCGCGTGCTAGCTTTACATGTCAGCGTGGGATACGGAGGTGATGGAGACGCTGCTGGTAACGTCACTGGTCTTTATCCCGCGTGCTAGCTTTACATGTCAGCGTGGGATACGGAGGTGATGGAGACGCTGCTGGTAACGTCACTGGTCTTTATCCCGCGTGCTAGCTTTACATGTCAGCGTGGGATACGGAGGTGATGGAGACGCTGCTGGTAACGTCACTGGTCTTTATCCCGCGTGCTAGCTTTACATGTCAGCGTGGGATACGGAGGTGATGGAGACGCTGCTGGTAACGTCACTGGTCTTTATCCCGCGTGCTAGCTTTACATGTCAGCGTGGGATACGGAGGTGATGGAGACGCTGCTGGTAACGTCACTGGGCTTTATCCCGCGTGCTAGCTTTACATGTCAGCGTGGGATACGGAGGTGATGGAGACGCTGCTGGTAACGTCACTGGTCTTTATCCCGCGTGCTAGCTTTACATGTCAGCGTGGGATACGGAGGTTATGGAGACGCTGCTGGTAACGTCACTGGTCTTTATCCCGCGTGCTAGCTTTACATGTCAGCGTGGGATACGGAGGTGATGGAGACGCTGCTGGTAACGTCACTGGGCTTTATCCCGCGTGCTAGCTTTACATGTCAGCGTGGGATACGGAGGTGATGGAGACGCTGCTGGTAACGTCACTGGTCTTTATCCCGCGTGCTAGCTTTACATGTCAGCGTGGGATACGGAGGTGATGGAGACGCTGCTGGTAACGTCACTGGTCTTTATCCCGCGTGCTAGCTTTACATGTCAGCGTGGGATACGGAGGTGATGGAGACGCTGCTGGTAACGTCACTGGTCTTTATCCCACGTGCTAGCTTTACATGTCAGCGTGGGATACGGAGGTGATGGAGACGCTGCTGGTAACGTCACTGGTCTTTATCCCGCGTGCTAGCTTTACATGTCAGCGTGGGATACGGAGGTGATGGAGACGCTGCTGGTAACGTCACTGGGCTTTATCCCGCGTGCTAGCTTTACATGTCAGCGTGGGATACGGAGGTGATGGAGTCGCTGCTGGTAACGTCACTGGGCTTTATCCCGCGTGCTAGCTTTACATGTCAGCGTGGGATACGGAGGTGATGGAGACGCTGCTGGTAACGTCACTGGTCTTTATCCCGCGTGCTAGCTTTACATGTCAGCGTGGGATACGGAGGTGATGGAGTCGCTGCTGGTAACGTCACTGGGCTTTATCCCGCGTGCTAGCTTTACATGTCAGCGTGGGATACGGAGGTGATGGAGTCGCTGCTGGTAACGTCACTGGTCTTTATCCCGTGTGCTAGCTTTACATGTCAGCGTGGGATACGGAGGTGATGGAGTCGCTGCTGGTAACGTCACTGGTCTTTATCCCGCGTGCTAGCTTTACATGTCAGCGTGGGATACGGAGGTGATGGAGTCGCTGCTGGTAACGTCACTGGTCTTTATCCCGCGTGCTAGCTTTACATGTCAGCGTGGGATACGGAGGTGATGGAGACGCTGCTGGTAACGTCACTGGTCTTTATCCCGCGTGCTAGCTTTACATGTCAGCGTGGGATACGGAGGTGATGGAGACGCTGCTGGTAACGTCACTGGTCTTTATCCCGCGTGCTAGCTTTACATGTCAGCGTGGGATACGGAGGTTATGGAGACGCTGCTGGTAACGTCACTGGTCTTTATCCCGCGTGCTAGCTTTACATGTCAGCGTGGGATACGGAGGTGATGGAGTCGCTGCTGGTAACGTCACTGGGCTTTATACCGCGTGCTAGCTTTACATGTCAGCGTGGGATACGGAGGTGATGGAGACGCTGCTGGTAACGTCACTGGTCTTTATCCCGCGTGCTAGCTTTACATGTCAGCGTGGGATACGGAGGTGATGGAGTCGCTGCTGGTAACGTCACTGGGCTTTATCCCGCGTGCTAGCTTTACATGTCAGCGTGGGATACGGAGGTGATGGAGACGCTGCTGGTAACGTCACTGGTCTTTATCCCGCGTGCTAGCTTTACATGTCAGCGTGGGATACGGAGGTGATGGAGACGCTGCTGGTAACGTCACTGGTCTTTATCCCGCGTGCTAGCTTTACATGTCAGCGTGGGATACGGAGGTGATGGAGACGCTGCTGGTAACGTCACTGGGCTTTATCCCGCGTGCTAGCTTTACATGTCAGCGTGGGATACGGAGGTGATGGAGACGCTGCTGGTAACGTCACTGGTCTTTATACCGCGTGCTAGCTTTACATGTCAGCGTGGGATACGGAGGTGATGGAGACGCTGCTGGTAACGTCACTGGTCTTTATCCCGTGTGCTAGCTTTACATGTCAGCGTGGGATACGGAGGTGATGGAGACGCTGCTGGTAACGTCACTGGTTAAATTTACTCAGTTCTCACCTGGAAGTCGGAGTCGTTGAAGCCGTAGAAGATGTTCCAGCCCAGTTGCAGGAACTTGCGTCTCTCCAGCAGGACGCTATGGAAGAAGCAGAGGGAGAAGAGGAGGCGCCGGTATCTGGAGGTCTTGGTGCAGCGGGAGAACTGAGTCTCTGTGATCAGCTGGTACAGACGTGTCATATTGGCGCGCAGACCCTGCAGTACCCGGGGGACAGTATGAGGCATGTATGTTCATATTCATTATATATATTATTATCAGAATCGTCTTATTAATCCTCACATGTCTGAATTTCAGAAATACAACCTGGCCACACTAGCCAAGTGCTCACTGGCCACGTGCCCACAATTCCCCTGATCATCAGCCATGTGCTCCCCATGTGCTTACCTCCCACACGTTCACCAGCCACGAGCTTACCAGTCACATATTCACTGGCCACGAGCTCACCAGCCATGCGCTTACCTCCCACACGTTCACCAGCCACGAGCTTACCAGTCACATGTTCACTGGCCACAAGCTTACCAGTCACATGTTCACTGGCCACAAGCTTACCAGTCACATGCTCACTGGCCACAAGCTTACCAGTCACATGCTCACTGGCCATGAACTTACCAGTCACATGCTCACTGGCCATGAACTTACCAGTCACATGCTCACTGGCCACAAGCTTACCAGTCACATGTTCACTGGCCACAAGCTTACCAGTCACATGCTCACTGGCCATGAACTTACCAGTCACATGCTCACTGGCCACGAACTTACCAGTCACATGCTCACTGGCCATGAACTTACCAGTCACATGCTCACTGGCCACAAGCTTACCAGTCACATGCTCACTGGCCATGAACTTACCAGTCACATGCTCACTGGCCATGAACTTACCAGTCACATGCTCACTGGCCATGAACTTACCAGTCACATGCTCACTGGCCACAAGCTTACCAGTCACATGCTCACTGGCCACAAGCTTACCAGTCACATGCTCACTGGCCATGAACTTACCAGTCACATGCTCACTGGCCATGAACTTACCAGTCACATGCTCACTGGCCACGAACTTACCAGTCACATGCTCACTGGCCACGAACTTACCAGTCACATGCTCACTGGCCATGAACTTACCAGTCACATGCTCACTGGCCATGAACTTACCAGTCACATGCTCACTGGCCATGAACTTACCAGTCACATGCTCACTGGCCACGAACTTACCAGTCACATGTTCACTGGCCATGAACTTACCAGTCACATGTTCACTGGCCACGAACTTACCAGTCACATGCTCACTGGCCACGAACTTACCAGTCACATGCTCACTGGCCACGAACTTACCAGTCACATGCTCACTGGCCATGAACTTACCAGTCACATGCTCACTGGCCATGAACTTACCAGTCACATGCTCACTGGCCATGAACTTACCTCCCACACGTTCACCAGCCACGAGCTTACCAGTCACATGCTCACTGGCCACACACTCACAAACCACCAATTCACCAGCCACGTACTCATGGACACATGTTCACAAACCAACCTCCCAATGGCCACCAGCCCCATGCTCACCAAACACATGCTCACAAGCCAAACATTCACTTGGCCACGTTTGCTCTGGTCAGGTGCTCTCAAGCCAATCGGTCACCAGTCATATGTTCACCAGCCATGTGTTCATTGGCTACGCGCTCACCAGCCACGTGCTCTGTCCCTCACCTTGGGTGGCTCAGTGGTCATTTTAACGCTGGCCTGAAGGATGGAAATAGGGAAGTCCGGGTGTGGGCTGGAGCTGAGCCACAGCCTGAAGTTGGGGTGCGGATCCTCCACCTGTAACTGCTCCACTAGCTTGTCCAGTTGGGGCATCCACGACAAGGACAGGTGACAGTTAGCCAGGAAGACCCAGTGTCCTGTAAGAGACGGAGAGGTTTTTCTACACCGGGGGCATTGTGCATGCTGATTGGATAATGCTTTATTCAAGCCAAATACTGCAATTCTGAACAGGATGCTTTTTAACCAATCAGAGCATTGCTAATACAGACTGTGATGGAATCCTCGGTCCCCGGGGCTCATGGAGAGGACTGAGGGCCAGCCTCTTACCAACAGACTAAGGCACTGGCCTGAAAAGAGGTATAATATACAGATGGAACTGGGTTTTCTAAAAACAAATCCCAGGCATGGAGAAAAAACAAATGTAAAGGGACAGTCTGGTCCCCAAACTGAAGATGCAAGATGAAGATCACTGCTTGTAAAATGCACAGGCTTTTGTTCCCAGTATGATTTGATGCAGGCATTCTGCATAAATCTCATTTTTAATATTTGAGTCAAGTCCTCCCCAGTGATTACTCTGCATGTTTACTGCAGGTGCGGTAGCACTGATTATATAGACACTGAGGATATAAAGTTTTGTTTCATTTAGTCACTTCCTGTGCTGCTGGAATAGAATACATTGTGTGGAATGTAATAGACTTGTTCTTGGACGCAGTAGGATCTCTTAACTATTAAGTAGATTAAAACTAACCCCAAATATGTTTTTAAGTATTTAAATGGCAAAAAACTAAAGGCAGAAAATGTTGTGCCCTTGTTATCCCAAATGGGAAATTTGGTTAGTGAGGACAGAGAGAAAGCCGATGGATGAGCCCCTACTACCGGAAGTTAGCGAACAGTTACCGCAAACATGGGATTGGCTGACACAGGAAAAAGTGCTTAAGCAATTAAAATCTGTTAAGATAAACAAGGCCCCAGGGCCAGATGGTATACACCCAAGGGTCCTTAGAGATTTAAGCATAATTCTGGCCAGACCACTATGATCTTTAGGAATTCTTTCAGTTCAGGTATAGTGCCAACAGACTGGCGAATGGTGGATGTTATTCCAATATTTAAACAGGAATCAAAATCTCTGCTGTGTAATTATAGGCCAGTGAGCTTGACATCTGTAGTGGGGAAATTATTTGAAGGATTGCTAAAGGTGTACAGTCAAGAATACATTTTAAATCAGAATATAATTAGTAAAAGTCAGCATGGTTTTGTGAAAGACAGGTCTTGTCAAACAAACTTAATAACATTCTATGAAGAAGTCAGTAAAAATATAGATCTAGGTGTGGCAGTTGATGTGATCTATTTGGATTTTGCTAAAGCATTTGATACAGTTCCACACAAAAGGTTACTCTACAAATTGAGAGAAATAGGTTTGGTGGTTCTCACACACACCGTCTCATCTCTCTCTCTCTCACACACGCACCGTCTCTCTCTCTCTCAAAGGCACTCTCTCTCTCTCTCTCTCTCTAAGGCACCGTCTTTCTCTCTATCAAAGGCACCGTCTTTCTCTCTCTCTATCAAAGGCACCGTCTTTCTCTCTCTCTATCAAAGGCACCGTCTTTCTCTCTCTCTATCAAACGCACCATCTTTCTCTCTCTCTATCAAAGGCACCGTCTTTCTCTCTCTCTATCAAAGGCACCGTCTTTCTCTCTCTCTATCAAAGGCACCGTCTTTCTCTCTCTCTCTCTCTCTCAAAGGCACAGTCTCTCTCTCTCTCTCTCTCAAAGGCACCGTCTCTCTCTCTCTCTCAAAGGCACCGTCTCTCTCTCTCTCTCTCAAAGGCACCGTCTCTCTCTCTCTCTCAAAGGCACCGTCTCTCTCACTCTCAAAGGCACCGTCTCTCTCTCTCTCTCTCTCTCAAAGGCACCGTCTCTCTCTCTCTCTCAAAGGCACCGTCTCTCTCTCTCTCTCTCTCTCAAAGGCACCGTCTCTCTCTCTCTCTCTCTCTATCAAAGGCACCGTCTCTCTCTCTCTCTCTCTCAAAGGCACCGTCTCTCTCTCTCTCTCTCTATCAAAGGCACCGTCTCTCTCTCTCTCAAAGGCACCGTCTCTCTCTCTCTCAAAGGCACCGTCTCTCTCTCTCTCAAATGCACCATCTCTCACACACACACACACACCGGCTCTCACACGTCTATTTAGACTTTGCTAAAGCATTTGATACAGTTCCACACAAAAGGTTACTCTACAAATTGAGAGAAATAGGTTTGGGAGCAAATGTATGTATTTGGATTGAAAATTGACTAAAAAATAGAATGCAGAGGGTGGTTGTAAACGGAAAATCCCAAATTGGACCAGTGTATTGAGCGGAGTACCCCAGGGGTGTATTTTAGGCCCTCTTCCTTTTAATATGTTTATTAATGATCTCCCACGTTCTGCTGAGAGCCATGTCTCCGTGTTTGCTGATGACACTAAATTAGGTAAGGTAATACAGACTTATCTTGATATTTGATCTTTACAGGAAGCAGGGGCATTGCTAGGTCTCCAAATGATCTGGGGCTAGAGCCCAGATGGGTGCTCACACACATACAATACGTCTCTCTTTCTCACACACACCGTCTCTCTTTCTCACACACATGCACCATCTCTCTCTCTTTCTCTCTCTCAAAGGCACTGTCTCTCTTTCTCTCTCTCCAAGGCACCGTTCTCTCTCTCCAAGGCACCGTTTTCTCTCTCCAAGGCACCGTTCTCTCTCTCCAAGGTGTTATTATTGTTCATCCTGCACTAAGTCTCGGCTGGTGGTTTGGATGGCTGGAGAGATCGGGAGATCTTGGGGCTACTATAACTATTCTCAGACTATGACGGAGGTACTCAGCCGGGGTACCAGAGGGGGTCCCATCACATATTATGCCTGATCATTTGATATTTCGGGTCTCACCTTCCTTCACTCCATCTTTGATCAATCGCGTGGCTATCGGTGCCTGTCCCTGGCCGAGAGACAGGGCATGGAAACGCTGGGACATGCCGCACTGCTCGGCAAGCTGCAGAAGGGCACCTGTAGGGTCCACCCCGGGGGAAAGCACAAATACCAGCGGGGAACGAGGAAGGGAGTCTTCAACCACCTGAATACAGTGCAGAAGAGAGGCTTAAACAGAGGAGTACGTAGCAGGTGGATGAGTGAGGTACATGGAAGGTGGATGAGTGGGGTATGTGGCAGGTGGATGAGTGGGGTACATAGCAGGTGGATGAGTGGGGTACGTGGCAGGTGGATGAGTGGGGTACATGGCAGGTGGATGAGTGGGGTACATGGAAGGTGGATGAGTGGGGTACATGGAAGGTGGATGAGTGGGGTACATGGCAGGTGGATGAGTGGGGTACATGGCAGGTGGATGAGTGGGGTATGTGGCGGGTGGATGAGTGGGGAACGTGGCAGGTGGATGAGTGGGGTACATGGCAGGTGGATGAGTGGGGTATGTGGCGGGTGGATGAGTGGGGTACATGGCAGGTGGATGAGTGGGGTACGTGGCAGGTGGATGAGTGGGGTACGTGGCAGGTGGATGAGTGGGGTACATGGCAGGTGGATGAGTGGGGTACATGGCAGGTGGATGAGTGGGGTACATGGCAGGTGGATGAGTGGGGTACATGGCAGGTGGATGAGTGGGGTACATGGCAGGTGGATGAGTGGGGTACATGGCAGGTGGATGAGTGGGGTACATGGCAGGTGGATGAGTGGGGTTTGTGGCGGGTGGATGAGTGGGGTACATGGCAGGTGGATGAGTGGGGTTTGTGGCGGGTGGATGAGTGGGTTATATGGTGCGTGGATTATTTGCCATGTTATGTGTTCAGTTGACATGGTGCGGGTTCTCTTTATCTCCGTGTAACACATGATAGTGCATGGACAGCTCACCCCTCTCATGTCCAGCACTGGTGGCTCTGTGAACTTTGACCCCAGGTTGTTGATGATGAAAGCAGTGACACAGAGAGCCACCCGGTCCTGACGCAGGGAACGTACGATCAGCATCCTCTGCACCTCACTGCACGTATTCTCCCATTCACCTGCAGAACATGTACCACAGCTTATTATAACACCCCCTGAGTACAGACCCCCGGCACCCACTGGGACTGGTTTAACTCCTGCTGGGTACAGACCCCCGGCACCCACTGGGACTGGTTTAACTCCTGCTGTGTACAGACCCCCGGCACCCACTGGGACTGGTTTAACTCCTGCTGGGTACAGACCCCCAGCACCCACTGGGACTGGTTTATATCTTGTGTGTGCAGATCTCATGGATCCCCTACGATCAGTCATTAAAGAGGTGCTGTCACCTACTCATTGCACATACTGTGGATAGATAGAATAAACCAATGATGAAAATGATCTATACATTGTATGAGCAGAAATGCAGCGAATGCATAAAATGGGAGAAATACATGTTTTAAATGTGTCTGTGGCTTGATATGCAAATGACACATTTCCCATTGAGAGGCAGTTTATTTGCATATCAGGACCTGGGGGTCATCTGCAGGATACACATTTAAAACCTGTATTTCTCTTATTTTATGCATTTCTGCTCACACAATGTATAGATTCAGTATGAGCCATGATTAGGGGACAGATTCTCCAGATGATAAATACATTTTCATCCTGCAAATGTATTAATGAATGAGATATTTGCGGTGGGCTTCTGTGAGGACCCCCTACTCACTGTGGCCATCAATGAACTTCCCTAGAGACCAAGATTCTCCTTAGTAGATAGCAGAGATTACTCAAGCCTGGGGGCTTCCAGAGAGGAGTTCATCACATGACTCGCAGTGAAATGCGTTGGCACCACATCCTACAGCAGTAGCCAGCATGACTGTGACAAGCAGGGGACCTCATCCTAGATCAGTGGCAATCCAGCTGTTGGAGGACTACATTTCCCATGCTCCCCTGCCAGACTCCTGGCTGACAAAGCATTAGAGGGGCTGCAGTTTGATACCCCTGCCCCAGCATCCAGATAGTAATAGAACACAAGAGAAAATGTCTCCATCTGCTGGCCAGTTCAGTTCGAGGGTATGTAAGACCCTCGGTCCATACTTAGGGCGTAATTCATGAAAGAGGAAATTGTGGGAATTGGCAAGGGAATTTCCCACTTAAGACCAAAGTAGCAGAGTTTGAAGGATGGCTGACCAGGAGAATGTGCACGTTACCTGGCAGGCAGGCAGACTCTGGGTTGGCGCTGGTATACCACACGTTCCAGTCCCGGGGGTACTGCTCAAATGAGTTCATAATGCCATGGAAATTAGCCAGTTTATCCAGCTCGGTGATGTGATCCCAATTGGCATCAGAAAGCCAGGCAGTGCAGGGATTATCCATCTGCTCATCACGATCCAAGACCTGCAGGGGAACCCACACTGACATAACAGTGCCAACCACACCCTCACACTGCCTGCACACTGACATTATAACAGCAACAGTGCCAACCACACCCTCACACTGCCTGCACACTGACATTATAACAGCAACAGTGCCAACCACACCCTCACACTGCCTGCACACTGACATTATAACAGCAACAGTGCCAACCACACCCTCACACTGCCTGCACACTGACATTATAACAGCAACAGTGCCAACCACACCCTCACACTGCCTGCACACTGACATTATAACAGCAACAGTGCCAACCACACCCTCATACTACACCATGACATGTATACACAGCACAGACAGCGGTAGTGCCAGCCTCCCCCTCACACTACACCATGACATGTACACAAAGCACAGACAGCGGCAGTGCCAGCCTCCCCCCCACACACACACTACTAAACCATGACATGTATACACAGGACAGACAGTGGCAGTGCCAGCCTCCCCCTCACTCACACACTACTACACCATGACAAGTATACACAGGACAGACAGCGGCAGTGCCAGCCTCCCCCTCACACACTACTACACCATGACATGTATACACAGCACAGAAAGTAACAGTGCCAGCCTCCCCCTCACACACTACTACACCATGACATGTATACACAGCACAGACAGCGGCAGTGCCAGCCTCCCCCACACACACTACTACACCATGACATGTATACACAGCACAGACAGCGGCAGTGCCAGCCTCCTCCTCCTCACACACTTCTACACCATAACATGTATACACAGCACAGACAGCGGCAGTGCCAGCCTCCCCCTCACACACACACTACTACACCATGACATGTATACACAGCACAGACAGCGGCAGTGCCAGCCTCCCCTTCACACACTACTACACCATGACATGTATACACAGCACAGACAGCGGCAGTGCCAGCCTCCCCCTCACACACACACTACTACACCATGACATGTATACACAGCGCAGACAGCGGCAGTGCCAGCCTCTCCCTCACACACACTACTACACCATGACATGTATACACAGCACAGACAGCGGAAGTGCCAGCCTCCCCCTCACACACACTACTACACCATGACATGTATACACAGCACAGACAGCGGCAGTGCCAGCCTCCCCCTCACACACACACTACTACACCATGACATGTATACACAGCACAGACAGCGGCAGTGCCAGCCTCCCCCTCACACACTACTACACCATGACATGTATACACAGCACAGACAGCGGCAGTGCCAGCCTCCCCCTCACACACACACTACTACACCATGACATGTATACACAGCACAGACAGCGGCAGTGCCAGCCTCCCCCTCACACACTACTACACCATGACATGTATACACAGCACAGACAGCGGCAGTGCCAGCCTCCCCCACACACACTACTACACCATGACATGTATACACAGCACAGACAGTGACAGTGCCAGCCTCCTCCTCACACACACTACTACACCATGACATGTATACACTGCACAGACAGCGGCAGTGCCAGCCTCCCCCTCACACACACTACTACACCATAACATGTATACACAGCACAGACAGCGGCAGTGCCAGCCTCCCCCTCACACACTACTACACCATGACATGTATACACAGCACAGACAGGGGCAGTGCCAGCCTCCCCCTCACACACACACTACTACACCATAACATGTATACACAGCACAGACAGCGGCAGGGCCAGCCTCCCCCTCACACACACACTACTACACCATGACATGTATACACAGCACAGACTGCGGCAGTGCCAGCCTCCCCTTCACACACTACTACACCATGACATGTATACACAGCACAGACAGCGGCAGTGCCAGCCTCCCCCTCACACACACACTGCTACACCATGACATGTATACACAGCGCAGACAGCGGCAGTGCCAGCCTCTCCCTCACACACACTACTACACCATGACATGTATACACAGCACAGACAGCGGAAGTGCCAGCCTCCCCCACACACGCACTACTACACCATGACATGTATACACAGCACAGACAGCGGCAGTGCCAGCCTCCCCCTCACACACACTACTACACCATGACATGTATACACAGCACAGACAGCGGCAGTGCCAGCCTCCCCCTCACACACACACTACTACACCATGACATGTATACACAGCACAGACAGCGGCAGTGCCAGCCTCCCCCTCACACACTACTACACCATGACATGTATACACAGCACAGACAGCGGCAGTGCCAGCCTCCCCCTCACACACACACTACTACACCATGACATGTATACACAGCACAGACAGCGGCAGTGCCAGCCTCCCCCTCACACACTACTACACCATGACATGTATACACAGCACAGACAGCGGCAGTGCCAGCCTCCCCCACACACACTACTACACCATGACATGTATACACAGCACAGACAGTGACAGTGCCAGCCTCCTCCTCACACACACTACTACACCATGACATGTATACACTGCACAGACAGCGGCAGTGCCAGCCTCCCCCTCACACACACTACTACACCATAACATGTATACACAGCACAGACAGCGGCAGTGCCAGCCTCCCCCTCACACACTACTACACCATGACATGTATACACAGCACAGACAGGGGCAGTGCCAGCCTCCCCCTCACACACACACTACTACACCATAACATGTATACACAGCACAGACAGCGGCAGGGCCAGCCTCCCCCTCACACACACACTACTACACCATGACATGTATACACAGCACAGACTGCGGCAGTGCCAGCCTCCCCTTCACACACTACTACACCATGATATGTATACACAGCACAGACAGCGGCAGTGCCAGCCTCCCCCTCACACACACACTGCTACACCATGACATGTATACACAGCGCAGACAGCGGAAGTGCCAGCCTCTCCCTCACACACACTACTACACCATGACATGTATACACAGCACAGACAGCGGAAGTGCCAGCCTCCCCCTCACACGCACTACTACACCATGACATGTATACACAGCACAGACAGCGGCAGTGCCAGCCTCCCCCTCACACACTACTACACCATGACATGTATACACAGCACAGACAGTGGCAGTGCCAGCCTCCCCCTCACACACAGTGCTTTGTAACCTCACCAGGCCTCCACGCAGGAAGAAGTTATATTCGTCCATGTTGAGCTTCCCTGCCACCTCCAGGATCTTGGCGCACATCTGGAAACTGAACAGCAGCTTGTGCCTTTCAAAGAGAGCGCGGCAGGTGTGTCTGTGTGAGAGAACGAGATACACATGTACCAGCGAGAATCTCTGTCTGTTTATTCTCGTGGTGAGATAGGTGTGATCTAGCTGTACATGGCGTATGTGTGATCTACCTGTACATGGCGTATGTGTGATCTACCTGTACATGGCGTAGTTGTGATATATCTGTACATAGCGTAGTTGTGATATATCTGTACATGGCGTAGGTGTGATCTACCTGTTCTTGGCGTAGGTGTGATCTAGCTGTACATGGCGTAGGTGTGATCTAGCTGTACATGGTGTAGGTGGAATAGGTGTGATCTACCTGTAATTGTCTTAGGTGGGATAGGTGGGATCTACCTGTACACAGCGTAGGTGTAATAGGTGTGATCTACCTGTACATGGCGTAGGTGGGAGAGGTGGGATCTACCTGTACATGGCGTAGGTGGGATAGGTGGGATCTACCTGTAAATGGCGTAGGTGGAATAGGTGCGATCTACCTGTAAATGGCGTAGGTGGGATCTACCTGTACATGGCATAGGTGGGATAGGTGTGATCTACTTGTACATGGCGTAGGTGGGATAGGTACGATCTATCTGTACATGGCGTAGGTGGAATAGGTGTGATCTACCTGTACACAGCATAGGTGGGATAGGTGCGATCTATCTGTACATGGCGTAGGTGGAATAGGTGTGATCTACCTGTACACAGCGCAGGTGGGAAAGGTGTGATCTACCTGTACACAGTGTAGGTGGGATAGGTGGGATCTACCTGTACACAGCGTAGGTGGGATAGGTGGGATCTACCTGTACACAGCATTGGTGTGATAGGTGTGATCTACCTGTACACAGCATAGGTGGGATAGGTAGGAACTACCTGTGCACAGCGTAGGTGGGATAGGTGTGATCTACCTGTACACAGTGTAGGTGGAATAGGTGTGATCTACCTGTACACAGTGTAGGTGGAATAGGTGTGATCTACCTGTACACAGTGTAGGTGGAATAGGTGTGATCTACCTGTAATTAGCGTAGGTGTAATAGGTGTGATCTACCTGTACATGGCGTAGGTGGGATAGGTGGGATCTACCTGTACATGGCGTAGGTGGGATCTACCTGTAAATGGCGTAGGTGGAATAGGTGCGATCTACCTGTAAATGGCGTAGGTGGGATCTACCTGTACATGGCATAGGTGGGATAGGTGTGATCTACTTGTACATGGCGTAGGTGGGATAGGTACGATCTATCTGTACATGGCGTAGGTGGAATAGGTGTGATCTACCTGTACACAGCATAGGTGGGATAGGTGCGATCTATCTGTACATGGCGTAGGTGGAATAGGTGTGATCTACCGTACACAGTGTAGGTGGGATAGGTGGGATCTACCTGTACACAGCGTAGGTGGGATAGGTGGGATCTACCTGTACACAGCGTAGGTGGGATAGGTGGGATCTACCTGTACACAGCATTGGTGTGATAGGTGTGATCTACCTGTACACAGAATAGGTGGGATAGGTAGGAACTACCTGTGCACAGCGTAGGTGGGATAGGTGTGATCTACCTGTACACAGTGTAGGTGGAATAGGTGTGATCTACCTGTACACAGTGTAGGTGGAATAGGTGTGATCTACCTGTAATTAGCATAGGTGGAATAGGTGTGATCTACCTGTACTTAGCATAGGTGGAATAGGTGTGATCTACCTGTACACAGCGTAGGTGGGATAGGTGTGATCTACCTGTACACGGCGTAGGTGGGATAGGTGTGATCTACCTGTACATGGCGTAGGTGGAATAGGTGTGATCTACCTGTACATGGCGTAGGTGGAATAGGTGTGATCTACCTGTAATTAGCATAGGTGGAATAGGTGTGATCTACCTGTAATTAGCATAGGTGGAATAGGTGTGATCTACCTGTAATTAGCATAGGTGGAATAGGTGTGATCTACCTGTAATTAGCATAGGTGGAATAGGTGTGATCTACCTGTACACAGCGTAGGTGGGATAGGTGTGATCTACCTGTAATTAGCATAGGTGGAATAGGTGTGATCTACCTGTACACAGCATAGGTGGAATAGGTGTGATCTACCTGTACACAGCGTAGGTGGGATAGGTGGGATCTACCTGTACACAGCGTAGGTGGGATAGGTGTGATATACCTGTACACAGCATAGGTGTGATAGTCATTGAGGTTGGTGATTCTCTCCTCCAGAGTGCCGCTGCGTTTGCTCTTATCAATGCTCAAATGAAACAGATCCATATAGGAATCCAGCGAGAACTGGTACATGGGGTCAATTCGCCCAAGATCATTCAACACGAAGAACAGCAGAGAGGCGCGCTGGGCACAGGGGCGGTAGGCCTGGAGGATGGAGGAGAGAGAAAATATTTGATCTCACACTCGCCTCTCTGGTGGTGTCTATGGGTCACAGTCGCCTCTCGGGCGATATCTGTGGATCACACTCACCTCTAGGGAGGTGTCTATGGTCACGCTCCTCGTGGGCGGTTTCTATGGCTCACACTCACCACTCGGGAGGTGTCTATGGCTCACACACGCCTCTCGGGAGGTGTCTATGGGTCACGCTCCTCGTGGGCGGTTTCTATGGCTCACACTCACCACTCGGGAGGTGTCTATGGCTCACAAATGCCTCTCGGGCGGTGTCTGGGGGTCACACTGGCCCCTCGGGCGGTGTCTAGGGGTCACGCTCCTCATGGGCGGTGTCTATGGGTCACGCTCCTCATGGGCGGTGTCTATGGGTCATTGCTCCTCGTGGGCAATGTTTATGGCTAAAACTCACCTCTCGGGCGGTGTTTATAAGTCATGCTCCTCGTGGGCGGTGTCTATGGCTCACACTCAGCTCTCAGGAGGTGCCTTTGGGTACCGCTCCTCGTAGGCGTTGTCTATGGCTCACCTCTCGGGAGATGTCTATGGGTCACACTCCTCGTGGGCAGTGTCTATGGCTCACACTCACCTCTCGGGAGGTGTCTATGGGTCACGCTCACCTCTCGGGCGGTGTCTATCTTCTCTTCGGTCTCCTCGCTGCTTTCTAGCTGCTCACTGACTTCACTCGCAGTCAATTTCGAGGTCTGCAGAGTGTTGACCAGCTGAACGTCATCCAGGAGGGAGCCCGTGGCCTCGTTCAGGAGCCTGAATGACATGTTTAGGACACTTACGACTTTATTCATTTAGGAAGGAATTGAGAAGGGAATTTAAAACTTAATTCAAACTCAATTTGCTGCAGTTCTTCTAACGCAATGGGGGTTTTGTTTAAAATCTCCCACACAACAAAGTGTGGGGAGTTTTGCCGCAGTCTGCATGTGCTCCGTGTATATATCTGACCCCCAATGTATAGGTAATTTTCAATCTGTCCCTTAAAGACAAACTCAGCCAAACCATTCTCCCAAATACTCCCACTCTACTGAGTATAAAGACCAGTGCAAGTCTATTGTGTACACTTTATACAATCTTTGAAAAGAACAGATCTTCATGTTTGGATACGACTGTCGTCACACTGAGTTAATACACAGATAAAATAAATGTAACAATCCTTCTCACCGGAGAATCTCATTTTCCAGATCCTGAAGTTTGCGTTTCCCAGACGCGATGTTCAGTACCAGGGAGTGTTTCTGGTCCTCCAATTCAGGGCGTTCCTTCCTCACCACACTGCCCAATAACTGCGCCTCCAACCCCTGCAGAGATACACACACCACGACTTACACCTCACTCTACCCAATAACCTCCAACCCCTGCAGATACACACACCACGACTTACACCTCACTCTACCCAATAACCTCCAACCCCTGCAGATACACACACCATGACTTACACCTCACTCTACCCAATAACCTCCAACCCCTGCAGATACACACACCATGACTTACACCTCACTCTACCCAATAACCTCCAACCCCTGCAGAGATACACACACCATGACTTACACCTCACTCTACCCAATAACCTCCAACCCCTGCAGATACACACACCATGACTTACACCTCACTCTACCCAATAACCTCCAACCCCTGCAGATACACACACCATGACTTACACCTCACTCTACCCAATAACCTCCAAACCCTGCAGATACACACACCATGACTTACACCTCACTCTATCCAATAACCTCCAACCCCTGCAGATACACACACCATGACTTACACCTCACTCTACCCAATAACCTCCAACCACCTGCAGAGATACACACACCACTATTTACACCTCACTCTACCCAATAACCTCCAACCCCTGCAGAGATACACACACCATGACTTACACCTCACTCTACCCAATAACCTCCAACCCCTGCAGATACACACACCATGACTTACACCTCACTCTACCCAATAACCTCCAACCCCTGCAGATACACACACCATGACTTACACCTCACTCTACCCAATAACCTCCAACCACCTGCAGAGATACACACACCATGACTTACACCTCACTCTATCCAATAACCTCCAACCCCTGCAGATACACACACCATGACTTACACCTCACTCTACCCAATAACCTCCAACCCCTGCAGAGATACACACACCATGACTTACACCTCACTCTACCCAATAACCTCCAACCCCTGCAGATACACACACCATGACTTACACCTCACTCTACCCAATAACCTCCAACCACCTGCAGAGATACACACACCATGACTTACACCTCACTCTACCCAATAACCTCCAACCCCTGCAGAGATACACACACCATGACTTACACCTCACTCTACCCAATAACCTCCAACCCCTGCAGATACACACACCATGACTTACACCTCACTCTACCCAATAACCTCCAACCCCTGCAGATACACACACCATGACTTACACCTCACTCTACCCAATAACCTCCAACCCCTGCAGATACACACACCATGACTTACACCTCACTCTACCCAATAACCTCCAACCCCTGCAGATACACACACCATGACTTACACCTCACTCTACCCAATAACCTCCAACCCCTGCAGAGATACACACACCATGACTTACACCTCACTCTACCCAATAACCTCCAACCCCTGCAGATACACACACCATGACTTACACCTCACTCTATCCAATAACCTCCAACCCCTGCAGATACACACACCATGACTTACACCTCACTCTACCCAATAACCTCCAACCCCTGCAGATACACACACCATGACTTACACCTCACTCTATCCAATAACCTCCAACCCCTGCAGATACACACACCATGACTTACACCTCACTCTACCCAATAACCTCCAACCCCTGCAGATACACACACCATGACTTACACCTCACTCTATCCAATAACCTCCAACCCCTGCAGATACACACACCATGACTTACACCTCACTCTACCCAATAACCTCCAACCCCTGCAGATACACACACCATGACTTACACCTCACTCTACCCAATAACCTCCAACCCCTGCAGATACACACACCATGACTTACACCTCACTCTACCCAATAACCTCCAACCCCTGCAGATACACACACCATGACTTACACCTCACTCTACCCAATAACCTCCAACCCTTGCAGATACACACACCATGACTTACACCTCACTCTACCCAATAACCTCCAACCCCTGCAGATACACACACCATGACTTACACCTCACTCTACCCAATAACCTCCAACCCCTGCAGATACACACACCATGACTTACACCTCACTCTACCCAATAACCTCCAACCCCTGCAGATACACACACCATGACTTACACCTCACTCTACCCAATAACCTCCAACCCCTGCAGAGATACACACACCATGACTTACACCTCACTCTACCCAATAACCTCCAACCCCTGCAGATACACACACCATGACTTACACCTCACTCTACCCAATAACCTCCAACCCCTGCAGATACACACACCATGACTTACACCTCACTCTACCCAATGACCTCCAACCCCTGCAGATACACACACCATGACTTACACCTCACTCTACCCAATAACCTCCAACCCCTGCAGATACACACACCATGACTTACACCTCACTCTACCCAATAACCTCCAACCCCTGCAGATACACACACCATGACTTACACCTCACTCTACCCAATAACCTCCAACCCCTGCAGATACACACACCATGACTTACACCTCACTCTACCCAATAACCTCCAACCCCTGCAGATACACACACCATGACTTACACCTCACTCTACCCAATGACCTCCAACCCCTGCAGATACACACACCATGACTTACACCTCACTCTATCCAATAACCTCCAACCCCTGCAGAGATACACACACCATGACTTACACCTCACTCTACCCAATAACCTCCAACCCCTGCAGAGATACACACACCACGACTTACACCTCACTCTACCCAATAACCTCCAACCCCTGCAGAGATACACACACCATGACTTACACCTCACTCTACCCAATAACCTCCAACCCCTGCAGATACACACACCACGACTTACACCTCACTCTACCCAATAACCTCCAACCCCTGCAGATACACACACCACGACTTACACCTCACTCTACCCAATAATCTCCAACCCCTGCAGAGATACACACCATGACTTACACCTCACTCTACCCAATAATCTCCAACCCCTGCAGAGATACACACCATGACTTACACCTCACTCTACCCAATAACCTCCAACCCCTGCAGATACACACACCACGACTTACACCTCACTCTACCCAATAACCTCCAACCGCTGCAGATACACACACCACTACTTACACCTCACTCTACCCAATAACCTCCAATCCCTGCAGATACACACACCATGACTTACACCTCACTCTACCCAATAACCTCCAACCCCTGCAGATACACACACCATGACTTACACCTCACTCTACCCAATAACCTCCAACCCCTGCAGATACACACACCATGACTTACACCTCACTCTACCCAATAACCTCCAACCCCTGCAGATACACACACCATGACTTACACCTCACTCTACACAATAACCTCCAACCCCTGCAGAGATACACACACCACTACTTACACCTCACTCTACCCAATAACCTCCAACCCCTGCAGATACACACACCATGACTTACACCTCACTCTACCCAATAACCTCCAACCCCTGCAGATACACACACCATGACTTACACCTCACTCTACCCAATAACCTCCAACCCCTGCAGATACACACACCATGACTTACACCTCACTCTACCCAATAACCTCCAACCCCTGCAGATACACACACCATGACTTACACCTCACTCTACCCAATAACCTCCAACCCCTGCAGATACACACACCACGACTTACACCTCACTCTACCCAATAACATCCAACCCCTGCAGAGATACACACACCATGACTTACACCTCACTCTACCCAATAACCTCCAACCCCTGCAGATACACACACCATGACTTACACCTCACTCTACCCAATAACCTCCAACCCCTGCAGATACACACACCATGACTTACACCTCACTCTACCCAATAACCTCCAACCCCTGCAGATACACACACCATGACTTACACCTCACTCTACCCAATAACCTCCAACCCCTGCAGATACACACACCATGACTTACACCTCACTCTACCCAATAACCTCCAACCCCTGCAGAGATACACACCATGACTTACACCTCACTCTACCCAATAACCTCCAACCCCTGCAGATACACACACCATGACTTACACCTCACTCTATCCAATAACCTCCAACCCCTGCAGAGATACACACACCATGACTTACACCTCACTCTACCCAATAACCTCCAACCCCTGCAGAGATACACACACCACGACTTACACCTCACTCTACCCAATAACCTCCAACCCCTGCAGAGATACACACACCACGACTTACACCTCACTCTACCCAATAACCTCCAACCCCTGCAGATACACACACCATGACTTACACCTCACTCTACCCAATAACCTCCAACCCCTGCAGATACACACACCATGACTTACACCTCACTCTACCCAATAACCTCCAACCCCTGCAGAGATACACACCATGACTTACACCTCACTCTACCCAATAACCTCCAACCCCTGCAGAGATACACACACCATGACTTACACCTCACTCTACCCAATAACCTCCAACCCCTGCAGATATACACACACCATGACTTACACCTCACTCTACCCAATAACCTCCAACCCCTGCAGATACACACACCATGTGTTACACCTCACTCTACCCAATAACCTCCAACCCCTGCAGAGATACACACACCACTATTTACACCTCACTCTACCCAATAACCTCCAACCCCTGCAGATACACACACCATGACTTATACCTCACTCTACCCAATAACCTCCAACCCCTGCAGATACACACACCATGACTTACACCTCACTCTACCCAATAACCTCCAACCCCTGCAGATACACACACCATGACTTACACCTCACTCTATCCAATAACCTCCAACCCCTGCAGAGATACACACACCACTACTTACACCTCACTCTACCCAATAACCTCCAACCCCTGCAGAGATACACACACCACGACTTACACCTCACTCTACCCAATAACCTCCAACCCCTGCAGATACACACACCACGACTTACACCTCACTCTACCCAATAACCTCCAACCCCTGCAGATACACACACCATGACTTACACCTCACTCTACCCAATAACCTCCAACCCCTGCAGATACACACACCACGACTTACACCTCACTCTACCCAATAACCTCCAACCCCTGCAGATACACACACCATTACTTACACCTCACTCTACCCAATAACATCCAACCCCTGCAGATACACACACCATGACTTACACCTCACTCTACACAATAATCTCCAACCCCTGCAGATACACACACCACGACTTACACCTCACTCTACCCAATAACCTCCAACCCCTGCAGATACACACACCATGACTTACACCTCACTCTACCCAATAACCTCCAACCCCTGCAGATACACACACCATGACTTACACCTCACTCTACCCAATAACATCCAACCCCTGCAGATACACACACCATGACTTACACCTCACTCTACACAATAATCTCCAACCCCTGCAGATACACACACCACGACTTACACCTCACTCTACCCAATAACCTCCAACCCCTGCAGATACACACACCATGACTTACACCTCACTCTACCCAATAACCTCCAACCCCTGCAGATACACACACCATGACTTACACCTCACTCTACCCAATAACCTCCAACCCCTGCAGATACACACACCATGTGTTACACCTCACTCTACCCAATAACCTCCAACCCCTGCAGATACACACACCATGTGTTACACCTCACTCTACCCAATAACCCCCAACCCCTGCAGATACACACACCATGACTTACACCTCACTCTACCCAATAACCCCCAACCCCTGCAGATACACACACCATGACTTACACCTCACTCTACCCAATAACCTCCAACCCCTGCAGAGATACACACACCATGACTTACACCTCACTCTACCCAATAACCTCCAACCCCTGCAGATACACACACCATGACTTACACCTCACTCTACCCAATAACCCCCAACCCCTGCAGATACACACACCATGACTTACACCTCACTCTACCCAATAACCTCCAAGCCCTGCAGATACACACACCATGACTTACACCTCACTCTACCCAATAACCTCCAACCCCTGCAGATACACACACCATGACTTACACCTCACTCTACCCAATAACCTCCAACCCCTGCAGATACACACACCATGACTTACACCTCACTCTACCCAATAACCTCCAACCCCTGCAGATACACACCATGACTTACACCTCACTCTACCCAATAACCTCCAACCCCTGCAGATACACACACCACGACTTACACCTCACTCTACCCAATAACATCCAACCCCTGCAGATACACACACCACGACTTACACCTCACTCTACCCAATAACCTCCAACCCCTGCAGATACACACACCATGACTTACATCTCACTCTACCCAATAACCTCCAACCCCTGCAGAGATACACACACCATGACTTACACCTCACTCTACACAATAATCTCCAACCCCTGCAGATACACACAGCACGACTTACACCTCACTCTACCCAATAACCTCCAACCCCTGCAGATACACACACCATGACTTACACCTCACTCTACCCAATAACCTCCAACCACCTGCAGAGATACACACACCATGACTTACACCTCACTCTACCCAATAACCTCCAACCCCTGCAGATACACACACCATGACTTACACCTCACTCTACCCAATAACCTCCAACCCCTGCAGATACACACACCATGACTTACACCTCACTCTACCCAATAACATCCAACCCCTGCAGATACAAACACCATGACTTACACCTCACTCTACCCAATAACCTCCAACCCCTGCAGATACACACACCATGACTTACACCTCACTCTACCCAATAACCTCCAACCCCTGCAGATACAAACACCATGACTTACACCTCACTCTACCCAATAACCTCCAACCCCTGCAGATACACACACCATGACTTACACCTCACTCTACCCAATAACCTCCAACCCCTGCAGAGATACACACACCATGACTTACACCTCACTCTACCCAATAACCTCCAATCCCTGCAGATACACACACCATGACTTACACCTCACTCTACCCAATAACCTCCAACCCCTGCAGATACACACACCATGACTTACACCTCACTCTACCCAATAACCTCCAACCCCTGCAGATACACACACCATGACTTACACCTCACTCTACCCAATAACCTCCAAACCCTGCAGATACACACACCATGACTTACACCTCACTCTACCCAATGACCTCCAACCCCTGCAGATACACACACCATGACTTACACCTCACTCTACCCAATAACCTCCAACCCCTGCAGATACACACACCATGACTTACACCTCACTCTACCCAATAACCTCCAACCCCTGCAGATACACACACCATGACTTACACCTCACTCTACCCAATAACCTCCAACCCCTGCAGATACACACACCATGACTTACACCTCACTCTACCCAATAACCTCCAACCCCTGCAGAGATACACACACCATGACTTACACCTCACTCTACCCAATAACCTCCAACCCCTGCAGATATACACACACCATGACTTACACCTCACTCTACCCAATAACCTCCAACCCCTGCAGATACACACACCATGTGTTACACCTCACTCTACCCAATAACCTCCAACCCCTGCAGAGATACACACACCACTATTTACACCTCACTCTACCCAATAACCTCCAACCCCTGCAGATACACACACCATGACTTATACCTCACTCTACCCAATAACCTCCAACCCCTGCAGATACACACACCATGACTTACACCTCACTCTACCCAATAACCTCCAACCCCTGCAGATACACACACCATGACTTACACCTCACTCTACCCAATAACCTCCAACCCCTGCAGAGATACACACACACCATGACTTACACCTCACTCTACCCAATAACCTCCAACCCCTGCAGATACACACACCATGACTTACACCTCACTCTACCCAATAATCTCCAACCCCTGCAGATACACACACCATGACTTACACCTCACTCTACCCAATAACCTCCAACCCCTGCAGAGATACACACACCATGACTTACACCTCACTCTACCCAATAACCTCCAACCCCTGCAGATACACACACCATGACTTACACCTCACTCTACCCAATAACCTCCAACCCCTGCAGAGATACACACACCATGACTTACACCTCACTCTACCCAATAACCTCCAACCCCTGCAGAGATACACACACCATGACTTACACCTCACTCTACCCAATAACCTCCAACCCCTGCAGATACACACACCATGACTTACACCTCACTCTACCCAATAACCTCCAACCCCTGCAGATACACACACCATGACTTACACCTCACTCTACCCAATAACCTCCAACCCCTGCAGATACACACACCATGACTTACACCTCACTCTACCCAATAACCTCCAACCCCTGCAGATACACACACCATGACTTACACCTCACTCTACCCAATAACCTCCAACCCCTGCAGATACACACACCATGACTTACACCTCACTCTACCTAATAACCTCCAACCCCTGCAGATACACACACCACGACTTACACCTCACTCTACCCAATAACCTCCAACCCCTGCAGAGATACACACACCATGACTTACACCTCACTCTACCCAATAACCTCCAACCCCTGCAGATACACACACCATGACTTACACCTCACTCTACCCAATAACCTCCAACCCCTGCAGATACACACACCATGACTTACACCTCACTCTACCCAATAACATCCAACCCCTGCAGATACACACACCATGACTTACACCTCACTCTACACAATAATCTCCAACCCCTGCAGATACACACACCACGACTTACACCTCACTCTACCCAATAACCTCCAACCCCTGCAGATACACACACCATGACTTACACCTCACTCTACCCAATAACCTCCAACCCCTGCAGATACACACACCATGACTTACACCTCACTCTACCCAATAACCTCCAACCCCTGCAGATACACACACCATGTGTTACACCTCACTCTACCCAATAACCTCCAACCCCTGCAGATACACACACCATGTGTTACACCTCACTCTACCCAATAACCCCCAACCCCTGCAGATACACACACCATGACTTACACCTCACTCTACCCAATAACCCCCAACCCCTGCAGATACACACACCATGACTTACACCTCACTCTACCCAATAACCCCCAACCCCTGCAGATACACACACCATGACTTACACCTCACTCTACCCAATAACCTCCAACCCCTGCAGAGATACACACACCATGACTTACACCTCACTCTACCCAATAACCTCCAACCCCTGCAGATACACACACCATGACTTACACCTCACTCTACCCAATAACCCCCAACCCCTGCAGATACACACACCATGACTTACACCTCACTCTACCCAATAACCTCCAACCCCTGCAGATACACACACCATGACTTACACCTCACTCTACCCAATAACCTCCAACCCCTGCAGATACACACACCATGACTTACACCTCACTCTACCCAATAACCTCCAACCCCTGCAGATACACACACCATGACTTACACCTCACTCTACCCAATAACCTCCAACCCCTGCAGATACACACACCATGACTTACACCTCACTCTACCCAATAACCTCCAACCCCTGCAGATACACACACCACGACTTACACCTCACTCTACCCAATAACATCCAACCCCTGCAGATACACACACCACGACTTACACCTCACTCTACCCAATAACCTCCAACCCCTGCAGATACACACACCATGACTTACATCTCACTCTACCCAATAACCTCCAACCCCTGCAGAGATACACACACCATGACTTACACCTCACTCTACACAATAATCTCCAACCCCTGCAGATACACACACCACGACTTACACCTCACTCTACCCAATAACCTCCAACCCCTGCAGATACACACACCATGACTTACACCTCACTCTACCCAATAACCTCCAACCACCTGCAGAGATACACACACCATGACTTACACCTCACTCTACCCAATAACCTCCAACCCCTGCAGATACACACACCATGACTTACACCTCACTCTACCCAATAACCTCCAACCCCTGCAGATACACACACCATGACTTACACCTCACTCTACCCAATAACATCCAACCCCTGCAGATACAAACACCATGACTTACACCTCACTCTACCCAATAACCTCCAACCCCTGCAGATACACACACCATGACTTACACCTCACTCTACCCAATAACCTCCAACCCCTGCAGATACAAACACCATGACTTACACCTCACTCTACCCAATAACCTCCAACCCCTGCAGATACACACACCATGACTTACACCTCACTCTACCCAATAACCTCCAACCCCTGCAGAGATACACACACCATGACTTACACCTCACTCTACCCAATAACCTCCAATCCCTGCAGATACACACACCATGACTTACACCTCACTCTACCCAATAACCTCCAACCCCTGCAGATACACACACCATGACTTACACCTCACTCTACCCAATAACCTCCAACCCCTGCAGATACACACACCATGACTTACACCTCACTCTACCCAATAACCTCCAACCCCTGCAGATACACACACCATGACTTACACCTCACTCTACCCAATGACCTCCAACCCCTGCAGATACACACACCATGACTTACACCTCACTCTACCCAATAACCTCCAACCCCTGCAGATACACACACCATGACTTACACCTCACTCTACCCAATAACCTCCAACCCCTGCAGATACACACACCATGACTTACACCTCACTCTACCCAATAACCTCCAACCCCTGCAGATACACACACCATGACTTACACCTCACTCTACCCAATAACCTCCAACCCCTGCAGAGATACACACACCATGACTTACACCTCACTCTACCCAATAACCTCCAACCCCTGCAGATATACACACACCATGACTTACACCTCACTCTACCCAATAACCTCCAACCCCTGCAGATACACACACCATGTGTTACACCTCACTCTACCCAATAACCTCCAACCCCTGCAGAGATACACACACCACTATTTACACCTCACTCTACCCAATAACCTCCAACCCCTGCAGATACACACACCATGACTTATACCTCACTCTACCCAATAACCTCCAACCCCTGCAGATACACACACCATGACTTACACCTCACTCTACCCAATAACCTCCAACCCCTGCAGATACACACACCATGACTTACACCTCACTCTACCCAATAACCTCCAACCCCTGCAGAGATACACACACACCATGACTTACACCTCACTCTACCCAATAACCTCCAACCCCTGCAGATACACACACCATGACTTACACCTCACTCTACCCAATAATCTCCAACCCCTGCAGATACACACACCATGACTTACACCTCACTCTACCCAATAACCTCCAACCCCTGCAGATACACACACCATGACTTACACCTCACTCTACCCAATAACCTCCAACCCCTGCAGAGATACACACACCATGACTTACACCTCACTCTACCCAATAACCTCCAACCCCTGCAGATACACACACCATGACTTACACCTCACTCTACCCAATAACCTCCAACCCCTGCAGATACACACACCATGACTTACACCTCACTCTACCCAATAACCTCCAACCCCTGCAGATACACACACCATGACTTACACCTCACTCTACCCAATAACCTCCAACCCCTGCAGAGATACACACACCATGACTTACACCTCACTCTACCCAATAACCTCCAACCCCTGCAGATATACACACACCATGACTTACACCTCACTCTACCCAATAACCTCCAACCCCTGCAGATACACACACCATGTGTTACACCTCACTCTACCCAATAACCTCCAACCCCTGCAGAGATACACACACCACTATTTACACCTCACTCTACCCAATAACCTCCAACCCCTGCAGATACACACACCATGACTTATACCTCACTCTACCCAATAACCTCCAACCCCTGCAGATACACACACCATGACTTACACCTCACTCTACCCAATAACCTCCAACCCCTGCAGATACACACACCATGACTTACACCTCACTCTACCCAATAACCTCCAACCCCTGCAGAGATACACACACACCATGACTTACACCTCACTCTACCCAATAACCTCCAACCCCTGCAGATACACACACCATGACTTACACCTCACTCTACCCAATAATCTCCAACCCCTGCAGATACACACACCATGACTTACACCTCACTCTACCCAATAACCTCCAACCCCTGCAGATACACACACCATGACTTACACCTCACTCTACCCAATAACCTCCAACCCCTGCAGAGATACACACACCATGACTTACACCTCACTCTACCCAATAACCTCCAACCCCTGCAGATACACACACCATGACTTACACCTCACTCTACCCAATAACCTCCAACCCCTGCAGAGATACACACACCATGACTTACACCTCACTCTACCCAATAACCTCCAACCCCTGCAGATACACACACCATGACTTACACCTCACTCTACCCAATAAACTCCAACCCCTGCAGATACACACACCATGTGTTACACCTCACTCTACCCAATAACCTCCAACCCCTGCAGAGATACACACACCACTATTTACACCTCACTCTACCCAATAACCTCCAACCCCTGCAGATACACACACCATGACTTATACCTCACTCTACCCAATAACCTCCAACCCCTGCAGATACACACACCATGACTTACACCTCACTCTACCCAATAACCTCCAACCCCTGCAGATACACACACCATGACTTACACCTCACTCTACCCAATAACCTCCAACCCCTGCAGAGATACACACACCATGACTTACACCTCACTCTACCCAATAACCTCCAACCCCTGCAGAGATACACACACCATGACTTACACCTCACTCTACCCAATAACCTCCAACCCCTGCAGATACACACACCATGACTTACACCTCACTCTACCCAATAACCTCCAACCCCTGCAGAGATACACACACCATGACTTACACCTCACTCTACCCAATAACCTCCAACCCCTGCAGATACACACACCATGACTTACACCTCACTCTACCCAATAACCTCCAACCCCTGCAGATACACACACCATGACTTACACCTCACTCTACCCAATGACCTCCAACCCCTGCAGATACACACACCATGACTTACACCTCACTCTACCCAATAACCTCCAACCCCTGCAGATACACACACCATGACTTACACCTCACTCTACCCAATAACCCCCAACCCCTGCAGATACACACACCATGACTTACACCTCACTCTACCCAATAACCTCCAACCCCTGCAGATACACACACCATGACTTACACCTCACTCTACCCAATAACCTCCAACCCCTGCAGAGATACACACACCACGACTTACACATCACTCTACCCAATAACCTCCAACCCCTGCGGTGATACACACCATGACTTACACCTCACTCTACCCAATAACCTCCAACCCCTGCAGATACACACACCATGACTTACACCTCACTCTACCCAATAACCTCCAACCCCTGCAGATACACACACCATGACTTACACCTCACTCTACCCAATAACCTCCAACCCCTGCAGATACACACACCATGACTTACACCTCACTCTACCCAATAACCTCCAACCCCTGCAGATACACACACCATGACTTACACCTCACTCTACCCAATCACCTCCAATACACACCTGCTCTTTTACTGCAAAGTTTACGATGGTGGTCTGGGAGCTTATCTCGGGGGTGTAATGAGGGTTGGAGAGCTTGGTTGTGATGTAGAATCGGAATTCGGGATTATACACAACTTCCTTATCTCCCAGATGTATCTGCAGCTTCCCCCCTGAAACAAAGAAATACTGCCAATAAAATCTGCTTCTGCTAGTCCATATTGTTACCGTCCTCCTTCCTTCCTATGAGAGATACCCGATATCTTTCCCACTGTGCCAGATATCTTACCGACTTTGACGATGGACTTGTTCAGGATGGGCGACAGAGACGGATCTAGATCCTCCTGGACATTCTGAAGAAGCACCGGCGTTCCAAACTGTACGGCTTTCTCCACGATCCTCATGAAATCCGACATCTGGAGGTCAATCACCCTCAGGTTCTGTGTGCAAGGAAAGATGATAGAATGTGAATGTGAACAAAGAGCCGGTTACACAGCGCTCACGATCAGTACACCTCCTACCTTGCTGGACTCCATGCTTTTGATCCATTTGGTGGCCTGTCCTTGTGGATCAATCATTAGTGGCCACCTTAACAGAAGGAGAGAAAATGGGTTATCAGCACCTTATAGGACAACTGTCAGCAATAAATGGAGCTCTGATTAATTGAAAGATTGCATGAACTATAGCTCTTGCTCAATTGTAAGATACAAGTAAAATACCACACTGAGCTCTCTTTGCTCTATATAGTGCTATCAGGGGGTGGACATATTGGGTCCAATCTTCCTTCATGTAACTCAACATTCTAAACAACATGTTCGCCCCCTGATAGAGCTATACAGCGCAAAGAGTCTAAATAACATGTCCTCCCTCTGATAGAGCTATACAGAGCAAAGATTCTAAACATGTCCACCCCTGATAGAGCTATACAGAGCAAATATTCTAAACAACAAATCCGCCCCCTGATAGAGCTATACAGAGCAAAGATTCTAAACATGTCCTCCCCCTGATAGCGTTATACAGCGCAAAGAGTCTAAACAACATGTCTGCCCCCTGATAGAGCTATACTGAGCAAAGATTCTAAACAACATGTCCGCCCCCTGATGGAGCTATACAGCGCAGAGTCTAAATAACATGTCCTCCTTCTTATAGAGCTATACAGAGCAGAGATTTTAAACTTGTCCGTCCCCTGATAGCGTTATACAGTGCAAAGAGTCTAAATATCATGTCCTCCCCTTGATAGAGCTACACAGAGCAAAGATACTAAACAACATGTCCTCCCCGGATAGAGCTATACAAAGCAAAGATTCGAAACAACATGTCCGCCCCCTGATAGAGCTTTACAAAGCAAAGAGGGCTCAATTATTTGTATTCTTTCATTAAAGCATTTCTATATAAAATGCCTACACTTAATGCAATCTTTCAATTAAAAAAAACTTAATTTCTTGCCGACAGTTGTCCTTCAAATCGGAATTCACTGGTGAAAGGGACATCGCCACCTACAGACTGGGAATTTACAGTGTTGGACACAGCAAGTTTATCTACTCTGTATTATTTGGGGGAGTCTATGTTTCTATGTTTCTTACTCCCCCTCTACCTGAGCGGCATGCTCACTCTTACTCCTCCTCTACCTGAGCTGCATGCTAACTCTTACTCCCCCTCTACCTGAGCGGCATGCTCACTCTTACTCCTCCTCTACCTGAGCGGCATGCTCACTCTTACTCCTCCTCTACCTGAGCGGCATGCTCACTCTTACTCCTCCTCTACCTGAGCTGCATGCTAACTCTTACTCCCCCTCTACCTGAGCGGCATGCTCACTCTTACTCCTCCTCTACCTGAGCGGCATGCTCACTCTTACTCCTCCTCTACCTGAGCTGCATGCTCACTCTTACTCCTCCTCTACCTGAGCGGCATGCTCACTCTTACTCCTCCTCTACCTGAGCGGCATGCTCACTCTTACTCCTCCTCTACCTGAGCGGCATGCTCACTCTTACTCCTCCTCTACCTGAGCGGCATGCTCACTCTTACTCCTCCTCTACCTGAGCTGCATGCTCACTCTTACTCCTCCTCTACCTGAGCTGCATGCTCACTCTTACTCCTCCTCTACCTGAGCTGCATGCTCACTCTTACTCCCCCTCTACCTGAGCGGCATGCTCACTCTTACTCCTCGTCTACCTGAGTGGCATGCTCACTCTTACTCCTCGTCTACCTGAGTGGCATGCTCACTCTTACTCCTCCTCTGCCTGACTGACATGCTCACTCTTACTCCCCCTCTACCTGAGCGGCATGCTCACTCTTACTCCCCCTCTACCTGAGCACCATGCTCACTCTTACTCCCCCTCTACCTGAGCTGCATGCTCACTCTTACTCCTCCTCTACCTGAGCGGCATGCTCACTCTTACTCCCCTTCTAACTGAGCGGCATGCTCACTCTTATTCCCCCCCTACCTGAGCGGCATGCTCACTCTTACTCCCCCTCTACCTGAGCGGCATGCTCACTCTTACTCCCCCTCTACCTGAGCGACATGCTCACTCTTATTCCCCCTCTACCTGAGCGGCATGCTCACTCTTACTCCTCCTCTACCTGAGCGGCATGCTCACTCTTACTCCCCCTCTACCTAAGCGGCATGCTCACTCTTATCCCCCTCTACCTGAGCTGCATGCTCACTCTTACTCCTCCTCTACCTGAGCGACATGCTCACTCTTACTCCTCCTCTACCTGAGCGACATGCTCACTCTTACTCTCCCTCTACCTGAGCGGCATGCTCACTCTTATCCCCCTCTACCTGAGCTGCATGCTCACTCTTACTCCTCCTCTACCTGAGCGACATGCTCACTCTTACTCTCCCTCTACCTGAGCGGCATGCTCACTCTTACTCCCCCTCTACTTGAGCGGCATGCTCACTCTTACTCCCCCCCCTACCTGAGCGGCATGCTCACTCTTACTCCCCCTCTACCTGAGCGGCATGCTCACTCTTACTCCCCCTCTACCTGAGCGACATGCTCACTCTTATTCCCCCTCTACCTGAGCGGCATGCTCACTCTTACTCCTCCTCTACCTGAGCGGCATGCTCACTCTTACTCCCCCTCTACCTAAGCGGCATGCTCACTCTTATCCCCCTCTACCTGAGCTGCATGCTCACTCTTACTCCTCCTCTACCTGAGCGACATGCTCACTCTTACTCCTCCTCTACCTGAGCGACATGCTCACTCTTACTCTCCCTCTACCTGAGCGGCATGCTCACTCTTATCCCCCTCTACCTGAGCTGCATGCTCACTCTTACTCCTCCTCTACCTGAGCGACATGCTCACTCTTACTCTCCCTCTACCTGAGCGGCATGCTCACTCTTACTCCCCCTCTACTTGAGCGGCATGCTCACTCTTACTCCCCCTCCAACTGAGCGACATGCTCACTCTTACTCCCCCTCTACCTGAGCGGCATGCTCACTCTTACTCCCCCTCTAACTGAGCGACATGCTCACTCTTACTCCTCCTTTACCTGAGTGGCATGCTCACTCTTACTCGACCTCTACCTGAACGGCATGCTCACTCTTACTCCGTGCACATCCTACAATCTCAGATCCTGCCCCAGCCCCTCACTAGCGATCCCTCACTTCATAAAGGAAGCAGGTCGAGGTGCATTTTCTTTCAGAGCTCCTCATATGTGGAATTAGCCTCCCTGATTCTGCCAAATCATCCTCTAGTCTAAAATCCCTAAAAATGAGTGTTATTAGTTTACAAACTCATTTTATACTGTACATGTTGTTCCTTTATTGTATCAATAATGATTTACCCTGTATGTTCTCCTTCCAACCTGTATAAATATATATGTATGTATGTATGTAATTATTTTTGAATCTGCTGTTAAATGTGTAACTCTGTGTAACTCCATTCTGGACTGGGTCCCCAGGACATACTTATAAGAGAGCGAAATCTCATGTATTCTTCCTGGTAAAACACTTTCTAAATAAATAAATCGCCAATGTTTAGATGATGGTGCTCCTTAAAGTAAAATGCTTTTTGTTCTATCAACCTTTCACAAAATAATTGGATTTTTATTGAAGCACTTAATTCTGTCAGAGTTCCTGTTTAAACAGTATTTCTTGCTTAGATAATCACAATGTTACAAAATGTACTACCTCAGATCCAAGACAGATAATTCTACATGCTAACGTACCTCGGTGAAGACAGATTTTCTCCACACAGTTCCCCCTTGGATGTTAAATTAATCGTGCTCACAGTTTTGGAGTAAAAGTTGAATAAATTGGCAATGGCAAGTTATAGAAAGAAAATTCCAGTTTCCTCATTATAAAGTGGCCTTTCATTCCGCTACCATCATACAGTCGGTGTTACCTGTTTCCCCGCGTGACGATGACACCGTTATCACTGGAGAAGCTGTCGGATGGCAGACCTTGCAGGTTCCACTCGCGAATCATTGTAGGGCTTGACAAGAATTTGGCCAAGGAGAAGTTAGGAGAGCAGGGGACCAACACCTCTTTGATCTACACAGAAAGGATTTGACGGAGTTAGAAACAGTGGGTTCTAGTTGGTGTGAAATCTTATGGCGGGTGTGTGATATCTCGTTGGAGGATGTGTTGGACCTAGTTGGCGGATGTGTGGGATCTAGTTGGCAGATGTGTGGGATCTAGTTGGAGGATGTGTGGGATCTAGTTGGCAGATGTGTGGGATCTAGTTGGCAGATGTGTGGGATCTAGTTGGCAGATGTGTGGGATCTAGTTGGCGGATGTGTGGGATCTAGTTGGCGGATGTGTGGGATCTCGTTGGCGGATGGGTGGGATCTCGTTGGCGGATGTGTGGGATCTCGTTGGCGGATGTGTGGGATCTCGTTGGCGGATGTGTGGGATCTCGTTAGCAGATGTGTGGGATCTCGTTGGCGGATGTGTGGGTTCTTGTTGGCAGATGTGTGGTATCTCATTGGTAAATGTGTGGGATCTCATTGGCCGATGTGCGCGATCTCATTGACAATTGATTGCTGAAATTCTGCTTCTAGAAGTGGTAAAAATCAGGGGCTGGCTCTGTTTAATAGGGGCTCTTAGCAAGTGCTGGGTATTTATGAAATGGCATTGTGTAGGGAGGGGAGTGATTGAATAGAAGCTATGCTGCTTCCCATTCATGCCTTCAAAATCTTGACCTATGTGTTTCTGGATCTCACTTCCACCCATGGATAAGCAAAGTGTCCAACCAAGGACCCCAGTGTCCGCGGCAAGGTATGTGAACGTTCCTTAGACCATCATTAAATTGTCCGTCACAATGTCCAGTAAATGAACATCAGAAATAATATTGGTGCCCACATTACATATATGTATATAGCACCAACAATTTGAGCATAGAGTGTGACTACATACTAATTTAGATGAACAAGAACAGACTGATACATGAGGTAGAGAGCCCTGCTCGCAAGCTTACAATCTAGAGGAACCAACTGATACATGAGGTAGAGAGCCCTGCTCACAGAGTTGACAATCTAGAGGAACCGACTGATACATGAGGTAGAGAGCCCTGCTCGCAGATGCTTACAATCTGGAGGAACCGACTGATAGAAACATAGAATGTATCGGCAGATAAGAACCATTCGGTCCATCTAGTCTGTCCAATTTTTCTAAATACTTTTATTAGTCCCCAGTTCTCGGTCTTATTTATAGGATAGCCTTGTGTCTATCCCAAGCATGCTTAAAAACCTTGACTGTGTTTACCTCTACCACTTCTGCTGGAAGGCTATTCCATACATCCACTACCCTCTCAGTAAAGTAATACTTCCTGATATTACTTTTAAATCGTTGCCCTCTAATCTAGCTATACATGTTAAGATGCTTTAACCTTTCCTGGTAAGTTTTATCTTTCAACCCATGAACCAGTTTAGTAGCCCTTCTCTGAACTCTCTCCAAAGTATCAATATCCTTCTAGAGATATGGTCTCCAGTACTGGGTACAATACTCCAAGTGAGGTCTCACCAGTGCTCTGTACAATGGCATGAGCACTTCCCTCTTTCTACTGCTAATACCTCTCCCTATGCAACCAAGCATTCTGCTAGCATTTCCTGCTGCTCTATTGCATTGCCTACCTACCTTTAAGTCCTCTGAAATTATTACTCCGAAACCCCTTTCCTCAGATGTTGCCTGTCACTCAGTCATTGTCTAATCCATTCAACAATATTGAAATCCAAACTCAAAGATTTCAGTTTATTGATAAGCCTTCTTTGTGCGACAGTGTCAAAAGCCTTACTGAAATCTAGGTATCTACTGCACCACCCTGATCTATTATTTTAGTCACCCAATCAAAAAAATTAATAAGATTAGTTTGGCATGATCACCCTGAAGTATACCCATGTTGTCTCTGATCTTTAAATCCAAGCGACTTTAGATGTTCAACAATCCTATTCTTTAACAAGGTTTCCATTATTTTCCCCACTACTGAAGTAAGGCTTACTGGTCTATAGTTGCCCGCCCCCTCCCTACTGCCTTTCTTGTGAATGGGCACAACATTTGCTAATTACCAATCTTCTGAAACTACTCCCGTTAACAATGATTGGTTAAATAAATCTGTTAACGATTTTGCTAGTATACCACTAAGTTATTTTAATAACTTTGGATGTATCCCATCAGGTCCCATCAACTTATTTGTCTTTACTTTAGACAGCTGAAGTAAAACCTCTTCCTCTATAAAATTACATGCATCAAAAGACTCATTAGTCTTTTTCCCTAAATGAGGTCCCTTACCCTCATTTTCATTTGTAAAAACTGAAAAACAATATTCATTAAGGCAGTCTGCTAAGCCTTTATCCTCTTCTACATAGCATCCTTCTTTTGTTTTTAATGTAACTAATCCTTGTTTTACTTTCCTTTTCTCATTTATGTATCTAAAAAATGTTTTATCCTCCTTTTTCACTGACAGGGCTAAAGTCTCTTCTGTGTGTGCTTTGGAAGCTCTTATAGCTTGCTTTGCCTCTTTCTGCGTGCTCTGATAGATCTTTCTATCTTTCTCTGAGTTTGTTTATAATTACTAAATGCTAGCTTTTGTTTTATTACTATTTTAGCCACCTCTGTAGAGTACCACAGTGGTTTCTTCATTTTTTTGCTCTTACCGACAATCCTAATGCAATTTTCTGTTGCCTTCAGTAGTGCAACTTTTAGATAATCCCATTTCTCCTGGACTCCATTTAAATTGCTCCAGTCTGATAATGACTCGTAATCTAATTTTAGAAAAGTCGTTTTTTCTAAAATCCAAAACTTTTGTTTTTGTGTGGTGGGACTGCGTCACTGTTCTTATATTAAACCACACTGTCTGGTGATCACTAGATCCTAAACTTTCACCTACAGTAATATCTGATAACAAATCTCCATTTGTGAACACTAAGTCTAGTATGGCCTGCTTTCGAGTTGGTTCCTCCACTACTTGCTTTAGAGATAATCCCAATGATACATTAAGTAGAGAGCCCTGCTCGCAAGCTTACAATCTAGAGGGAGTGGGGGACAGGAGACAAAGAAAACAGGAGGTGAAGAGGTCAGAGGGAAGGTAGCAGTAGTAACAGTGTTAGGGATGGTTGGAGCGAGGTGTGTTAGGCCAGAAATTATGTGTGTTAGTATTAGTAAACATACTTATCCCTAACATTATTTGGGGACAGTGAGAGCTGGGTGGGTTTGGTTAGAGGGTAAATAATGGATGTTCTAGTGGGATGAATAGTAAACATACTTATCCCTAACACTATTTGGGGACAGTGAGAGCTGGGTGGGTTTGGCTAGAGGTTAATTAATGGATGTTCTAGTGCGATTAATAGTAAGCTTCCTTATTCCTAACAGTATTTGGGGACAGTGTGAGCTGCGTGGGTTTGGTTAGAGGGTAAATAATGGATGTTCTAGTGGGATGAATAGTAAGCTTCCTTATTCCTAACAGTATTTGGGGACAGTGGGAGCTGGGTGGGTTTGGCCAGAGGTTAATTAATGGATGATCTAGTGGGATGAATAGTAAGCTTCCTTATTCCTAACAGTATTTGGGGACAGTGAGAGCTGGGTGGGTTTGGCCAGAGGTTAATTAATGGATGATCTAGTGGGATGAATAGTAAGCTTCCTTATTCCTAACAGTATTTGGGGACCGTGAGAGCTGGGTGGGTTTGGTCAGAAGTTAATTAATGGATGTTCGAGTGGGATGAATAGTAAGCTTCCTTATTCCTAACAGTATTTGGGGACAGTGAGAGCTGGGTGGGTTTGGCCAGAGGTTAATTAATGGATGATCTAGTGGGATGAATAGTGAGCTTCCTCAAAGAGTGGAGTTTTACGGTACTTTTTGAAGATTGAGAAAGAGGATGAGAGCACTAGATATAGGAGAATGCTCAGGCAAAATCTTTCAGTCGCGAGTGGGAAGAGGTTATGGGGTTGGAGAAGAGCCTAGGCCCATAACGTTGAATATAAGATGGCAGCGGTCAGGAGTTGGTAAAAAGTGTTTTTTTAATGCAAGTGTTTGTAAACTCAACCCAATAAACACTGCACAAGGTGGAAAATAGTGGTAATCAAATCAGATTGCAGATTGACGCGTTTCGTGCATACAGCGCTTACTCATAAGCTCAACTCGCTTTATAATGCAAAGACGGCCAATCCGGTGAGTGGGTGGGCGTGTCACATTATAATGCAAACATTAAATAGTGCGCCAAAGAGAACATAAGTGCAAAGACGGCCAATCCGCTCCAAGCCACACCCACCACTCAGCACAGCGTATGACTCCGGTGAGTGGGTGGGCGTGTCATGGGGCGGAACACATACGGCAATGGTGTTTATTGGTTTATAAAGTGCTGTGTGACAAACTGAGCTTGAGTTCAGATATCATTTATTACTGGCAACACTGTTAATAAAAAGTGATTCTATAAGTGAATTTAAAAAGACAACTGGAAACATCTCTTGAAAGCGGGTGAAACATAAATTCATAAAAAGGGAGAAAATGGAAAGGGACAGAGGTGTCACTAGGTTGGTGTCACCCAGTGCGGTCACTCATGGTGTCACCCCCTTGATTTCCTCCAATACCATGCCAACAGATTTCTTAGTAATGCCAGTCAGATGGCCCATTAAACATGCCACATACAGGAGCCCCACAAATTATGTCACACACAGGAGCCCATTTACTATGCCACACACAGGAGCCCATAACTATGCCACATACAGGAGCCCCATAACTATGACACACAAGAGCCCCATAAATTATGCCACACTAGAGCCCCATAAATTATGCCACACTAGAGCCCCATTATTTATGTCACACACACAGGCGCCCCTTAATTATGCCACACACAAGAGCCCCATAATTATGCCACACAGAAGAGCCCCCTTAATTATGCCACACATGGGGCCCAATAAATATGCCACACGTGGGACCGCCATTAATTATGCCACACACAGGAGCCCCACAAGGTGACAATTGTACAATTCTAAAACAATACATATCTATACACACAGACATCTCTATCTCTTTCTCTATAACTATTTGCATTTATACTTATTTGAATGTTTTAATATTATATTCAACTATTTTCATATGTAATAAAAATCTTATTGAAAAATTGCATTCCTTGTTTTTATTCCCTTCCTCTGCACCCACATTGCACTTAAAGGACTTAACACAGAACCCACAGAACTTGCCATGCACCTATATTGCACCCACAGCACTTGGCTTGCACTCATATTGCACCTACACAATTTGCCATGCCACAGTGTCCCTTTGCCCCACAGAACTAGCCAGTTGTCACTTTCCTCATGGTACATGTTATTTTGCCCCACAGACCATGCCACAGCAATTTTGCCATTCAATATGCAAGCATTTAACCCCTCAATATGCCAGAATTTTGCCATTCAATATGCAAGCATTTAACCCCTCAATATGCAAGTATTTTGTCACTCAATATGCCAACATTTAACCACTCAATATGCCAGGATTTAGCCACTCAATATGCCAGGATTTATCACTCAATATGCCAGGATTTATCACTCAATATGCCAGGATTTAACCCCTCAATATGCCAGGATTTATCACTCAATATGCCAGGACTTAACCCCTCATTATGCCAGTATTTGTCACTCAATATGCCAGGATTTAACCCATCAATATGCCAGGATTTGTCACTCAATATGCCAGGATTTAACCCCTCAATATGCCAGGATTTATCACTCAATATGCCAGGATTTATCACTCAATATGCCAGGATTTAACCCCTCAATATGCCAGGATTTATCAATCAATATGCCAGGATTTAACCCCTCAATATGCCAGGATTTATCACTCAATATGCCAGGACTTAACCCCTCATTATGCCAGTATTTGTCACTCAATATGCCAGGATTTAACCCATCAATATGCCAGGATTTGTCACTCAATATGCCAGGATTTAACCCCTCAATATGCCAGAATTTGTCACTCAATATGCAAGGATTTAACCCCTCAATATGCCAGGATTTAACCCCTCAATATGCCAGAATTTGTCACTCAATATGCCAGGATTTAACCCCTCAATATGCCAGGACTTAACCCCTCAATATGCCAGTATTTGTCAGTCAATATGCAAGGATTTAACCCCTCAATATGCCAGGATTTGTCACTCAATATGCCAGGATTTAACCCCTCAATATGCCAGGACTTATCACTCAATAGGCCTCGCTTTAACCCCTCAATATGCCAGGAGTTAACCCCTCAATATGCCAGGCTTTAACCCCTCAATATGCCAGGAGTTAACCCCTCAATATGCCAGGAGTTAACCCCTCAATATGCCAGGATTTGTCACTCAATATGCCAGGATTTAACCCCTCAATATGCCAGGATTTAACCCCTCAATATGCCAGAATTTGTCCCTCAATATGCCAGGATTTAACCCCTCAATATGCCAGCATTTAACCACTCAATATCCCCCCCTTTCCTCCTTACTTACCTTATTTGCTGCTCTGTCTCTGCTCCGGCAGCCACCGGATGTGACGTTATGTATATATATATATTTATATATTTTTATATATATTTTTTTCATGCAGCCAAATCCAACGGATGCGACTTCCAGAAAAAAAAAAAAAGTTCAGCAATGCGCTGCGGGGGGGATGCTGGCAGCACGGGTGATCACAGCCCCAGTGCATTTTCATTACATTCTGCTCAAACTAGCCCTATTTGTTCCCTTAAAATTGTGTTATTTTTCTAATAACATTACCAAAAGGGATTGTCACATATAAGTTAGATAATCAGACGCCAGCATGGAATTGTCCAGTCTTTTTTCTATATTCAAACATCTACTGTTTTCATTTTTAATGTCTGGAATTTGATCCAAACATCCTCTTACATAACCAGTTTTTGTTTTGTACGTATAACATCAGACTGAATATGTCATGCCCGCGTCTGTACAATCTTCTATATTTATCCCTTCCCATTTTCTCCCTTCTTATGAATTTATGTTTCACTCACTTTTCAAGAGATGTTATAGAATCACTTTTTATTAACAGTGTTGCCAGTAATAAATGATATCTGAACTCAAGCTCAGTTTGTCGCACAGCACTTTATAAACCAATAAACACCATTGCCGTATGTGTTCCGCCCCATGACACGCCCACCCACTCACCGGATTGGCCGTCTTTGCATTATAAAGCGAGTTGAGCTTATGAGTAAGCGCTATATGCGTGAAACGGGTCAAGTTGCAATCTGATTTGATTTCCACTATTTTCCACCTTGTGCTGTGTTTATTGGATTGATTTTGAAAACAGTTGCATTAAAAAAACACTTTTTACCAACTCCTGACCGATGTGAGTGCCGTCTCTGCTTCTATTCATCGTTATTGCTTATTGGAGTTGGTCCCACACCCACAGAGGCACCGGAGGCAATTAGTGGGGATATACCTATTGGAGCAGCTACCATCACCTGTGAGCCCAAATACCATTACTTAAGCCCATAATGTGTCACCGTGATAAAGAGGACAGACTTTGCAGTGACACGGGAGGCTGATGAGGGAATGTAACACTTTACCTCTCTCATCCATATCTGAAGGATCTCCTCGCGGTAGCTGGACAGGAAGGGACCCATGTACGATAAGAAGGCTGAAGCCAGCAGACAGTCACCAACCAAGAATCCGATATCCTCATCCAGACCCTGCGGGGGTGGAGAATCATGATGGTTTAACCATCCAAACAAGAGCTGGTGGTACAGCCCAGATAACATGCACTACTGCTGGGCACCAGTTTATTACTGACCTTCACAGTCACTTCCCATCTGGATTTCTCTCCGGCCAGTCCCGTCACCAGTGTGCCCGCTCGCTGGAGCTTCACCTCCATCAGCTCCGCCTCAGATCTCAGCTGCTCCTTCTGTGCCAGTTTCTCGTCATATTGCATCTTCAACTTCTCCAGGCGCTCGCCCACCTAGGACACAAACAGTCAGACACCTAGAGACCTAGGACATACTGGTCAACTTTCTGTAGCTGGTTCTGGAATGAAAAGGGATCAGATGGCCCAGAAACCTGTTGTCTGGAGCTTAGTTCTCCTTGTTTAGGCTGTGAATGTCTGTAAAATGCCAGTGTATTAATGCTGGACAGGACCCCATAAAAACAGGACTGCCCCTGCTAATTTAAGACTATGCAACTATGCTATTAGCTGAGGCACAGATCCTGGCGCTCAGAGTGTTGTCATGGTGAATATACTGTCAAGCCCTGCACAGGATGGGTAAAGGACTTTACAACAGTTCTACAGCCAAAAGAAAGGAATGCTTGCTGAGAACGGGGCTTCCACAAGAAAAGGTTGGCCTAGGGGTGGTCTGTCCCGGGTGCCAGGAGTGCCACTGCAGTCTGCCCCTGGCACCAGTGAATAAGTGCTAATTCCATTAGGGAAATCAATAGATCCCCCCCCCCCCCCATCAGAACCTGCTTTATGTGCTGACATCAGACCTCAGTCAGCACTGCCCTGTGAGTGTGTTGTTCTGAAGGTCTGATGTCAGCACGAGAAGTAGGTTTTGTTAGGTGATCTATTGATTTAATTTATGAACCAAGCACTGCTTCACTGGTTCCACTGTACTGGATTGTACTGCCTCCAGTGGCACCCCTGGGTTGAAGGGTCAAAGATCTTCACAGGTGCCACGGGTACATGGGTAAAGGAAGACCCAAGAAAAAAAAATCTGATTCCCATGTCAGCTTTTTTCCTCTCTCCATAGCTCTGTCCTCTTAGTTAGCCGCCGTGGGGCGCTGATCTTAATTTAGTTATATGAGAGATGTACGTGGGGCACATGATGGGAGTCATTAGTATATATATATATAGTATACATCCAGGCACACACTCAGCCTGGCCCAGGGGAAGGAGTTATGTTACCTCTCGGAGCTTGTTCTGGGCCTCTGCCAGCGATGCCTGCTTCTCTGCCAGCTGGGCCATGGCTGCGTTCATACGGGCGCGCTTGGGCTCCACCACCTTAAATATCCGTCCATACATCTGACAATACAACATAGAAAGGATGATAAAGGGGAGTATACACCACAGACACACTGCTTCATCTATACAACTAATATCTATATATTACATACATGCACACACACCCACCAGCTGAAGAAGTTTTTCAACGAAACGCATCCTGAGGGGTGTCTAGTTTTTTATGTGTATGTGCAAATAGTGTATATATTATACCTATGTTTCTGTGACCTGGCCAGGTGAACAGCACTATACCAGCAGTGGGTAAGATTGTATTATATCATTTTATTCATTTTTCATTTATCTTTCCCTTTGGTTATTTTATGTATATTTATATATATATATATATATATGTAGATTGTATTTTCTCTATTCCCATGTTTATGTGACCACCTATGTACATTTGTTTTCTGGAGGCATCAGACCTTTACATAGGTCCTTTTAGTTGTATAATGTATAATAAATAATTCTTATTTTTCATAATATATGTCTTGTCATTTCTGGGGTACCTATTTTAGCGCTGTCTCTTCCCTCCCAAAATATATATATATATATATGTACACAACCTTCATATACATAGCTATACAGCCAATATATATATATATATATATATATACATACACAACCTTTATATCCATAGCTATACAGCCAATATATATATATATATATATATATATATATATATATATACAACCTTAATATCCATAGCTATACAGCCAATATATATATATATATATATATACAACCTTAATATCCATAGCTATACAGCCAATATATATATATATATATATATATATATATATATATACAACCTTAATATCCATAGCTATACAGCCAATATATATATATATATATATATATACATATATACAACCTTAATATCCATAGCTATACAGCCAATATATATATATATATATATATATATATATATATATATATATATATATATATATATATATATATATATATATATATACAACCTTAATATCCATAGCTATACAGCCAATATATATATATATATATATATATATATATATATATATATATATATATATATATATATACAACCTTAATATCCATAGCTATACAGCCAATATATATATATATATATATACAACCTTAATATCCATAGCTATACAGCCAATATATATATATATATGTCAGGCAAGTTTTGGGGAAAGAAGTAAGATCGGGTGTGTAGAAGCATGTATGGGTAAACTACAAGGACCCCTAAAGAATTGCAGAGGTAAGTGTAAATACAAATTTACACAAGTGTACACACTTTAAAACTACACCAAAAAGAGTAAAATAAACATATAGGAATATTAAATGGTGTGCATATATGATCAAAAACAAGTTGCTGACACAATACAAATAAGCAAAAACGGAGGTCCGGTCCCTGTGACTTGGAACTCATGAGAAAACAGAGGAAATCCTTTGTGATGCTAAGGAGCCTTACTGCTGTCCCGGCGCTTCCGTCGGGTAAACAACAACAAAGGAGAAAACGGAGTTTGAAGGTGAGTAGCAGAGGTTCCAAATAAAGCAAAAAATATAACCAGACACGGGATATGCTTCAAAACGAAATTTACTGAAACATGAAGCAGCTGAGGCAATGCAGTGCTCCTACCCGGTGAGAAAAATAACAAGCCTACGCGTTTCGCGCCAACACAGGGCGCTTTCTCAAGGCATAACCATTTGGAGGTGTGTCCCCCTATTTATACACAGTTAAGTGCTTAAGTGATGTAAACAGGGTGGTGAACCCTTAAAGGTGCAAGTAAGTTAAAACCATTACAAAATACTAAGAACAGGACATGTACAGCTAACAAAGTGTATATTGCTTTAAAGGCAAGAAGCAGCAGAGAGAGAGAGAGAGAGATGTCAGTATATGTAGAAATGTATTGTTTTAGAATTGTACAATTGTCACCTCGTGGGGCTCCTGTGTGTTGCATAATTAATGGCGGTCCCATGTGTGTATAATTATGGGGCGCTTGTGTGTGGCATATTTATTGGGCCCCATGTGTGGCATAATTAAGGGACTCTTTTGTGTGGCATAATTATGGGGCACCTGTGTGTGTGGCATAATTATGGGGCACCTGTGTGTGTGGCATAATTATGGGGCACCTGTGTGTGGCATAATTTATGGGGCTCCTGTGTGTGGCATAATTTATGGGGCTCCTGTGTGTGGCATAATTTATGGGGCTCCTGTGTGTGGCATAATTTATGGGGCTCCTGTGTGTGGCATAATTTATTGGGCTCTGGTGTGGCATAATTTATGGGGCTCCTGTGTGTGGCATAATTTATTGGGCTCTGGTGTGGCATAATTTATGGGGCTCCTGTGTGTGGCATAATTTATGGGGCTCCTGTGTGTGGCATAATTTATTGGGCTCTGGTGTGGCATAATTTATGGGGCTCCTGTGTGTGGCATAATTTATTGGGCTCTGGTGTGGCATAATTTATGGGGCTCCTGTGTGTGGCATAATTTATGGGGCTCCTGTGTGTGGCATAATTTATGGGGCTCCTGTGTGTGGCATAGTTATGGGGCTCCTGTGTGTGGCATAGTTATGGGGCTCCTGTGTGTGGCATAGTTATGGGGCTCCTGTGTGTGGCATAGTTATGGGGCTCCTGTGTGTGGCATAGTTAATAGACCATCTAACTGGCATTACTAAGGAATCTGTTTGGCATTGTATTGGAGGAAATCCAGGGGGGTGACACCATGAGTTTCTGCACCGGGTGACACCAACCCTAGTGACGCCTCTGTATACACATATATATATATATATATATATATATATATATATACACACACACACACACACAAACACAACCTTGATATCCATGGCTATACTGACTATGTGTGTGATTGACTGATTCTGTATGTAACTTTATATGTGTATGTGATTGACTGACTGTGTATGTATGTGTGTGATTGACTGTGTATGTCACTGACTGACTGTATATGTGTATGTATGTGTGACTGACTGACTGACTGACTGTGTGTGTGTGATTGACTGACTGTATATGTGTATGTGATTGACTGACTGTGTATGTGTGTGTGTGTGATTGACTGTGTATGTCACTGACTGACTGTATATGTGTATGTATGTGTGACTGACTGTATATGTGTATGTATGTTTGACTGACTGTCTATGTATGTGTGACTGACTTACTCACACTCACTCATGTGTATGTGTGATTGACTGACTATATATGAATATACAGTGGGGCAAAAAAGTATTTAGTCAGCCACCAATTGTGCAAGTTCTCCCACTTAAAAAGATGAGTGAGGCCTGTAATTTTCATCATAGGTATACTTCAACTATGAGAGAAAGGATGGGGGGAAAGAATCCAGGAAATCACATTGTAGGACTTTTAATGAATTAATTGGTAAATTCCTCGGTAAAATAAGTATTTGGTCACCTACAAACAAGCAAGATTTCTGGCTCTCACAGACCTGTAACTTCTTCCACTCGTTACCTGTATCAATGGCACCTGTTTGAACTTGTTATCAGTATAAAAGACACCTTTCCACAACCTCAAACAGTCATACTCCAAACTCCACTATGGCCAAGACCAAAGAGCTGACGAAGGACACCAGAAACAAAATTGTAGACCTGCATCAGACTGGGAAGACTAAATCTGCAATAGGCAATCAGCTTGGTGTGAAGAAATCAACTGTGGGAGCAATTATTAGAAAATGGAAGACATACAAGTCCACTGATAATCTCCCTCGATCTGGAGCTCCACACAAGATCTCACCCCGCGGGGTCAAAATGATCACAAGAACGGTGAGCAAAAATCCCAGAACCACACGGGGGGACACAGTGAATGACCTGCAGAGAGCTGGGACCAAAGTAACAAAGGCTACCATCAGTAACACACTGCACCACCAGGGACTGAAATCCTGCAGTGCCAGACGTGTCCCCCTGCTTAAGCCAGTACATGTCCGGGCCCATCTGAATTTTTCTAGAGAGCATTTGGATGATCCAGAAGAGGATTGGGAGAATGTCATATGGTCAGATGAAACCAAAGTAGAAATTTTTGGTAAAAACTCAACTCGTCGTGTTTGGAGGAGAAAGAATGCTTAGTTGCATCCAAAGAACACCATACCTACTGTGAAGCTTGGGGTGGAAACATCATGTTTTTCTGCAAAGGGACCAGGATGACTGATCCGTGTAAAGGAAAGAATGGATCGGGCCATGTATCGTGAGATTTTGAGTGAAAACCTCCTTCCATCAGCAAGGGCATTGAAGATGAAACATGGCTGAGTCTTTCAGCATGACAATGATCCCAAACACACCACCCGGGCCACGAAGGAGTGGCTTCGTAAGAAGCATTTCAAGGTCCTGCAGTGGCCTAGCCAGTCTCCAGATCTAAACCCCATAGAAAATCATTGGAGGGAGTTGAAAGTCCGTGTTGCCCAGCGACAGCCCCAAAACATCACTGCTCTAGAGGAGATCTGCATGGAGGAATGGGCCAAAATACCAGCAACAGTGTGTGAAAACCTTGTGAAGACTTCCAGAAAACATTTGACCTCTCTCATTGCCAACAAAGGGTATATAACAAAGTATTGAGATGAACTTTTGTTATTGACCAAATACTTAATTTCCAGCATAATTTGCAAATAAATTCTTTAAAAATCAGACAATGTGATTTTCTGGATTTTTTTTCTCATTTTGTCTCTCATAGTTGAAGTATACCTATGATGAAAATTACAGGCCTCTCTCATCTTTTTAAGTGGGAGAACTTGCACAATTGGTGGCTGACTAAATACTTTTTTGCCCCACTGTATGTGTGACTGTATATGTATGTGTGACTGACTGACTGACTAAGTGTATGTATGTGTGACTGAATGACTATCTGTGTGTGTGATTGACTGACTATGCATGTGTGTGTGATTGACTGACTGTGTATGTCACCGACTAACTGTATATGTGTATGTATGTGTGACTATATGTATGTGTGACTGATCGTATATATGTGTATGTATGCGTGATTGACTGACTGTAAATGTGAATATATGTGTAACTGTATATGTATGTGTGAATGACTGACTCACACTCACTGATACGTATGTATGTGTGACTGACTGTATATGTGTATGTATGTGTGAATGACTGACTCACACTCACTCATGTGTATGTATGTGTGACTTACTGACTGTATATGTGTATGTATGTGTGACTGACTGTATATGTGTAAGTATGTGTGACTGACTGTATATGTGTAAGTAAGTATGTGTGTGTGTGTGTGTGTATGTGACTGCATGTGATTGAATGTATGTGTGTAAGTATGTGTGTGTGTGTGACTGACTGTATATGTATATGTATGTGTGACTGACTATATATGTGTAAGTAAGTACGTGTGTGTGTGTGTGTGTGTGTGTGTGTGTGTGTGTATGTGACTGCGTGTGATTGTGTGTATGTGCTGTTGTTTGGCTCCTAGATTTTTTTTCTGGCAGTTAACTTTGTCAAGCTCTGCTTTATAGCCAAAAGTTTTCTTGTCTGAACTTGAAATAGCCACAACTTTCTGGGGGTGACCAACAGAGGACAAACTCCAACTGGTTTAAGTGGTTTATTTTCTTTAACACAACAGCAAGTGAAAATAAAAATGAATAAAAATACATCCTGCCTTTTTCTTCAGCACTAACTAATATATATAATTTGCTCTCTATAGTTACGTGGCTTTCCGACTTTCCAACAAAACATAAATTGCACCAAACCAATCTCTGCTTGTAGCAGGCCAGCTCCCGTGGCTGGAATATAAGATTCGGAGGGAACTGATTCAATCTGGTTTTACATACACAGTTAACCCCTTGGTGACAAGACACTTTTGATGTTGTATTTCCTTTGGTGACAAGGGCTGTTTTGACATTTCTGGGGTGTTTGTGTTTAGCTGTAATTTTCTTCTTTCTCACATACTGTACTCACACAAAGTATATGTTGTTTTTATCATAATAAGATGGGCTTTCATTAGATACCATTATCTTCATCATATCTTATAATTTACTACAAAAAATCGTAAAATATGATAAAAAAAAACCAAACAAACAAACACTGTGACAGAACCCTCCTGCACTGGGCAACTAATGGCTTGCCTCCTTCCTATAGATTATGGACCCTGGCATTAGATTTGGGGAGGTGGCCAAAGTGGGTAAGTTTGCACTTTGCATTGATTACAGTGTCTATACGTTACAAGGCTCCTATATCTCTATATACACAGACTATAGGGATGCTGTCTATACTGTACAAGGATCCTCTATCAGCGAAAAAGGAACCCGAAGGAAATACCCAGCGCCTCTCAGTGAAGATATACATTTAAATCAATCCAAACCCCAATGTAGGTAAAAATAGTAAGAAGGAGAGTTCCAAGATGAAATCTTCTGATGGTATCAGGAACTCAAATTAATTAAAAGTAATACAGATAACAGCTAATCTTAGCAATTTCCCAGTGGTATTCCACATAAACCTCACCTCCATGGCCCGCACCCACATACACAGAGATCGGGCTGCCAGGGACACTCGGCCCACTGTGTCTGGCTGGAAGTCTGGCTGTGCACAGTACTGGCCAATCTTCTTCAGGGTGCGGTCAGATATATTGTCTTTGTCAAAGTTGATGAGCTGCTTGATGAAGTTTGGCTCCCCTGGAAATGACAAGACCCATGAGATAAAGGGATAAAGAGGACAAAAAACAGGGGATGAAGACGACAAGACCCAGGAGATAAGGGGATGAGGAGGACAAGACCCAGGAGATAAGGGGATGAGGAGGACAAGACCCAGGAGATGAGGAGGACAAGACCCAGGAGATGAGGAGGACAAGACCCAGGAGATAAGGGGATGAGGAGGACAAGACCCAGGAGATAAGGGGATGAGGAGGACAAGACCCAGGAGATGAGGAGGACAAGACCCAGGAGATAAGGGGATGAGGAGGACAAGACCCAGGAGATGAGGAGGACAAGACCCAGGAGATAAGGGGATGAGGAGGACAAGACCCAGGAGATAAGGGGATGAGGAGGACAAGACCCAGGAGATGAGGAGGACCAGACCCAGGAGATAAGGGGATGAGGAGGACAAGACCCAGGAGATGAGGAGGACAAGACCCAGGAGATAAGGGGATGAGGAGGACAAGACCCAGGAGATAAGGGGATGAGGAGGACAAGACCCAGGAGATGAGGAGGACAAGACCCAGGATATAAGGGGGTGAATACTATTTATACAGCCTTTCCATTATCCCTCTATCACTCCCTCTCCAATCCTCCACGTACATATTAAACCACCCCTCTCACTGCTTCTCTTACCAAGTTGCCTCCTTGCCTCGGTCCAGGTGGGCTCATTTCCCCTCAGGATCATCACCGCCTGCATTACAATTTCTACCTGGGTTGGGGGACGGCCGTAAGACTTTATTTCTGTCATGTCCTTTTTGTTCAATGACTCCAGGGCCTTCCGGGATACATAACAGGAGTAAGAGAGGCTCACAGAGTGACATCTTATACCATAGCATGGGGTAGGCTTAGAGACAGCATAGAGCCGAGAATACAGCCGAATATACAAAGTAATGGAACTGAAGTGCAAAATGGAATAAAGTAATAACAACTTATTTATACATAATCCCAAGTGTGCCTATTTAGCACTAACCCTCATTGCCTCCTCCAGGGCAGGCAGGGCTTCCTCAAGGTCCTTCTGTGCGTTCTCTGCCAGGGTCTTGCACTTGATTTCCTCTGCCGCGATCTTCTCGCTGTGAGCAGTGACTGCCTGTGGGATAACGCGAGAGATTGTATGTGTCCGGGATAAAAGAGATAAAAGAACAGGCGCCATTAGATACAAGTATTTATCACAAATATTGGGGTCCGATGAGAGGTATCAGCCCAAGAGGCAGACAAACCCACATTTTAGCCATACCTTCTGCTGCTCATCGGCCTCCCGTCTCTGCTGGACAATGATGACCAGATACTCCTCACACTGCTTCTGGTACTCAGCCACTTTACTCCGGGCAATAGCCAACTCCTCAGACATTCTCTCCACCTTCTCCCGGGTCTCGTCAATCTTATACAGCCCGTTTCGGAGTTTGGTAGCCTTCTCCCCCAGCTCATCCCGCTTCTCGGCCAGGAGGCTGTTAAATACACACGTGTGACAGAATGCTTAGGACAAGCCTGTCTTGAACCCTGAAGCTAGTAGGACATATGCAGCACATTTCCACTTAAATCGTTCCTTAAATATTAATTTATTAAGGACAAGAATATAGACAGTAATAAGGAAACATGCTTACATTCCTCTTCTATACAGTTTAATGTGTTATGATGGAGTGCAGTATTCTAACTATATGAGAAACAAGACATAGATGCCCACTATCTCCATACTACTTTTTAATTGAGTCACTAATCTACTTAAAGGGACTCTGTCGTCTATATAGTGTTCATACTGTGAATATAGGGAATGAAGATGACAAGAGAATAAAAAGATATAACGGCTCTTTTTGCACCAATGTCAGAAATCCATTGGTCGTTTTACACATACTGAATTTTTTTTATTAGACTTCAAAAGGCCTTTCTGGAAGACAGAAGATGTCTCTCATTAAGACACACTGAAAGGCCTTGAAGATGATTTTCTTGAACAGGACTAAGCATCGCTAATCCTATATCCGGGGTCAGTAACAAGGTAACAGGCTTGTCTCTGCTAGTCAGACCAGGTTCTAGATAAATTACACTTGACTTGAAATAAGGAAAACTATGGTCAGATAACATGGTGCTCATGTACTTTTCCCCCAATAAGTACGCGTGTTACGCCCATGGAAACTTTCACTCACTTCTTGTATCTTGACACCACCTCCAGGTAGCTAGTCGGCGTGATGTAGTTAGGTCTCCTGAGTTCCACCTTCATCTTGTGTGAATAGTCAGCGACAGAGCGATGCATGGTGACAAAGATCCGGGAGACCTTGCCATGGATCTGGGATGACGAATGATGGGGAGTGCAGGAGAGAGAGAGAGAGAGAGATACACAGTGTGGGAGTGAGAGACGGAGAGAGACAGGGAGTGAGTGCAGGAGAGAGAGACAGAGAGAGAGTGCAGGGGCGATAGTACAGAGAGAGAGTGTGCAGGAGCGATAGTACAGAGAGAGAGTAGGCATGAGAGTGCAGAGAGACGGCAGGAGTGAGGTAGAGTAGAGAGAGAGAGAGAGAGAGAGAGAGAGATGGGGGGGCAGTGAGAGAGACACAGTGAGAGAGACACAGTGAGAGAGCGGGAGTGAGAGAGCCACAGAGAGAGCGGACATGAGAGAGAGTACAGAGAGAGAGGGGCGGTGAGAGAGAGAGACACAGTGAGAGAGACACAGTGAGAGAGCGGGAGTGAGAGAGCCACAGAGAGAGCGGGAGTGTGAGAGAGAGAAAGAGACAGGGAGGGGCAGAGAAAGGAAAGAAGAGCAATAGAGGGGGACCCTCCAGTGAGATACTCCAATAAATACTCACCTCTTCCATGTTTCCAAGCTCAGCCCCTTCTAAATATCTCTCCGCTACTTCCAGAAGAGCATCATGTGGCCACTCGGAGAACCAGTCAATGGTGGCGCAGTTTACAAGAGCCGGATACTGACGGATTCGATTTCTGCCGAGAATAGAGGACATATCAGTTATATTAATATTCCCATCACCAATAAAAAAATATCGCTCTGCAGGGTGACACAGACAGGAGGAGCTAGGAGTCTGTCCCTCCCCCTGCAGGGTGACACAGACAGGAGGAGCTAGGAGTCTGTCCCTCCCCCTGCAGGGTGACCCAGAGCTAGGAGTCTGTCCCTCCCCCTACAGGGTGACACAGACAGGAAGAGCTAGGAGTCTGTCCCTCCCCCTGCAGGGTGACACAGACAGAAGGAGCTAGGAGTTTGTCCCTCCCCCTGCAGGGTGACACAGAGCTAGGAGTCTGTCCCTCCACCTGCAGGGCGACACAGACAGAAGGAGCTAGGAGTCTGTCCCTCTGCCTGCAGGGTGACACAGACAGAAGGAGCTAGGAGTCTGTCCCTCTCCCTGCAGGGTGACACAGACAGAAGGAGCTAGGAGTCTGTTAATCCCCCTGCAGGGTGACACACACAGAAGGAGCTAGGAGTCTGTCCCTCCCCCTGCAGGGCGACACAGATAGAAGGAGCTAGGAGTCTGCCCCTCCCCCTGCAGGGTGACACAGACAGAAGGAGCTAGGAGTCTGTGAATCCCCCCGCAGGGTGACACAGAGAGGAGGAGCTAGGAGTCTGTCCCTCCCCCTGCAGGGTGACACAGACAGAAGGAGCTAGCAGTCTGTCCCTCCCCCTGCAGGGTGACACAGACAGAAGGAGCTAGGAGTCTGTCCCTCCCCCTGCAGGGTGACACAGACAGAAGGAGCTAGGAGTCTGTCCCTCCCCCTGCAGGGTAACACAGACAGAAGGAGCTAGGAGTCTGTCCCTCCCCCATGCAGGGTGACACAGACAGAAGGAGCTAGGAGTCTATCCCTCCCCCTGCAGGGTGACACAGACAGGAGGAGCTAGGAGTCTATCCCTCCCCCTGCAGGGTGACACAGACAGAAGGAGCTAGGAGTCTGTCCCTCCCCCTGCAGGGTGATCTATGTGTACAACTCACCGGAATGGGTCTCCCACGGGGCTCATGCAGAGCACGATGTGCAGGTTGTTTCGGACTCTCTCTATCAGGAAGTTGTACAGAGTCTCGGGTGTGTCTGGGATGTTCTCACCGCGAGCTTTCTCTTGTAAGAGGTTTCTGATCTGCAATATTTGGACAGGATGGAGGACACTTTGCTCAATATTCAGACAGATACAGTAACACATGAGCCGGCCGCAGCACCCAGCACACAGCATTTCTATTATAACAGAGAGTCTGTATTCCTGATTCCTCATTTGTCCCAAAACAGATCTGATCCTCAGTGCTTCCCGTTTCCATCCAGAGCTACTGATGTTGCTATAGATAAAGTCCTGCCTGTCTCTCCAAGCCCCTCCTTACTGGAGGTCACTGAATTAAGAAGCCCCGCCTCTCTCTCCAAGCCCCTCCTTACTGGATGTCACTGAATTAAGAAGCCCCGCCTCTCTCTCCAAGCCCCTCCTTACTGGATGTCACTGAATTAAGAAGCCCCGGTGAAATTATTTTCAAAGTAAAACTACAAGAGAAGTGAACAGTTTTTTAAAGTAAAAATGAGTGAATTTCACAGATATTAAACACAGATACTAATCTGGGTGGAGCTGCCCCTTACGGTCCGTTATATAAATGGGTGAGGTAGGGGTAAGGCTCTGTAATAAAGGGGATCTATGGAGAAATTACCTCCTCGAACTCGTCTGCCTTGTACAGATTGGGGACTTCCCCCGAGCTCAGCACATTATTTACATCCTCCAGGAACGACTCGTCTGTGATCTGTGTGTCAGTCAGGAGGAAGACGGACGGACGTCCATCAACCCCTGCCAGGCGGTACAGCTTCTTCAGGTCTGAGGAGGAGAGGGGAGGGTTGAGTAGGAGCTGAGATAGTGCAGCCACGCTGGGTCAGACCCACCCTTGGAGTAATCACCTTCTCGGAATTCCTGCTTGCGATACCCCCTGGTCACCTCCAGCTGAAACACTTTGTAGTCACAGATATAAGATGCCAGTCGTGCCAAGCTCTGCCTTCCGCTGCCCCCGATGCCAATCAGTAGCATGTTCCCCCGCGGCTGGCTGATCACGCGCACGATGCGGGTCACTAGAGAGAAACGGACCAACACATGTATGTATTTATTTGTGAAGCTGGGAACTGCAGCAAATTAACATTTAAAGAATTTAAATCTTAAGGCCAAGTGGGAGAATTTGAAATCTATAATTAAAATCAGCTACTTGGGCCTTGCTTTTTAAATTCACTTCTCAATTTCCTTAAAATCCTTCCATTAAGACTGTGCAGGCAGATAACAACCAGCTGGCTCCCCCCCCCCCATAACCCCGCCCCGCCCAAACTGAGATCTCAGATGTATTGGCTCTTGAGTCCAATACACATCCCCGGCGGTCCAGAATCCATTGCCACCGGGAGGTTATTCCAGGTATCTACTACTCTTAGTGTGAAATAATGTGTCATTTGCTCTCTAATTTCAGGTCACTTTTCTCCCCCTTGATATTGAAGGTGCATCGTGACTTTGACGAGTATAAATGCTGTTTCAGGTGAGATAGAATTTCTCCAAGTTGGCTACTTTGATCTTAAGTTTGAAATTCTCTTGTCAATGCCGTGCAATATTCTCTTATGTAAATAAAGCCCAGGACTCAAGTTACGGCCCGTTCCCTGGGCTTTGCCGACTCCACCTGGCATCTTATAGGACGCACCATGTTGGATCGCGTCCGTAAACAGAACCAGTTTCTTGGCGCCGGATCCTGGAAGCTGACGCTGCTCCTGTAACTGGCTCTCCATGAACCGCTTCAGAGCGTGGAGATCCGTGATATCTTCGTACACAGGCGGCTCCCGCATGAAGTCACCTGATTAGAGAGAGAGCGCGGCGGTCAGGGGGACGGTGCGGAACTAGTGTCTTAAAGAGACAGTGATCTGCCAGGGGCTACGTACCGAACACCGGTGGATGCTTGCTAGGACACAGGTTGTGGTAGGTGAGGTCAAAGAGAGACCCTAACTTTTCACTCAGGATCCCGACAAAGGCTTCAGTGTCAGCCGAGTCGACCAGGCGGTCGGAGAAGACTCTGAGGGAGACACAGGATTATCACGTATGTAAACAACAAGGTGCTGCTAATGCAAAGAGCATAGATCCCATCAGTATAATAATTATCCACATACTGACAGTGGTATAGTATAGATGCCAACAATATTATAATTACCCACATACTGACAGTGGTATAGCATAGATCCCATCGGTATTATAGTTACCCACATACTGACAGTGGTATAGCATAGATCCCATCGGTATTATAGTTACCCACATACTGACAGTGGTATAGTATAGATCCCATCAGTATAATAATTATCCACATACTGACAATGGTATAGCATAGATCCCATCGGTATAATAGTTATCCACATACTGACAGTGGTATAGCATAGATCCCATCGGTATTATAGTTATCCACATACTGACAGTGGTATAGCATAGATCCCATCGGTATTATAGTTACCCACATACTGACAGTGGTATAGCATAGATCCCATCGGTATTATAGTTACCCACATACTGACAGTGGTATAGCATAGATCCCATCAGTATAATAATTATCCACATACTGACAGTGGTATAGCATAGATCCCATCGGTATAATAGTTATCCACATACTGACAGTGGTATAGCATAGATCCCATCGGTATTATAGTTACCCACATACTGACAGTGGTATAGCATAGATCCCATCGGTATAATAGTTATCCACATACTGACAGTGGTATAGCAAAGATCCCATCGGTATTATAGTTACCCACATACTGACAGTGGTATAGCATAGATCCCATCAGTATTATAGTTACCCACATACTGACAGTGGTATAGCATAGATCCCATCGGTATTATAGTTACCCACATACTGACAGTGGTATAGCATAGATCCCATCGGTATTATAGTTACCCACATACTGACAGTTATATAGCATAGATCCCATCAGTATTATAGTTACCCACATACTGACAGTGGTATAGCATAGATCCCATCGGTATTATAGTTACCCACATACTGACAGTGGTATAGCATAGATCCCATCAGTATTATAGTTACCCACATAGTGACAGTGGTATAGCATAGATGCCAACAATATTATAATTACCCACATACTGACAGTGGTATAGCATAGATCCCATCGGTATTATAGTTACCCACATACTGACAGTGGTATAGCATAGATCCCATCGGTATTATAGTTACCCACATACTGACAGTGGTATAGCATAGATCCCATCAGTATTATAGTTACCCACATACTGACAGTGGTATAGCATAGATCCCATCGGTATTATAGTTACCCACATACTGACAGTGGTATAGCATAGATCCCATCGGTATTATAGTTACCCACATACTGACAGTGGTATAGCATAGATCCCATCGGTATTATAGTTACCCACATAGTGACAGTGGTATAGCATAGATCCCATCGGTATTATAGTTACCCACATACTGACAGTGGTATAGCATAGATCCCATCGGTATTATAGTTACCCACATACTGACAGTGGTATAGCATAGATCCCATCGGTATAATAGTTATCCACATACTGACAGTGGTATAGCATAGATCCCATCGGTATTATAGTTACCCACATACTGACAGTGGTATAGCATAGATCCCATCGGTATTATAGTTACCCACATACTGACAGTGGTATAGCATAGATCCCATCGGTATTATAGTTACCCACATACTGACAGTGCTAGAGCATAGATCCCATCGGTATTATAGTTACCCACATACTGACAGTGGTATAGCATAGATCCCATTGGTGTTATAGTTACCCACATACTAACAGTGGCATAGAATAGATCCCATCGGTATTATAGTTACCCACATACTGACAGTGGTATAGCATAGATCCCATCAGTATTATAGTTACCCACATACTGACAGTGGTATAGCATAGATCCCATCAGTATTATAGTTACCCACATACTGACAGTGGTATAGCATAGATCCCATCGGTATTATAGTTACCCACATGCTGACAGTGGTATAGCATAGATCCCATCGGTATTATAGTTACCCACATAGTGACAGTGGTATAGCATAGATCCCATCGGTATTATAGTTACCCACATACTGACAGTGGTATAGCATAGATCCCATCGGTATTATAGTTACCCACATACTGACAGTGGTATAGCATTGATCCCATCAGTATTATAGTTACCCACATACTGACAGTGGTATAGCATAGATCCCATCGGTATTATAGTTACCCACATACTGACAGTGGTATAGCATAGATCCCATCGGTATTATAGTTACCCACATACTGACAGTGGTATAGCATAGATCCCATCAGTATTATAGTTACCCACATACTGACAGTGGTATAGCATAGATCCCATCGGTATTATAGTTACCCACATACTGACAGTGGTATAGCATAGATCCCATCAGTATTATAGTTACCCACATACTGACAGTGGTATAGCATAGATCCCATCGGTATTATAGTTACCCACATGCTGACAGTGGTATAGCATAGATCCCATCGGTATTATAGTTACCCACATACTGACAGTGGTATAGCATAGATCCCATCGGTATTATAGTTACCCACATACTGACAGTGGTATAGCATAGATCCCATCAGTATTATAGTTACCCACATACTGACAGTGGTATAGCATAGATCCCATCAGTATTATAGTTATCCCCAGATTATATTGTGCTGAATGTGAGACTAGGGTGATGAGGTGTGCATGTTTGTGTGAGTTTTAGTATGCATGGGACATACCTGAAACACTCGTGTACCCATAATCTGGTGATGCTCTGCTTGGTATCATGGAGGTCCCGGTGAGATCTCAGCATGCCCTGAAACACCTGCAGAGTGTACAAGATGAGACTGTTACCTTTCTCTGTGCTCACATGTCACACACTGTAAAGGACAGAGATCGCCTAGTACTGTGTTACCCACGTCTCTTCCCACATCTTGTGCTTTCACCCAAAGGATTCTGGGACTCTACATGAGACTGGGGAAACTATCTACTGCGCTGCTAGCTCAATAGTGTTTAAAGTGACAGGCACATTGTTTATGAGCTCTATAAGTATGTCTGCAATAACACATCCAGTGACCATGCCAACCGGCCAACCAAGAATACTGAAAATTGGGTGAGAATGTAATATATAGGCTTTCATATTGCACTATCCGAAATATCCATTGTACACCGCAGATAGCAACTTATTATCCTTCTCCCTACTCCAGGCTTACCTTGGAGATGTCTCTCAGGTTAAACAGGTAGTGGATCTTGGCCGGTGTGGGGAGGAACCTCTGGGTGATGGCATTGTACAGCTCTATGGTGGCTTGTGTTATTATCTCCCCAACAGGTTTCACCTCCTCCTCAAAATCCTGCAGCTTCTGGCTCAGCATGGTCCCAAAGATGCGTTTGATCTGAGATTCCTGGAGAAAGAAAGGGAATATGAAGAAGACACCAGAGGACAGAGTGTCGGGTCAACAACTACAGGTGGCCTGGAGAAGACCACGGCAGGATGTCAAGGCTTGGTCACCAGTAGAAGATCATTACTAAGGTCCTGAACAAGATCTCTGGCTAATATACCTAGTCATCCTGGAAAACAACTCAATAAAGTCCTCCAGGAGCTATCTACACGGGCTTAATCACTTCTGATTGGTTAAGCTCATTCATACTCACAGAGGGAAACGTCATGTTGATGAGATTGAACCTGCTCTGGAGACGGCCAGAGATAGCAGAGCGACCCCCACCAGGAGGTCCCATAGCAGCCATGATGAACATGTCCTACAGAGAGCAGAGAAGACCAACACGTTAGGGGCTTCAGGGTTTAAACGAAGAGAGATCCAAAGAAGGTGCAAACGAATTATCCCAGAGAGAAGCACAGTCTAAAGGTTGGAGTTAGTGCTGAGTTAAACAAGGGTTTAAGAAGAGATAAATTGAGAACTTACAGTGCATTTATAATGAGCTAGGTATGAGATTGGTGGTTTTCCTCCAGAATGTGTGTTTAGCTCCAGAGGAAGCTAGAGAGGGGTGTGAAACTTTATACGGATCAGTAAGATTTTCGGTTTCCAAGGAATGGCACAAAAAAGGGTGCGCACCTGCGTGGTCTCGTAGGGGTTTAAAGGAGAGAACATAGTGAAATTGATTCTGACGGTATGCTGTAATCAGATACTGCACTGAAGAAAAGAGAGCGATTACTCCACATATGGGGTGGATCCTTTTATTGGTGCCACGTGCGTTACAAATAAAATGATCTGCTAAGGATCCACCCCCATTTGGGGTTTGTGTGGAAGAATCCCTCTCTCTTCCTCTTCTTCAATGAATGTAAGGATTTAAAGGGTCCAGAGGGTGAATCTAGTGCTGTGAGGGAGCCATGTTTAAAAGGAAGGGTTGCAAGGCAATATAAGGCAATGTGGAGCTAGAATGGGATTAATGGGGTGTTATGATGCAGGGGAGGAAGAAGACATCCAAAGAGAAAATGGCAGGATAAAACTGATGCTAAAAAAGTTGAGGAAACAGAAGACGAAAAGAAGAACCTCTGATAGCAGGAGAGGAACCTGAGAGGATCGAGCTGTCCCTGGGATGATGGAGAATGAGTCTGACCTTGACGTATTTGATGGTCTGATTCTGCCGATCGTACCAGAAGCCATAGTCTATCCAGAGACGAAGCAGCTCCAGGGGGGGCTGTGAACCAAAGATGTCCTTGGCTGGCATGTTAAGGTCGTCCATGAAAGTAATAAGCTGCTTCCCACCAGCGGGCACATACACACCCTTTGTACGCTTCTCCACACGACTCTCAATGATGTTTTGTACATTGCTAGAGCTCGACTGGGAAGGGAATAAAGTGGGCAGTGTGAGACAAGTGGCTCGTGGCTACTCGAGCGGACCTTCATTCTCCTGGTTTTACATACCTGTGCTGACATGTTGACAGTCAGTAATGACCATTTGGTGGCGTCAAGTGTGTGCAAGACACTTTGGGCTATGGAGGTCTTGCCAGTGCCCACCGGCCCCACCAGCAACACTGGCCATTGGTGGGAAACCAGTGCATTGACGATGAACTGGTATCGGACTGTATCCACGGTGGGCACCATGATCTTATAGAAAGGGGCACTACAAGGAGAAGGACATGAACCCGTCAATAAATAGACACATAAGTAATCAGAGCACCACACATAGATAATATAGATTACAATGTGCTAAAGATGCTCACTCCCATGAAGGCTCACTCACTTGGGGGGAATTCTCCAGCCCTTTGGCAGTTTGTCCTCAAAGGAGGCCCAGTTCTTAGTTTTGGGATCAACAAAGTATTCATACACCGTGTCCTGGAAAGAAAACAAAAACAAATGTTTATATGAATATGTCAATGTGTCATCCTGCCCACACGTCTGCCCACACCTCCCCATGGGTATGCCCATACATCCTAAAGGGTCTGCGCATAGCTGCCCATGATTATGCCCATATCTCCCCATGGGTCTGCCCATGCCTGCCCATGATTATGCCCATATCTCCCCATGGGTACCACCTTATGGGTCTGCCTGTATCTCCCCATGGGTCTGCCCGTATCTCCCCATGGGTCTGCCCGTATCTCCCCATGGGTCTGCCCGTATCTCCCCATGGGTCTGCCCGTACCTCTCCATGGGTCTGCCTGTACCTCCCCATGGGTCTGCCTGTACCTCCCCATGGGTCTGCCTGTACCTCCCCATGGGTCTGCCTGTATCTCCCCATGGGTCTGCCTGTATCTCCCCATGGGTCTGCCTGTATCTCCCCATGGGTCTGAATGTATCTCCCCATGGGTCTGCCCATACCTCCCCATGGGTCTGCCCATACCTCCCCATGGGTCTGCCCGTACCACCTTATGGGTCTGCCTGTACCTCCCCATGGGTCTGCCTGTACCTCCCCATGGGTCTGCCTGTATCTCCCCATGGGTCTGCCCGTATCTCCCCATGGGTCTGCCCGTATCTCCCCATGGGTCTGACTGTATCTCCCCATGGGTCTGACTGTATCTCCCCATGGGTCTGCCTGTACCTCCCCATGGGTCTGCCCGTATCTCCCCATGGGTCTGACTGTATCTCCCCATGGGTCTGCCCATACCTCCCCATGGGTCTGCCTGTATCTCCCCATGGGTCTGCCTGTATCTCCCCATGGGTCTGACTGTATCTCCCCATGGGTCTGCCCATACCTCCCCATGGGTCTGACTGTATCTCCCCATGGGTCTGCCTGTATCTCCCCATGGGTCTGCCTGTATCTCCACATGGGTCTGCCTGTATCTCCACATGGGTCTGCCTGTATCTCCCCATGGGTCTGCCTGTATCTCCCCATGGGTCTGCCTGTAGCTGCCCATCGGTCTCTCCATAGAGGCCTATGGGTCTGCCTGTACCTCCCCATGGATTTGCCCGTACCTCCCCATGGGTCTGCCCGTACCTCCCCATGGATTTGCCCGTACCTCCCCATGGGTCTGCCCGTACCTCCCCATGGATTTGCCCGTACCTCCCCATGGATTTGCCCGTACCTCCCCATAGGTCTGCCCGTACCTCCCCATGGATTTGCCCGTACCTCCCCATGGGTCTGCCCGTACCTCCCCATGGGTCTGCCTGTAGCTGCCAATGGGTCTGCCTGTACCTCCCCATGGATTTGCCCATACCTCCCCATGGATTTGCCCGTACCTCCCCATGGATTTGCCCGTACCTCCCCATGGGTCTGCCCGTACCTCCCCATGGGTCTGCCTGTACCTCCCCATGGATTTGCCCGTACCTCCCCATGGATTTGCCCGTACCTCCCCATGGATTTGCCCGTACCTCCCCATGGGTCTTCCTGTACCTCCCATGGATTTGCCCGTACCTCCCCATGGATTTGCCCGTACCTCCCCATGGATTTGCCCGTACCTCCCCATGGGTCTGCCCGTACCTCCCCATGGATTTGCCCGTACCTCCCCATGGATTTGCCCGTATCTCCCCATGGGTCTTCCTGTACCTCCCATGGATTTGCCCGTACCTCCCCATGGATTTGCCCGTACCTCCCCATGGATTTGCCCGTACCTCCCCATGGATTTGCCCGTACCTCCCCATGGGTCAGCCCGTACCTCCCCATGGATTTGCCCGTACCTCCCCATGGATTTGCCCGTACCTCCCCATGGGTCTGCCCGTACCTCCCCATGGGTCTGCCCGTAGCTGCCCATGAATCTTCCTGCACCGCCCATATTGTCTTACTGTCTTAGCTGCCCGCAGTGATAACACATTGTTCTTTACTGTAGTCATTTTTAACTCTAGATTTTTATGTCTGTGGAGTCACCTTGTTTGGGAAGCTGCCCTCCAGCTCCCTCAGGTAGTTGTCAATCTTCCTCCTGCCTTCCTCGTCCACAGACGCACAGACTGACCACACCAGAGAGAACATGAACCAGAGCTCGGCCATGCGGCTGTAATTATCAGAGTCTGCCGGATTAACCTGGAGAACATACAAAGGGCACGGTGACGCCCCGAATAACCACACGGGATTCCTCGTATGGACAGCGACTCAGCGTCCCGTCCTACTCACCCCATTGTCCAGCGTAGCCAGCGATTCATACAACTTGCACAGAGAGATAACGCCGCATGTCTCCTCTTGGGGCACCAGCTCCTTGCAGTTCAACCTCCTAAACTCCAGCATGCGGTCCACGAACTTATCAAACATGCCCTGCAGAATCTCTGCCTCTGTCTGATAACCACAAGCAAAATCTTTATTTACATAACTGCTTCATACTAACCCTAACCCAAACACCTTCCACCCACTGCTTCATACTAACCCTAACCCAAACTCCTTCCACTCACTGCTTCATACTAACCCTAACCCAAACACCTTCCACCCACTGCTTCATACTTACCCTAACCCAAACACCTTCCACCCACTGCTTCATACTAACCCTAACCCAAACACCTTCCACCCACTGCTTCATACTAACCCTAACCCAAACACCTTCCACTCACTGCTTCATACTAACCCTAACCCAAACACCTTCCACCCACTGCTTCATACTAACCCTAACCCAAACACCTTCCACTCACTGCTTCATACTAACCCTAACCCAAACACCTTCCACTCACTGCTTCATACTAACCCTAACCCAAACACCTTCCACTCACTGCTTCATACTTACCCTAACCCAAACCCCTTCCACTCACTGCTTCATACTTACCCTAACCCAAACTCCTTCCACTCACTGCTTCATACTAACCCTAACCCAAACTCCTTCCACTCACTGCTTCATACTAACCCTAACCCAAACACCTTCCACTCACTGCTTCATACTAACCCTAACCCAAACTCCTTCCACTCACTGCTTCATACTAACCCTAACCCAAACACCTTCCACTCACTGCTTCATACTAACCCTAACCCAAACACCTTCCACTCACTGCTTCATACTAACCCTAACCCAAACACCTTCCACTCACTGCTTCATACTAACCCTAACCCAAACTCCTTCCACTCACTGCTTCATACTAACCCTAACCCAAACCCCTTCCACTCACTGCTTCATACTAACCCTAACCCAAACACCTTCCACCCACTGCTTCATACTTACCCTAACCCAAACACCTTCCACCCACTGCTTCATACTAACCCTAACCCAAACACCTTCCACTCACTGCTTCATACTAACCCTAACCCAAACACCTTCCACTCACTGCTTCATACTAACCCTAACCCAAACTCCTTCCACTCACTGCTTCATACTAACCCTAACCCAAACACCTTCCACTCACTGCTTCATACTAACCCTAACCCAAACCCCTTCCACTCACTGCTTCATACTAACCCTAACCCAAACACCTTCCACCCACTGCTTCATACTAGCCCTAACCCAAACACCTTCCACTCACTGCTTCATACTAACCCTAACCCAAACACCTTCCACTCACTGCTTCATACTAACCCTAACCCAAACTCCTTCCACTCACTGCTTCATACTAACCCTAACCCAAACACCTTCCACTCACTGCTTCATACTAACCCTAACCCAAACCCCTTCCACTCACTGCTTCATACTAACCCTAACCCAAACTCCTTCCACCCACTGCTTCATACTAACCCTAACCCAAACTCCTTCCACTCACTGCTTCATACTAACCCTAACCCAAACTCCTTCCACTCACTGCTTCATACTAACCCTAACCCAAACTCCTTCCACTCACTGCTTCATACTAACCCTAACCCAAACTCCTTCCACTCACTGCTTCATACTAACCCTAACCCAAACTCCTTCCACTCACTGCTTCATACTAACCCAAACTCCTTCCACTCACTGCTTCATACTAACCCTAACCCAAACTCCTTCCACTCACTGCTTCATACTAACCCTAACCCAAACTCCTTCCACTCACTGCTTCATACTAACCCTAACCCAAACTCCTTCCACTCACTGCTTCATACTAACCCTAACCCAAACACCTTCCACTCACTGCTTCATACTAACCCTAACCCAAACACCTTCCACTCACTGCTTCATACTAACCCTAACCCAAACACCTTCCACTCACTGCTTCATACTAACCCTAACCCAAACACCTTCCACTCACTGCTTCATACTAACCCTAACCCAAACACCTTCCACTCACTGCTTCATACTAACCCTAACCCAAACACCTTCCACTCACTGCTTCATACTAACCCTAACCCAAACTCCTTCCACTCACTGCTTCATACTAACCCTAACCCAAACTCCTTCCACTCACTGCTTCATACTAACCCTAACCCAAACTCCTTCCACCCACTGCTTCATACTAACCCTAACCCAAACACCTTCCACTCACTGCTTCATACTAACCCTAACCCAAACACCTTCCACTCACTGCTTCATACTAACCCTAACCCAAACTCCTTCCAGTCACTGCTTCATACTAACCCTAACCCAAAGTCATTCTACTCACTGCTTCATACTAACCCTAACCCAAACTCCTTCTACTCACTGCTTCATACTAACCCTAAACTAAACAGCTTCCACTCACTCTCACTGCTTCATAATAACCCTAATCCAAACTCCTTCTACTCACTGCTTCATACTAACCCTAACCCAAACTCCTTCCACTCACTGCTTCATACTAACCCTAACCCAAACTCCTTCCACTCACTGCTTCATACTAACCCTAACCCAAACCCCTTCCACTCACTGCTTCATACTAACCCTAACCCAAACTCCTTCCACTCACTGCTTCATACTAACCCTAACCCAAACGCCTTCTACTCACTGCTTCATACTAACCCTAACCCAAACTCCTTCCACTCACTGCTTCATACTAACCCTAACCCAAACCCCTTCCACTCACTGCTTCATACTAACCCTAACCCAAACCCCTTCAACTCACTGCTTCATACTAACCCTAACCCAAACCCCTTCCACTCACTGCTTCATACTAACCCTAACCCAAACCCCTTCCACTCACTGCTTCATACTTACCCTAACCCAAACGCCTTCTACTCACTGCTTCATACTAACCCTAACCCAAACCCCTTCCACTCACTGCTTCATACTAACCCTAACCCAAACGCCTTCTACTCACTGCTTCATACTAACCCTAACCCAAACCCCTTCCACTCACTGCTTCATACTAACCCTAACCCAAACTCCTTCCACTCACTGATTCATACTAACCCAAACTCCTTCCACTCACTGCTTCATACTAACCCTAACCCAAACTCCTTCCACTCACTGCTTCATACTAACCCTAACCAAAACTCCTTCCACTCACTCTCATACTGCTAACAGGTGGACAGCCTCATTGCACATTTTAAACACGCCATTTCCCCATATCTATCTATCTATCTATCCATCTATCTATCTATCTATCCATCTATCTGTGTCTTGGTCAGCTTAGTACTATTCTGATACTTGTCTTTTATACCTTGCTCCGTTTTTCTAACCAGGACTGGACGTAGGGTCTCCAGCCCAGGCTGGTGTAGTCTGTATAGACCATACCACAACGGGACACAGTGGCAGGAGAGGCCACGGCAAGATCCGACACTTCGAACAGGAGGGAAACCTGCGAGACAGCATAGGAGCAGTCAGTGGGTGTGGGTGAGATATGGTGGGGAATTGCTGCGGACTTGCAGGCTGAGCTGTACCTGTTCGGGCATGGCTATCCTCTCTCCGTTGATCAGAGTCAGTACTTTGTTATCATCCATCACAGAGTTCATGCTTTCAATCCACAGAGTGTCCACTGGACCATCGAACACAATCCACTTCTCATCCGGCCGGTCATCTTCAGTGGAAGACATTAGAGGGTTAGCTTCTGAGACAGGATACTATGGGGGTGGGCGGGGTTATATAGACAGCTCAATACTGGGGCAAAGTTCTAAAAGTGATGTAATCAGTAGGAACATTCCACTGGTTTCCATGGTGATTTCAAAATGTGGAGCAATCGGCAGGGACGGTCCATTGGTGTCCGTAGCGATTGCTCCACTTTGTTTCCAGAAGTGTATTTATACATAACCCTCCTTCTCTGTAAAGATGCCCAGTGCACTGCATGGATCTCTCCTCTTAATACCTGCGCATGCTGCCCTCATCAGACTGGATAGGACCCCATCAGTCCACTCATTCGTAGTCAGATCGTATTCTCCGTACAGCTCCCCCAGAGACAGTGCTTTAGGGTTTAGTGGGAAATCCTGTGCAAATAACAAGCAATTAACCAATCAGAGCGCTGTATGCCAGGGGGAGACAAATCCAGGCAACCAATCAAAGCTCTGTATGCCAGGGGGAGACAAATCCAGGCAATCAATCAAAGCTATGTATGCCAGGGGGAGACAAATCCAGGCAACCAACCAAAGCTATGTATGCCAGGGGGAGACAAATCCAGGCAACCAACCAAAGCTAGTTATGCCAGGGGGAGACAAATCCAGGCAACCAATCAAAGCGTTGTATGACAGAGGAAGACAAAGCCTGGCAACCAATCAAATCTCTGTATGGCAGGGGAAGACAAAGCCTGGCAACCAATCAAAGCTCTGTATGACAGAGGGAGACAAATCCAGGCAACCAATCAAAGCTCTGTATGAAAGTGAGACAAAGCCAGACAACCAAATCTCTGTATGCAAGAGGAGACAATGCCAGACAACCAATCAAAGCTTTGTATGCCAGCTCGGCCTTGGTACTTGCTTTAATCACGGAGCCTTGTGCTGCATAACACAGTCCCAGCCAATTAAAAAGCTTCATGAATACACGCCTCACACCAACCAGCCAATCACAGGGAATTAATATTATAGACCAGGACCAAGTGGGATAAATGGCCCAGTCATGCCCGCCTCACCAAACCCCCGCTTCCTCCTCTCACCCGCACAAGGTTGTAGCTGGTGTCCCCGCTCTGGTGGAGGGCAGACAGCGCCCCCTGAAGGCAGCGCCAGGTAGTGGTCTTGCCGCTGCACGTCCTGCCTACAATCATGCAGGAGTGGCGCGAGGTCTTGGTTTCGTACAGCTGGGTTACTTTGGTGACGGTAAAAGGGGTGACCTGCAGCCCGCAGTGGCGGAGCTCCTGCTCAATGTGTTCTCGCAGCTAGAAGGAATGGAACATGGGATCCATATGTCAGACATGATATTTAAAGCTACAGGCACCATAAAAAGATACAGGGAATGGTCTGGTGATATAAATGAATTCATTTTACTCTATGGATTTTCCAGTGGTGAAGACTGGGGCACAATTTTGCAAACTGAATTGCATCAGAGGGAAAGATCTGAAGGTGACCAGATAACACAAGTGAATAGGAAAAACTTCTGGGCTATTCATTAAGATGTGAGTTGCAGGCAGCTGCTGTCAGCAATAAATTAACTTATGTTACATTGAAAGATTGCATCTAGTACAGCCATATAAATAGAAATGCTTTAATGAAAGATAAATAAAGCACCTTATTGAGCCCTGTTTGCTCTGTATAGCTCTATAAGGGGGTGAACAAGTTGTTTAGAATCTTTGCTCTGTATAGCTCTATCAGGGGACAGACATGTTGTTTGGAATCTTTGCTCTGTATAGCTCTATTAGGGGATGGACATGTTTAGAATCATTGCTCTATCAGGGGGTGGACATTTTGTTTAAAATCTTTGCTCTGTATATGACCAGGTGAACTAAACTGTCACCATTTTCTATCTCTTGTAAATCTCAAGAGTTGTAGCTTAGTTCCTCTGTTTGTATTGGTATCTTTGTTATGTTATTTTAGCCCTGTTGTTTGTTTATTCTATATTTACATCAGTGTTTGTGTATACCTTTGGTTTCTGCTTTGCCCTGCTTGAGTCTGTTTTCAATTCTGCTTCTACTCTAGTATTCTGCTTTTGTTCTTTAGCTCTGTACTCAGTGTTCAGTTTTGTTCTGTCTTTTATCTTGCTCTGCTTGGCCTTGTCAGTGGTGTTTTGTTCCATGACTGCTCCAAGGTATCTCCAGATTTTGTCATTGTCATTTACTGCCTACAGAAGCTGCTACCATAGAGTCCTGGTATGTTGTCGCACCAACCTGGGGCCTTAAACCTCCACGCGATGGTGGTTACCCTGCACCAGGCCCTGTGTCTCCATTATCTACAATGTGACTCCTGAATTTGGTTGCTCAGTGTCCCAGGACCCCATTTTTTACAGAGGAAAGCTTAATTGTTCGCTGACAGTTAAGCTTTGAGGTGAGTTAAGGTAAGATGAACATTTCATATCACCAGTTTAGTGATACATTGGGCAGGGCCAAAACTGGTAGGATTCCCCCGCTATGAAAACTCACAAGGTTTGTCCTCGCACAATGTATAGCTAAACGGATGAGATGTTAAACTCACCTATTAGGGTTTTATTCATGAAAGAGGATTTCAAACTTAAGGCCAAAATAAAGAAGCTGGAAAAATTCTCACATTCAGCTAAAATATGACTGGACTGTTGTACCCTTGGTGACAATGGTTGCTGTGTTTGTGTTTAGCTGTAAATTTCCTCAATAAATGTACCCACACAAATTACATTTTTGTATCATAATAAAGTTGTGTTTTTCTTCTCTACATTAGCAGTACAAGCAGTGTTTGTTACATTGGCAGCACAGCACGTACCGACAATCATACACCTTGTACAGAACAGACTCCCTCTGTGCTTCTTGCACTCACCTTGCCGTAGTCCACGGATGGGGTCTCTATGCCAGGGAACAGGTCCTGCACGATACCACTGAACAGAGGGAGGTCCGCGGAGGTCAATTTAGCCACATTCATATCCTTCATAGACATGAGCAGAACCTGGAGAGAGGAGCAAACTATAAGAGCTACCTCCAAACCAACATCAGACACCATACTGGCCCCAATATAGGCCACAACCCTAATTTAAAGATTAAAAGTGAGTGTGGCCTATAACTGGGATAATACGGTATACCCGTTCAAACCGAAGGGCAGGATGGTGGTATCAGTGAGGCACTGCTCAATGACAACCAGGAGGAGACTGAGAGGAAACGTTACATAAACTTAAAAACGCCCAGATCTATCACCCTCCAACTCTCACCTCCTCATCCGACAGATCCGCTCTCAGCCTGCGCTTCCGCCCAGCGTAGCGGAGGAGCGAGGTCAGAGCTCTCAGTCCGAAGTCGTAGTGGTCCTGTTTGGAGAGCTGCTGCACAGCCAGGGAGTACAGGGTGTAGACCTTCTTAGCCAGGAGCTACAAGACAAACATTTCATTTGGAAGCAGACAACGGCAAAAGGCCTTTATATTCCACTCACATTTATATTACATTAACATTTATTTGTATAGTGCCAAAAATGTACGCACACTACGTACTGGACGAATAGAGAAAGACTAATACAATCTTACAATCTAGAGGGGGTTTGGCCAGAGGTTAATTAATGGGTGTTCTAGTTGGACGAACAATAAACTGTACTCATGTTTAGAGCAAACCAAATCCAATTGTACTCATGTTTAGAGCAAGCCAAATCCAACTGTACTCATGTTTAGAGCAAGCCAAATCCAACTGTACTCATGTTTAGAGCAAGCCAAATCCAACATTACTCATGTTTAGAGCAAGCCAAATCCAACTGTACTCATGTTTAGAGCAAGCCAAATCCAACTGTTCTCGGGTTTAGAGCAAGCCAAATCCAACTGTAATCGGGTTTAGAAAAAGCCAAATTCAACTGTACTCGGGTTTAGAGCAAGCCAAATCCAACTGTACTCGGGTTTAGAGCAAGCCAAATCCAACTGTACTTGGGTTTAGAGCAAGCCAAATCCAACTGTACTTGGGTTTAGAGCAAGCCAAATCCAACTGTACTTGGGTTTAGAGCAAGCCAAATCCAACTGTACTTGGGTTTAGAGCAAGCCAAATCCAACTGTACACGGGTTTAGAGCAAGCCAAATCCAACTGTACTCTGATTTAGAGCAAGCCAAATCCAACGGTACTCTGGTTTAGAGAAAGCCAAATCCAACTGTACTCTGGTTTAGAGCAAGCCAAAACCAACAGTACTGGGGTTTAGAGCAACCCAAATCCAATGGTACTCGGGTTTAGAGCAAGCCAAATCCAACTGTACTAGGGTTTAGAGCAAGCCAAATCCAACTGTACTCGGGTTTAGAGCAAGCCAAAGTCAACTGTACTCTGGTTAAGGGCAAGCCAAATCCAACTGTCCTCTGATTTAGAGCAAGCCAAATCCAACTGTACTCTGGTTTAGAGCAAGCCAAATCCAACTGTACATGGGTTTAGAGCAAGCCAAATCCAACTGTACACGGTTTTAGAGCAAGCCATATCCAACTCTACATGGGTTTAGAGCAAGCCAAATCCAACTGTGCTCGGGTTTAGAGCAAGCCAAATCCAACTGTACTCTGGTTTAGAGCAAGCCAAATCCAACTGTACTCTGGTTTAGAGCAAGCCAAATACAACTGTACTCTGGTTTAGAGCAAGCTAAATACAACTGTACTCATGTTTAGAGCAAGCCAAATCCAACTGTACTCATGTTTAGAGCAAGCCAAATCCAACTGTACTCATGTTTAGAGCAAGCCAAATCCAACATTACTCATGTTTAGAGCAAGCCAAATCCAACTGTACTCATGTTTAGAGCAAGCCAAATCCAACTGTTCTCGGGTTTAGAGCAAGCCAAATCCAACTGTAATCGGGTTTAGAGCAAGCCAAATCCAACTGTACTTGGGTTTAGAGCAAGCCAAATCCAACTGTACTTGGGTTTAGAGCAAGCCAAATCCAACTGTACACGGGTTTAGAGCAAGCCAAATCCAACTGTACTCTGATTTAGAGCAAGCCAAATCCAACGGTACTCTGGTTTAGAGAAAGCCAAATCCAACTGTACTCTGGTTTAGAGCAAGCCAAAACCAACAGTACTGGGGTTTAGAGCAACCCAAATCCAATGGTACTCGGGTTTAGAGCAAGCCAAATCCAACTGTACTAGGGTTTAGAGCAAGCCAAATCCAACTGTACTCGGGTTTAGAGCAAGCCAAAGTCAACTGTACTCTGGTTAAGGGCAAGCCAAATCCAACTGTCCTCTGATTTAGAGCAAGCCAAATCCAACTGTACTCTGGTTTAGAGCAAGCCAAATCCAACTGTACATGGGTTTAGAGCAAGCCAAATCCAACTGTACACGGTTTTAGAGCAAGCCATATCCAACTCTACATGGGTTTAGAGCAAGCCAAATCCAACTGTGCTCGGGTTTAGAGCAAGCCAAATCCAACTGTACTCTGGTTTAGAGCAAGCCAAATCCAACTGTACTCTGGTTTAGAGCAAGCCAAATACAACTGTACTCTGGTTTAGAGCAAGCTAAATACAACTGTACTCTGGTTTAGAGCAAGCTAAATACAACTGTACTCTGGTTTAGAGCAAGCTAAATACAACTGTACTCTGATTTAGAGCAAGCTAAATACAACTGTGTTTGGATTTAGAAGACACTAAATTCAACTGTACTAGGGTTAAGAGCGCTACACTCTGGTTTACAGCTCTACAACAACCAACTAGAGAAGTAGATATATTGGTTAAAGTAGTATATTTCATCTTCTGAGTGTTGCACCCGTGTGGCTACTGAAGCCAAATCACAGCTAATTATCTGATTAAATATACTGAACTCATGAAAGGCTTGAGAAAGGGCATATGTCAGCTGATGAAGCAGACTGTGAGGTCCTGTGGAACTAGTCAGTGGTTAGCTACCAGAAGAAACAGTATCCAATACGTTTCCTTGATATATATTATCTATTTAATCCATCCATGTAGGCACCCTCACCAGGGGGTGGCCAGAAGGGTGGTCCAGAGAGGAATTTAGGAAAAGGAACTTTACTAAAACAGCTCCTAAAAGAAATGATCTCCAAAGCAATCGATACTCCATATGCAAGGAGGGAGAATATACTCCTGGGCAAGACAAATACAGAAACGCCTGACGCGTTTCAAGCCATCACCAGCTCTTAATCATAGGCAAACTTACACAGGAACCTGTTCTCATTAAATACTAACTCTAATCACCCAAGACCTGTGCAAGTGAACAGTGATACAATAATGAAAAGCCACAATAAGGGAAGAAAAATCAGTAACACAGCATGTGAATACTTATCCATTATTTGCAACATAAACAATACAATCCGTAGAGGCATCAAAACAGTATCAAAAAAAACTGTGTAAAAAGTTAAATATTTAAAAAGTGACCACCTCTCTACAGACATAAATAGGACCATGATGGAGAAGAGCCTGGAGATATTCGGGATGAAGTCTTCCATGGTTTTGAGCTGTGAAGGTGCCAGTTAATGGTTTGGATTCATAAAATGGCTGGTTACGATTACCTTGCAGTTACTGAACCCTTCTCCAAACAGGATGATCTCAGCAATAAGCGTAGAATCTGGAACCACCATAGAAATGGGTCTAAACATAGACTTCAGATTGTCTGGAAGTTCAGTGCGTCCGGCATAACCTGTGAGTAAGACAGCAAGCGAGGGGGTCAATCCTCAGAGGGTCAGCGGGGATCTGGAATCCGAATGCAGTCAGTGATTCTCTCTTAAAGCAGAGGATACCTAGTGGTTATCCCATGTAAAAAGGAGGATCTCTCTGCGTTTAGCAGACAGGCAGTCACCGACCAGGCTAAACATAGCAGGTGCCAGTCAGAGGATAAAAGTAACTGCCAGTTTATCCTCACTGTAGGGACAATGCTTTTTTTTCTATATTAAAAAAAAAAAAAATAAGTTTATTTGTGTTTAAGGAAGAATAGTAAATACCATGTTTGCGCCCTCTAGAGACTATTAGACAGAATGAACGTTACCTGCGTGGGAATGTTACTATATAAAGCGGGTGTGATTTTTCCCTTGCCTGCATGGGAGCTTCTAGGAAACCTTTGGTAAAGGTGGATGTGGATTCTCACCTGGGTTCATGGTGATGAAGATCCCGCAAGACCAAACCAGGTTAATCTCTCGTCCCTCGAAGACAAATCTGCTGAGGTTGGCGGAGAGGGCAGACAGGATGGACAGGATCTGCTGTGCGACCACAGACAGGACCTCAATGTTTATGCGATTAAACTCATCAAAGCAGCCCCAGGCTCCAGTCTGGAAAGGAAACGGGGGACGCAGTCAGTGCCAGAGATTAAAGGGTCTCTTTCACACTAGATATTGCTGATACCATGAATGGAAAGAAGAATCAGCTCTACAGTGCGTTAGTAAATGCCGAAAATAAGAGAAATACATGTGTCTGTGGGGTCTCGTGCTGATGACATCACCTGAGGGATGACGTCTGATCTCACCTGAGCCAGGCCGGAGTACATCCGCCCCATGGATTTATAATCCAGCCCTTCCGAACAGTTCACGACAATCACATACATCCCCAGCGCTTTCCCCAAGTCTTTCACCGTCTCTGTCTTTCCTGTGCCCGCCGGACCCTTGGGAGACCCCCCTCGATGGAGGTGGAGGGCTGTGGTAAGGGTCATGTAACACCTGGAGACAGAAAAGGATGTGAAATTATCTATACCTTGTGCCAACAGAATGGCAAGAAAATGCATAAAAGAAGTGAAATATATGTTTTGCGGGGTCTCCAGTCTATGACATCACCCTTGGCCTCATATGCAAATTACACATTTACCACTGAAAACCAGGTCATTTGCATATCACGCCACAGGTGAGGTCATAACCAGGAGACGCCACAGACACAATGAAAACACAAATGTCTCTTATTTTATGCGTTTGCTGCAATTCTGCCGACACCATGTATTATATTCTCTACATTCACAGTATTATGTTCTTGATTTAAGACTAAACATCGCTAACTGGACCAGAGGAATTCAGATCATCGCTGCATGGCATAGGAGGGGGGAAAGTGACGGCCTCTGTGCTCCTGATTTGAAGTATAATCAGCAGTGGAGACCTTGTGCTTTACTCATAATGGGAGAATCTTTCCATCTCTGCTACTTTGGCCTGGAAGATTGAAATTCCCTTGTCAATTGCCTCTTTCATGAATAAAGCCCTAAGAGTAAAAAGTCAGTGGTGTCTCCTGGTTATCACCTCACTTTGACTCCTATTCAGCTGAATCGGAGAATTTGTCCAACTCGGCTACTTTGGTCTTAAAGCATAACTGTCGGCAAAAAAAAAACTTTTGTTTAATTGAAAAGTTGTATCAAGTGCAGGCATTTGGAATAGAAATGATTTAATGAAAGAATATAAATAAAGTGCCTTATTAAGCCCGCTGTGCCTGTATAGCGCTATAAGGGGCGGACATGTTGTTTAGTATCTTTGTTCTGTATAGCTCTATCGGGCGGACATGTTGTTTAGAATCTTTGTTCTGTATGGCTCTATCAGGGGGCGGACATGTTGTTTAGAATCTTTGCTCTGTATAGCTCTATCAGGGGGCAGACATGTTGTTTAGAATCTTTGCTCTGTATAGCTCTATCAGGGGGCGGACATGTTGTTTAGAATCTTTGCTCTGTATAGTTCTATCAGGGGGTGGACATGTTGTTTAGAATCTTTGCTCTGTATTCTCTATCGGGGGGCAGACATGTTGTTTAGAATCTTTGCTCTGTATAGCTCTATCAGGGGGCGGACATGTTGTTTATAATCTATACTCTGTATAGCTCTATCAGGGGGCAGACATGTTGTTTAGAATCTTTGCTCTGTATAGCTCTATCAGGGGCAGACATGTTGTTTAGAATCTTTGCTCTGTATAGCTTTATCAGGAGGCAGTCATGTTGTTTAGAATCTTTGCTCTGTATAGCTCTATCAGGGGACGGACATGTTGTTTAGAATCTTTGCTCTGTATAGCTCTATCAAGGGCAGACATTTTGTTTAGAATCTTTTGCTCTGTATAGCTCTATCAGGGGGCGGACATGTTGTTTAGAATCTTTGCTCTGTATAGCTCTATCAGGGGCAGACATGTTGTTTAGAATCTTTGCTCTGTATAGCTTTATCAGGAGGCAGTCATGTTGTTTAGAATCTTTGCTCTGTATAGCTCTATCAGGGGACGGACATGTTGTTTAGAATCTTTGCTCTGTATAGCTGTATAGCTCTATCAAGGGCAGACATGTTGTTTAGAATCTTTGCTCTGTATAGCTGAATCTTGGGTCAGATGAAGGAAGATTTGACCAATCTGAACAATATCTCCGCCCCTGATAGAGCTATTAGGTACTTTGGTGTATTCTTGCATTAAAGCATTTATTTTTAAAATGCCTGCACTTGATGCCATCTTTCAGTTAACCATAAATACATTTTTGATGACAGTTGACAGTTAAGTTTGAAATTCCCTTGTTCATTAACCCATGCGCCTACCCATGCGCCATCAATATGACTATGGCCTCTGGTGGTCTGAGCTTCAGAAGTGAAAGTAAATGCACTTCCGTCGCTCTGAATATGCTGCTTGACTGCCTCTAGAGGTAGCCAAAAATATTTAATTAGCTTAAAACTGGTTATATAGTTAGATTAGCCTATAGGGTTAAAATTAAATTAAAATATATTAAGGCATTGCATATGGGTTAAATTTAGTGTTAAATATAGGGTTCGGGTTGGGGTCAAAAGGTCAATACAGAAAACCCCCCCACTATTTTTAGTTTTTGCCCCATAACTCACAAAAAAATACCAGAAAATATAGAAACATGCATATTTCTGAACTCGGGACAACATTTAGAAACTATTTAGATGGGGTCTTTTTTAATTATTGTATTTGTGTAAATTATATTTTAGGTCAAAGTTAGAAAAAGTGTTTTGTTTTTTTTAAAAATGTCATCATATTTTATGATTTTTTTGTAGTAACTTATAAGATATGATGAACATAATGGTATATAATGAAAGCCCTTCTTATGACGATAAAAACAACATACAATTTGTATGGGTACAGTATGTGAGAAAGAAGAAAATTGGGAAAGTCAAGGTGAAAATGTCTTGTCACTAAGAGGTTAATGAAGCTCATAGTTCGGGTCCTAGATAGGTTCTCCCCTACTGATAACATATGAAGATGAGGGTCTCTCACGACTGTATCAGCCTGCCTGCTTTACATTCAGCATCTGAATATAAACTGGTACATGTCATTTTATCCCCATACCTGGTCACCAAATACGATTAGTGGCTCTTTCACGGGGCCGGATTATGTATAAAGATCCAATTTAGGGAAACATTGTAAAATGTGGTGCAGTCACCATGGGAACCAATGGAATGTTCCAGTCACCATGGGAACCAATGGAATGTTGCAGTCACCATGGGAACCAATGGAATGTTCCAGTCACCATGGGAACCAATGGAATATTCCAGTCACCATGGGAACCAATGGAATGTTCCAGTCACCATGGGAACCAATGGAATGTTCCAGTCACCATGGGAACCAATGGAATGTTCCAGTCACCATGGGAACCAATGGAATGTTCCAGTCACCATGGGAACCAATGGAATATTCCAGTCACCATGGGAACCAATGGAATGTTCCAGTCACCATGGAAACCAATTGAATATTCTAGTCACCATGGAAACCTATGGAATGTTCCTGCTGATGACATCACTGGGGCTATTTATCAGTGTCAGCGTGCTCAGTAGGAAGAACCAGACAGTGATTAGTGTCGGAGACTATCTGGCGGAGGTGTAAGGTGTTGGGGTGTAAGGTGTTGGGGTTTATATAAAAAAAAGTTAAAAAGTATAGATCTCCATTATACGTAACGAATAGCAACTGAGAGGTGAAAACGCGTTAGGTAAATAAACTTGAGAGGTGAAAAGCACATAATGCCGTGGATATAAATCAGTACATGCGCTAGAGGTGACACATATCTACTAATAAACCTTTCAGACACCGACACGATTATTACACAGCGAGAGACATGGCTGCTACCTGTCTGTGAGAGGGGTGATCACAAGCCGGCCTGAATTGCCCAGATACTCATAGCCATACTGGAACTGAGTGTTAGTCTGTCTAACGAGACAGTCATCCAGGTCCTGAAAGAGACAGACACATGAAATGACATATCAGGAGACGCTTTATACAGGGACAAAGACCAATAGCTCCCTATTATGTCACCCTGCAGGGGGAGGGACAGACTCCTAGCTCCTCCTGTCTGTGTCGCCCTGCAGGGGGAGGGACAGACTCCTAGCTCCTACTGTCTGTGTCACCCTGCAGGGGGAGGGACAGACTCCTAGCTCCTCCTGTCTGTGTCGCCCTGCAGGGGGAGGGACAGACTCCTAGCTCCTTCTGTCTGTGTCACACTGCGGGGGGAGGGACAGACTCCTAGCTCCTCCTGTCTGTGTCGCCCTGCAGGGGGAGGGACAGACTCCTAGCTCCTCCTGTCTGTGTCACCCTGCAGGGGGAGGGACAGACTCCTAGCTCCTTCTGTCTGTGTCACCCTGCAGGGGGAGGGGCAGACTCCTAGCTCCTCCTGTCTGTGTCACCCTGCAGGGGGAGGGACAGACTCCTAGCTCCTCCTGTCTGTCTCACCCTGCAGGGGGAGGAACAGACTCCTAGCTCCTCCTGTTTGTGTCGCCCTGTAGGGGGAGGGACAGACTCCTAGCTCCTCCTGTCTGTGTCACCCTGCAGGGGGAGGGACAGACTCCTAGCCCCTTCTGTCTGTGTCACCCTGCAGGGGGAGGGACAGACTCCTAGCTCCTCCTGTCTGTGTCACACTGCGGGGGGAGGGACAGACTCCTAGCTCCTCCTGTCTGTGTTACCCTGCGGGGGGAGGGACTGACTCCTAGCTCCTTCTGTCTGTGTCACCCTGCAGGGGGAGGGACAGACTCCTAGCTCCTTCTGTCTGTGTCACCCTGCAGGGGGAGGGACAGACTCCTAGCTCCTCCTGTCTGTGTCACCCTGCAGGGGGAGGGACAGACTCCTAGCTCCTTCTGTCTGTGTCACCCTGCAAGGGGAGGGACAGACTCCTAGCTCCTCCTGTCTGTGTCACCCTGCAGGGGGAGGGACAGACTCCTAGCTCCTTTTGTCTGTGTCGCCCTGCAGGGGGAGGGACAGACTCCTAGCTCCTCCTGTCTGTGTCGCCCTGCAGGGGGAGGGACAGACTCCTAGCTCCTTCTGTCTGTGTCACCCTGCAGGAGGAGGGACAGACTCCTAGCTCCTCCTGTCTGTCACCCTGCAGGGGGAGGGACAGACTCCTAGCTCCTTCTGTCTGTGTCACCCTGCAGGAGGAGGGACAGACTCCTAGCTCCTCCTGTCTGTGTCACCCTGCAGGGGGAGGGACAGACTCCTAGCTCCTCCTGTCTGTGTCACCCTGCAGGGGGAGGGGCAGACTCCTAGCTTCTTCTGTCTGTGTCGCCCTGCAGGGGGAGGGACAGACTCCTAGCTCCTCCTGTCTGTGTCACCCTGCAGGAGGAGGGACAGACTCCTAGCTCCTCCTGTCTGTGTCACCCTGCAGGGGGAGGGACAGACTCCTAGCTCCTCCTGTCTGTCTCACCCTGCAGGGGGAGGGACAGACTCCTAGCTCCTCCTGTTTGTGTCGCCCTGTAGGGGGAGGGACAGACTCCTAGCTCCTCCTGTCTGTGTCACCCTGCAGGGGGAGGGACAGACTCCTAGCTCCTTCTGTCTGTGTCACCCTGCAGGGGGAGGGACAGACTCCTAGCTCCTCCTGTCTGTGTCACCCTGCAGGGGGAGGGACAGACTCCTAGCTCCTTCTGTCTGTGTCACCCTGCAGGGGGAGGGACAGACTCCTAGCTCCTTCTGTCTGTGTAACCCTGCAGGAGGAGGGACAGACTCCTAGCTCCTCCTGTCTGTGTCACCCTGCAGGGGGAGGGGCAGACTCCTAGCTCCTTCTGTCTGTGTCACCCTGCAGGGGGAGGGACAGACTCCTAGCTCCTTCTGTCTGTGTAACCCTGCAGGAGGAGGGACAGATTCCTAGCTCCTTCTGTCTGTGTCACCCTGCAGGGGGAGGGACAGACTCCTAGCTCCTTCTGTCTGTGTCGCCCTGCAGAGGGAGGGACAGACTCCTAGCTTCTTCTGTCTGTGTCGCCCTGCGGGGGGAGGGACTGACTCCTAGCTCCTCCTGTCTGTGTCACCCTGCAGGGGGAGGGGCAGACTCCTAGCTCCTTCTGTCTGTGTCACCCTGCAGGGGGAGGGACAGACTCCTAGCTCCTTCTGTCTGTGTCGCCCTGCAGGGGGAGGGACAGACTCCTAGCTCTTCCTGTCTGTGTCACCCTGCAGGGGGAGGGACAGACTCTTAGCTCCTCCTGTCGCCCTGCAGGGGGAGGGACAGACTCCTAGTTCCTCCTGTCTGTGTCACCCTGCGGGGGGAGGGGCAGACTCCTAGCTCCTTCTGTCTGTGTCACACTGCGGGGGGAGGGACAGACTCCTAGCCCCTTCTGTCTGTGTCACCCTGCAGGGGGAGGGACAGACTCCTAGCTCCTCCTGTCTGTGTCACACTGCGGGGGGAGGGACAGACTCCTAGCTCCTCCTGTCTGTGTCACCCTGCAGGAGGAGGGACAGACTCCTAGCTCCTCCTGTCTGTGTCACCCTGCAGGGGGAGGGACAGACTGCTAGCTCCTTCTGTCTGTGTCACCCTGCAGGAGGAGGGACAGACTCCTAACTCCTTCTGTCTGTGTCACCCTGCGGGGGGAGGGACAGACTCCTAGCTCCTTCTGTCTGTGTCACCCTGCGGGGGGAGGGACAGACTCCTAGCTCCTTCTGTCTGGGTCACCCTGCAGGGGGAGGGACAGACTCCTAGCTCCTTCTGTCTGTGTCACCCTGCAGGGGGAGGGGCAGACTCCTAGCTCCTTCTGTCTGTGTCGCCCTGCAGGGGGAGGGACAGACTCCTAGCTCCTTCTGTCTGGGTCACCCTGCAGGGGGAGGGACAGACTCCTAGCTCCTTCTGTCTGTGTCGCCCTGCAGGGGGAGGGACAGATTCATAATCCACTTTCATATCATCCTGCATACGAAGGAGCAGCAATGCCCTATGTTGCCCTGCAGGGGGAGACATAGACACAAAGTGTATCATTTAGTGCACCTTGTCCCAGTACAGCCGTAGCTGGCTCAGCCACTCGAAGGAAGCCACGTCCATGCAGCCACTCTTTAGCATCTTGTCAATAACATCCCTGGCATGAACCTCCACTGTAACCAGAGCCACGAGTTTCAGACGCAGGATCTTGGTCAGGTTTCCTCGGATGGCATCGGAGTATTTGTTCAGCATGGACACCTGAGAAGATCAGGAAGGGTCTGAATGAAGTATCACTGCCTTGTCCAGATCTTACAGTTGCTACTGGAGGATTTCTCAGCAGGTTGGGTACGTGATAGAATAATTCTGCATAGGACTAGAGAAGCTGACTGGAGGGGCGATAGGAATGTGGGGGCAATCTGCCTCCGCGGAGAGGAATGTGGGGGCAATCTGCCTCCGCAGAGAGGAATGTGGGGGCAATCTGCCTCCGCGGAGAGGAGTGTGGGGGCAATCTGCCTCCGCAGAGAGGAATGTGGGGGCAATCTGCCTCCGCGGAGAGGAATGTGGGGACAATCTGCCTCCGCGGAGAGGAATGTGGGGGCAATCTGCCTCCGCGGAGAGGAATGTGGGGGCAATCTGCCTCCGCGGAGAGGAATGTGGGGGCAATCTGCCTCCGCGGAGAGGAATGTGGGGGCAATCTGCCTCCGCGGAGAGGAATGTGGGGGCAATCTGCCTCCGCGGAGAGGAATGTGGGGGCAATCTGCCTCCGCGGAGAGGAATGTGGGGGCAATCTGCCTCCGCGGAGAGGAATGTGGGGGCAATCTGCCTCCGCGGAGAGGAATGTGGGGGCAATCTGCCTCCGCGGAGAGGAATGTGGGGGCAATCTGCCTCCGCGGAGAGGAATGTGGAGGCAATCTGCCTCCGCGGAGAGGAATGTGGGGGCAATCTGCCTCCGCGGAGAGGAATGTGGGGGCAATCTGCCTCCGCGGAGAGGAATGTGGGGGCAATCTGCCTCCGCGGAGAGGAATGTGGGGGCAATCTGGCTCTGCGGAGAGGAATGTGGGGACAATCTGGCTCTGCGGAGAGGCATGTGGGGACAATCTGGCTCTGCGGAGAGGCATGTGGGGACAATCTGGCTCTGAGGAAAGGAAGGTGGGGACAATCTGTCTCTGAGGACAGGAAGGTGGGGACAATCTGTCTCTGAGGACAGGAAGGTGGGGGCAATCTGTCTCTGAGGACAGGAAGGTGGGGGCAATCTCTCTCTGAGGACAGGAAGGTGGGGGCAATCTGTCTCACAGGAAGGTGGGGGCAATCTGGCATTGTTGTAAGACATGTGGGGGCAATTTTTTGTAGTGAAAATGTTATGCAAGGAAGACGGAGACAAATGAGGTTGAGGGCAGGGGGTGGGGGCATGAGTTTAGTCAGGCCAAGGGCAGCACAAACACCTCTATACACCACTGGTAAAACCCCTGCTAATTCTGGGATTCCACCATCCTTGGGATATATAACAAACCTGCTTCTTTTTCATGATCTTGAGGATTTTCTTGTCTGCACGCTCCTTGGCTGTCACTAGAGACCTGGTGACATCGGTGGTCCACTGAATCTGACTAGACGTTATCACCATCTGGAGAGAGGAGGTGAAATCACTAATGAACGATTCAGACAGAACTGAGACAGATAAACACAATCAAACTGCTAAGCTGGAAACTAAAGAAGTTACATCTCCTGACAGTTATAAGCTTTGCAGCTTCTACAGGAGTCTGTACAGAGCAGATATATAATAATACCAGGTGAATGATAACTATACTTGCAATGTGTGCATACATATATTACACAGGAGTCTGTACAGAGCAGACATATAATAATACCAGGTGAATGATAACTATACTTGCAGTGTGTGCATACATATATTACACAGGAGTCTCTACAGAGCAGACATATAATAATACCAGGTGAATGATAACTATACTTGCAGTGTGTGCATACATATATTACACAGGAGTCTCTACAGAGCAGACATATAATAATACCAGGTGAATGATAACCATACTTGCAATGTGTGCATACATATATTACACAGGAGCCTGTACAGAGCAGACATATACAAATTCCAGGTGTATGATAACTATACTAGGTTCTGTATTGGGGACAGAAAGGAAAGGTTCTGTATTGGGGTCAGTAAGGAAAGTTTCTGTATTGGGGACAGTAAGGAAAGGTTCTGTATTGGGGACAGTAAGGAAAGGTTCTGTATTGGGGTCAGTAAGGAAGGGTTCTGTATTAGTGACAGTAAGGAAAGGTTCTGTATTGGGGACAGTAAGGAAAGGTTCTGTATTGGGGTCAGTAAGGAAGGGTTCTGTATTAGTGACAGTAAGGAAAGGTTCTGTATTGGGGACAGTAAGGAAAGGTTCTGTATTGGGGACAGTAAGGAAAGGTTCTGTATTGGGGACAGTAAGGAAAGGTTCTGTATTGGGGACAGTAAGGAAAGGTTCTGTATTGGGGACAGTAAGGAAAGGTTCTGTATTGGGGACAGTAAGGAAAGGTTCTGTATTGGGGTCAGTAAGGAAAGGTTCTGTATTACAGACAGTAAGGAAAGGTTCTGTATTGGGGTCAGTAAGGAAAGGTTCTGTATTGGGGTCAGTAAGGAAAGGTTTTGTATTGGGGTCAGTAAGGAAAGGTTCTGTATTGGGGTCAGTAAGGAAAGGTTCTGTATTGGGGTCAGTAAGGAAAGGTTTTGTATTGGGGTCAGTAAGGAAAGGTTCTGTATTGGGGTCAGTAAGGAAAGGTTCTGTATTGGGGTCAGTAAGGAAAGGTTCTGTATTGGGGTCAGTAAGGAAAGGTTCTGTATTGGGGTCAGTAAGGAAAGGTTCTGTATTGGGGTCAGTAAGGAAAGGTTCTGTATTGGGGTCAGTAAGGAAAGGTTCTGTATTGGGGTCAGTAAGGAAAGGTTCTGTATTGGGGTCAGTAAGGAAAGGTTTTGTATTGGGGTCAGTAAGGAAAGGTTCTGTATTGGGGTCAGTAAGGAGGGGTTATGTTCTACTGACCTGGCCTGCCCACTCCTTCACCCATTTGTCTCTCTTGCTACTCATCTTCTTGAGGGCCAGCCTGCAGTTCCTCAAGAGTTCCTTCAAGGTCCAACGCATTGTCCTTTCAATGTCACAGAGCCAGGCCTGCGAGAAGAAACAAAGGGTTAGCAACTGTCAGCAGGTCATAACTAACACAAAGCTGGTCAGACGTGTCCTCTCTAACCTCCACGGGACCCTCCAGCAGCACTGGGTGCGTAAATTCCACGTACTCCCCCTCGGCTGAGTACATCCCAGCCGCCTCAGACTTACTGCTCACACCGACCTGCCAGAAGGAATAAAATTACATCATGAAAACGTACACAGCCCCACCAGCAGAGCATCAAATACCAGAGCCTCAAATACCAGAGCCTCAAATACCAGAGCCTTAATCAACAGAGCCTCAAATACCAGAGCCTCAATCACCAGAGCCTCAAATACCAGAGCCTCAATCACCAGAGCCTCAATCACCAGAGCATCAAATACCAGAACCTCAATCAACAGAGCCTCAATCACCAGAGCCTCAATCAACAGAGCCTCAATCACCAGAGCCTCAATCACCAGAGCCTCAATCACCAGAGCCTCAATCAACAGAGCCTCAAATACCAGAGCCTCAATCACCAGAGCCTCAAATACCAGAGCCTCAATCACCAGAGCCTCAATCGCCAGAGCCTCAATCACCAGAGCCTCAATCACCAGAGCCTCAATCACCAGAACCTCAATCAACAGAGCCTCAAATACCAGAGCCTCAAATACCAGAGCCTCAATCACCAGAGCCTCAAATACCAGAGCCTCAATCACCAGAGCCTCAATCACCAGAACCTCAATCACCAGAGCCTAAAATACCAGAACCTCAATCACCAGAGCCTCAATCAACAGAGCCTCAAATACCAGAGCCTCAATCAATAGAGCCTCAAATACCAGAGCCTCAATCAACAGAGCCTCAAATACCAGAGCCTCAATCAATAGAGCCTCAAATACCAGAGCCTCAATCAACAGAGCCTCAAATACCAGAGCCTCAATCAACAGAGCCTAAAATACCAGAGCCTCAAATACCAGAGCCTCAATCACCAGAGCCTCAATCACCAGAGCCTCAAATACCAGAGCCTCAATCAACAGAGCCTCAAATACCAGAGCCTCAATCACCAGAGCCTCAATCACCAGAGCCTCAAATACCAGAGCCTCAATCAACAGAGCCTCAAATACCAGAGCTTCAATCAATAGAGCCTCAAATACCAGAGCCTCAATCAACAGAGCCTCAAATACCAGAGCCTCAATCAACAGAGCCTCAAATACCAGAGCCTCAATCAATAGAGCCTCAAATACCAGAGCCTCAATCAACAGAGCCTCAAATACCAGAGCCTCAATCAACAGAGCCTAAAATACCAGAGCCTCAAATACCAGAGCCTCAATCACCAGAGCCTCAATCAACAGAGCCTCAAATACCAGAGCCTCAATCACCAGAGCCTAAAATACCAGAGCCTCAAATACCAGAGCCTCAAATACCAGAGCCTCAAATACCAGAGCCTCAATCAACAGAGCCTCAAATACCAGAGCCTCAATCAATAGAGCCTCAAATACCAGAGCCTCAATCAACAGAGCCTCAAATACCAGAGCCTCAATCAACAGAGCCTAAAATACCAGAGCCTCAATCAACAGAGCCTCAATCACCAGAGTTTCAATCCCCAGAGCCTCAATCACCAGAGTTTCAATCCCCAGAGCCTCAATCCCCAGAGCCTCAATCACCAGAGCCTCAAATACCAGAGCCTCAAATACCAGAGCCTCAATCACCAGAGCCTCAATCACCCGAGCCTCAATCACCCGAGCCTCAATCACCCGAGCCTCAATCCCCAGAGCCTCAATCCCCAGAGCCTCAATCCCCAGAGCCTCAATCCCCAGAGCCTCAATCACCAGAGCCTCAATCACCAGAACCTCAATCACCAGAACCTCAATCACCAGAACCTCAATCACCAGAACCTCAATCACCAGTTAGAGTTACATCTTTACACACTGTCACCTTAAAACAATGCATTATACAGGGCCATCTCTGTTCTTCTAGCAGGAGAAACTCACCAGACCCTGCACAATGTATATAATAATATATAGAAGAGCTCAGCTGGCCATGGATAATGCAGAGTTACATCTTTACACACTGTCACTTTATAACAATGCATTATACAGGACCAACTCTGTTCTTCTAGCAGGAGATACTCACCAGGCCCTGCACAATGTATAGAGGAATATATAGAAGAGCTGAGCTGGCCATGGATAATGCAGAGTTACATCTTTACACACTGTCACTTTATAACAATGCATTATACAGGGCCAACTCTGTTCTTCTAGCAGGAGAAACTCCCCAGAACCTTGCACAATGTATAGAATATATAGAAGAGCTCAGCTGGCTTATAACAATGTATTATACAGGGCCAACTCTGTTCTTCTAGCAGGAGAAACTCACCAGACCCTGCACAATGTATAGTTACATTAGTGACATGAAATGTTCTTCTCTCCTCAGCTCATATCAGGGTTTATCTCCAGTGTATACTCCCGTCACTACCTTTACCTTCTGGATCTTGAGTGATTTAATGTTGTCGAAGCATTTCTTGAGATGAGACTGGACGGCCTCGGGGTTACGGGACTGACCCAGGATCTCCAGCAAGTCATCATTGGATAAGAAGTAGAAGCGGGGAAAGATGTGCCGTTTGGTCTCCAAATACATATCCAAAGACTTCTGGATTCCTTCCAGAATCCCGTTCATCTCGCCCAACTTCTCCAGCAGACCTGTGAACGGCAGAGCATTGAAAGGAGTAAGCCCTGGCTCCACTGAAGAGGGAGCTAGTGTATCAGTATTAGGTAACCTAAAGCCTTTCCCAGCCGGCTGCTTGTTAGCCCCGGCCGATGTCTGGTGTATAGGGACTCGGTGTAGGAAGGCTATTATCAGTATTAGCTGGTATTCTATCTAATACGTCTATCCTTTCCTCTCTATTCCCTGCAATATCTCCATGTCCCACTATTTGCCAGATTTGGATAATATTGCCTGAATCTCGGCTAAGGGAATCACTAGCTCTAAACTGATCCTAAGCTTATGACAATATGAGTTGGAGCAATTGTAGCATCTTTATCTCAAATACTTAATGTCACAAGTGCTGCTGGCTGTGCTGAGCTTTTGGCTTTGTAATGTTTTATGTGTTGTGAAGCACCATTCATTCTTAGCATTGTGCTATGAATTGAATTAATATCCCGTGTGACACTACTTGTCTCGTTACCCATGGGGCATGTTGTTGTGTCTTAGCAGTTGGTGGGGATATATGGCAAACCATCTGGACTTCCCTTATGGGTGTGATCAGTCTGATATGCTAATGGAGTGGTTCCTCTGCAATGGTGTAAGAAGGCAAAAAATGGAGTCGCTCTCCCGAGTAGGTATTATCCTACAGGACAGACTATTGCAGTACTGTTTGTTCTGGGGCATTGTAGCACCCACCCCCCTTTTTTGTCGATATATTGCAAACCACCTGATTGCGTGTTGTTCTGCTTTTTAACTCATTACCTATTAACGTTATATATTCTTTTATTAGCTCTCTTGCTGCCATTTTTGTTGAGAGTTCCACATTGTTTCTCTTTGCTACATTACCTTCCCAATTCCCTTTTTCATAAATCAAGTGCCCGTCTGTGTATGTTCAGCTCAGGGATAAAGGGACAGTCTATAAGCCCCTTGTATCTGAGGGGCTCCTTTACCTGGGTGGTGAGTGCCCCGTAAGGCATTGTTGTCCTTGTCCAGTCGATCCATGATGTTTTTCCAGCTGAGATTTATCTCATCAAACTCAGCCGACTCCTGCGGTAGTTGCTTCCTGATGTCCTCACCCAGAAAGATGTTCTGTTTGGCAGAAGGGATGAGATTAAAAGACCACTGACTAGAAGACAAGTTATTTAAGCTGTCCTCTTGGGCTCAAGAACCCCCCCCCCCCCCCCCCCCGCCATTTTTATGCATATTAAAGCTAAATAACTGTAACAATTCTAAATAGGTTTCATTTACTGACAAATATCAGGTTTGCACCCAGTGTGCCAAACAAGCAAAATAAAAGATTTTCCTCTGCGCACATAGGAATTATACATTCGGCAGGGCAGATAATCGTTAATAAGATGGCCGACCACACATACGTATCCATAGAAATAAAGTCGGAGGAGCTAAGATCGGATCTATTCAGAAAACAGCAGCAGACAGTGTGGTTGAGAGAGATGGCTGCCTAGGGCAAGGCTTGACATATCCCAGGAACCCTGGATCCTGAAATCCCTTCTGGTGGCTCCTAACTTTTTTGATTGTTTTACATTCAGCTCTCTGGCAGAACCATTTTCCTGGCTCCTAAAAATATCCAGGCTGGCTCCTGAATCGGTCTGCCTGGCTCCTGAATCGGTCTGCCTGGCTCCTGAATCGGTCTGCCTGGCTCCTGAATCGGTCTGCCTGGCTCCTGAATCAGTCTGCCTGGCTCCTGAATCAGTCTGCCTGGCTCCTGAATCAGTCTGCCTGGCTCCTGAATCAGTCTGCCTGGCTCCTGAATCAGTCTGCCTGGCTCCTGAATCAGTCTGCCTGGCTCCTGAATCAGTCTGTCTGGCTCCTGAATCGGTCTGTCTGGCTCCTAAATCGGTCTGACTGGCTCCTGAATCGGTCTGACTGGCTCCTGAATCGGTTTGCCTGGCTCCTGAATCGGTCTGCCTGGCTCCTGAATCGGTCTGCCTGGCTCCTGAATCAGTCTGCCTGGCTCCTGAATCAGTCTGTCTGGCTCCTGAATCGGTCTGACTGGCTCCTGAATCGGTCTGACTGGCTCCTGAATCGGTTTGCCTGGCTCCTGAATCAGTCTGCCCGGCTCCTGAATCAGTCTGCTCGGCTCCTGAATTAGTCTGCCCGGCTCCTGAATTAGTCTGCCCGGCTCCTGAATCGGTCTGCCTGGCTCCTGAATCGGTCTGACTGGCTCCTGAATTAGTCTGACTGGCTCCTGAATTGGTCTGACTGGCTCCTGAATTAGTCTGCCCGGCTCCTGAATTGGTCTGCCTGCCTCCTGAATCGGTCTGCCTGGCTCCTGAATCGGTCTGACTGGCTCCTGAATTAGTCTGACTGGCTCCTGAATTGGTCTGACTGGCTCCTGAATTAGTCTGCCTGGCTCCTGAATTAGTCTGCCTGGCTCCTGAAGGCTACAGAAATTCGTCAAGTTCTTGCTTAGGATACAAGTAATAAAACAGTGGGGATTTTTTTTTTTTTTCTTGGAGTGAGCCTTAAATATGTTAACTCCCATTTATACTCCACCAGACGCAAAGTACAATGCAGTAATCAGTGAGATAATTTGCATGTCTTACCATATCTCCAGCACTGCAATAATACTTGGCGTGAACAGAGATTATTCATCTATTTTGGTGAAAACTAAGCAAGGAACATTGGTTTATCAATTCCCTGGTCATTATTTAAGAGAAGTAAATTGAGAATAGAAGAGAGTGAGACATGTTTCCGATCTTATAGGCGTCTCGGCAGTAGAGTGCTAGACGTGTCCTTTTTTGGGGTAGAGGGAGTGTGTGCAGGGTTTAAACTTTCCATAAACTCACTTCAAGGTAGAGCCACTGTCTCTGAACTGTTAGGATCATCTCTGTGACCTCCAGGATGTGGGAGAGGCAACGTTCCCATCGGTCAACGTCATGCTCGAAGGCCTTCACAAACGGCGAAGCCTTCATGGTGGATAGACTGACTTGGTTTTCTTCTAAAGCTTGGAAGACCTCATCAGTTCCTCTGTTAGGAGAAAGGATGACGTTAACTATGATCCATGGAGTGGTCCATTAGGATATGCCATATCTCAATAGAGACGCTTTTACATTACTCTGTTACTGCACTTTACCCTCTGTTACTGCACAGTACCCTCTTACTGCACATTACTCTGTTACTGCACATTACCCTCTGTTACTGCACATTACCCTCTTACTGCACATTACCCTCTGTTACTGCACATTACTCTGTTACTGCACATTACCCTCTGTTACTGCACATTACTCTGTTACTGCACATTACCCTCTGTTACTGCACATTACTCTCGGTTACTGCACATTTTTCTTGGTTACTGCACATTACTCTGTTACTGCACATTATTCTCTGTTACTGCACATTATTCTCTGTTACTGCACATTATTCTCTGTTACTGCACATTACCCTCTGTTACTGCACATTACCCTTGTTACTGCACAATACTCTTGTTACTGCACAATACTCTTGTTACTGCACAATACTCTTGTTACTGCACAATACTCGTTACTGCACATTACTCTCGGTAACTGCACATTATTCTGTTACTGCACATTATTCTCTGTTACTGCACATTATTCTCTGTTACTGCACATTATTCGCTGTTACTGCACATTATTCGCTGTTACTGCACATTACTCGCTGTTACTGCACATTACCCTTGTTACTGCACAATACCCTTGTTACTGCACAATACCCTTGTTACTGCACAATACTCTTGTTACTGCACAATACTCGTTACTGCACATTACTCTCGGTAACTGCACATTATTCTGTTACTGCACATTATTCTCTGTTACTGCACATTATTCTCTGTTACTGCACATTATTCGCTGTTACTGCACATTATTCGCTGTTACTGCACATTATTCGCTGTTACTGCACAATACCCTTGTTACTGCACAATACTCTCTGTTACTGCACATTACTCTCAGTTACTGCACAATACTCTCAGTTACTGCACAATACTCTCAGTTACTGCACATTACTCTCGGTTACTGCACATTACTCTCGGTTACTGCACATTACTCTCTGTTACTGCACATTATTCGCTGTTACTGCACATTATTCGCTGTTACTGCACATTACTCGCTGTTACTGCACATCACTCTGTTCCTGCACATTACCCTGTTACTGCACATTACTCTCTGTTACTGCACATTACTCTCTGTTGCTGCACATTACTCTCTGTTGCTGCACATTACTCTCTGTTGCTGCACATTACATTACTCTGTGCCACCACAATTACCAGAATTAACATAATGACACACTTTTTGGTATTTAGAGGTCGAGTGGTTTCAGCCTTATTTAAGGAAGGGGTAAGTAAAGTTCTGAAGTTCATTATTGTGACAGATGCTGCTTGTAAATAAGATAACCTTAAGAGACAATGGCCAAATATTTGGGAAAGGTGGGTAGGTCACAACAGGCACATAACTCTCACCTGAATCCAGTCGGTAAAACCACTCACACCTGATCTCACCTGAATCCAGTCAGTAAACCCACTCACACCTGATCTCACCTGAATCCAGTCGGTAAACCCACTCACACCTGATCTCACCTGAATCCAGTCGGTAAAACCACTCACACCTGATCTCACCTGAATCCAGTCGGTAAAACCACTCACACCTGATCTCACCTGAATCCAGTCAGTAAACCCACTCACACCTGATCTCACCTGAATCCAGCCGTTAAAACCACTCACACATGATCTCACCTGAATCCAGTCGGTAAACCCACTCACACCTGATCTCACCTGAATCCAGTCGGTAAACCCACTCACACGTGATCTCACCTGAATCCAGGCGGTAAACCCACTCACACCTGATCTCACCTGAATCCAGTCAGTAAACCCACTCACACCTGATCTCACCTGAATCCAGTCGGTAAACCCACTCACACCTGATCTCAACTGAATCCAGTCGGTAAACCCACTCACACCTGATCTCACCTGAATCCAGCCGTTAAAACCACTCACACCTGATCTCACCTGAATCCAGCCGGTAAACCCACTCACACCTGATCTCACCTGAATCCAGTCGGTAAACCCACTCACACCTGATCTCACCTGAATCCAGGCGGTAAACCCACTCACACCTGATCTCACCTGAATCCAGCCGGTAAACCCACTCACACCTGATCTCACCTGAATCCAGCCGGTAAACCCACTCACACCTGATCTCACCTGAATCCAGCCAGTAAACCCACTCACACCTGATCTCACCTGAATCCAGCCGGTAAAACCACTCACACCTGATCTCACCTGAATCCAGTCGGTAAACGCACTCACACCTGATCTCACCTGAATCCAGTCGGTAAAACAACTCACAACTGATCTCACCTGAATCCAGTCAGTAAAACCACTCACACCTGATCTCACCTGAATCCAGTCGGTAAACCCACTCACACCTGATCTCACCTGAATCCAGTCAGTAAACCCACTCACACCTGATCTCACCTGAATCCAGTCGGTAAACCCACTCACACCTGATCTCACCTGAATCCAGTCGGTAAAACCACTCACACCTGATCTCACCTGAATCCAGTCGGTAAAACCACTCACACCTGATCTCACCTGAATCCAGTCAGTAAAACCACTCACACCTGATCTCACCTGAATCCAGTCGGTAAACCCACTCACACCTGATCTCACCTGAATCCAGTCAGTAAACCCACTCACACCTGATCTCACCTGAATCCAGTCGGTAAAACCACTCACACCTGATCTCACCTGAATCCAGGCGGTAAACCCACTCACACCTGATCTCACCTGAATCCAGGCGGTAAACCCACTCACACCTGATCTCACCTGAATCCAGGCGGTAAACCCACTCACACCTGATCTCACCTGAATCCAGCCGGTAAACCCACTCACACCTGATCTCACCTGAATCCAGTCAGTAAAACCACTCACACCTGATCTCACCTGAATCCAGTCAGTAAAACCACTCACACCTGATCTCACCTGAATCCAGCCGTTAAAACCACTCACACCTGATCTCACCTGAATCCAGCCGTTAAAACCACTCACACCTGATCTCACCTGAATCCAGTCAGTAAAACCACTCACACCTGATCTCACCTGAATCCAGTCAGTAAACCCACTCACGCCTTATCTGACCTGAATCCAGTCAGTAAACCCACTCACACCTGATCTCACCTAAATCCAGTCAGTAAACCCACTCACACCTGCTCTCACCTGAGCCGATGATGGCCTTTGTCTTTGTACCGCACAATGTCCAGCAGAGTGACGTCCCAGGTTCTAGATATGTTCTCCAGGGCCTGTGAGTTTGAGGAAGGGAATAAGCACATTGTATGTATAGGAAAAGGAAACAATGTGTCTGATGCACAAATGGAAGTGCATTCTATGTGGCTCATACTAATAGATCTAGGGCTTCATTCGTGAAAAAAGGAGTCGCACGAGAATTGTAAGGAATTGAAAAGGGAAATGCAAATGTACGGCCAAAGTAGCTGTGTTCAGATGAATAAGAGAACTCAGATGCATTGGTCTTAAGTTTGAAATTCCCTCTCTCAGGAATAATAATGATTAGATTTTATCGCAGACAAGATTAAAAATACTAAAAGGGAATCTGCCAGCTAAACATTGCTAACACTGAGCATGTAACAACGGTTGTGTGAGTAGAAATGTGAGAACATGGATATGTTAAGATGAATATGTGTTAATATGTTTCTGATGTACACGGTTACCACCAACACTGGTTCATTTGCATATCAAGCCACAGGTGATGTCATAGACAAGAGACGCCACAGATACATGTAAAACATGGGCATCCCAATCTCCGTAGGGACAATAGGTGCCCAAGCATCCTATATACAATGAAATGCACTGTACGGGTGGGATTTGAATGACCCTGTCACCTAAACAGGGTTTATACTGTGAATGTAGAAAATAAAAATTGATCAACAATAAACTATGTATTGTGTTGACATTATTAGAGAGTAAGAGAAAATGTGTCTGCACTGTCGCCTGCTTATGACATCACTTGTGGCCTGATATGCAAATCACACACTTTCTTTGGAAGCTAATGATTGGCATTTAATGGCACAGGTGGCACACAATTAAAACACATTCTTCTGTGAGCCTATTTCTGCTAACACAATGTGCAGATCGTGTTGGATACATTCTCTTATTCAGCTATATTTCAAACTTGGCTGCTTTCATGGATAAAGCCCCTATGTTTTTATTACGGGTACTCTGGATATAACCTGATGTACGGCACGCCGCTAGGACACACGCGGCTGCCTCTACCTGTTCGATGGAGAGCTCCTTTGTGGCGGCCATTGATATTTCACTGATCTTCTCCACATTCTGATCCAACCCGAGCTGCACAATCCTCTCCAGTGTGAAATCATCGGCTGTTTGATCGAATGTCCCATGAGTTTCTTTCTTTACCTGGCTCCAGTGCCTGGTGGCAGAAAGGGGATAAAATGCTATGAATTAATCCGACTCGGCTACTTTTGCCTTAGGTTTCAAATTCCTTTGTCAATTCCCTATCATGGATAAAGCCCTTATTGAACTGACATGAGAGGCATTACACTTTTATTTGTTTACCCTTACTTTCTACAAGACGCAGGGGTTAAAATATATGTCCCAAGTGAACCTGAAGTGCATCTTAATAGATCCCCGCTGGATTACTCTCGGCTGAGACACAGCCCATCCCAATGGGGGCTCGCCCCACTTGTCTGATTGGGGGTCGCATTTTCTGGAGAACTTTCTCTGCTTGCGCAGTCAGAGAGCCTCATGGACCTAGTGAATAAAGACCTAGATAAGGTCTGCTCTGCTGAACCCGTGCAAATATGAGGGTCTGTCTCTGCACTAGGAGAGAGAGACGGTTGCCGACCAGGCGGCTGACGGCTTCCAGGGAAGCATGGCTGCTACCGATCGGAGGATAAACTGGCAATGTACTATCAATAGTACCGCCACCTTATCCTCATACTACGGGCGACTAACTTGTGCTTCTAGGTTAGAAACAGAAGTGAAAGATAAAGTTAAGTGTCTCAGCTGGGAAGACAGCCAGGTCGGAGAATGATTCCAACTCGGCTATTGATGTCTGGTTCGTAAACACCATTATTAGTTAGTAATCATTACTCCTCCTAAAATAAACCTAATTATTTCCTTTTATTGGTGCCTGTTAAAGGGACCTGTAACCTAAACACTGCTCATACTGCGACAGTAGAAAATAGAAATGATCTATACATTATATTAGCCGAATTACAGTCTGTCTCCTGTTTATGACATCACCCGTGGTGTGATATGCACATTACACCTTTCCAATTTAAAATGAGTTCCTTTGTATACCAAGCCACAGGTGATGTCATAATCAGGTGCCTCCTCACATTTAAGCCATAGATTTCTCTTATCTTACACATTTGCTTGTAATGTATTGATCATTGTATATACTGTACAGTCACAGTATAATCAGTGTTTAGAGTTCCCTTTAATGGTTTTTTTGTGCTTTGCCAGGAATGATAGGAGTTTATTTTACCCCCGAAGACCAGGAACTACAGAAATCATTAGTAACAAGGTTGGAAAGATAGTTATGTTATTGAATAACTCCTTATATTGTCCTCCAGAAGGTGACAAGATGGCAGGTATCATGCTCACTGATGACCTGGCGGATTGTGTCTGCTAGCGCCTCCATGGCACAGTTTAACTCGCTAGTCTCAGGTATTTGAATGGGACAGGGCTCAATCTCTGGGTAAATAATGAAATCAGCATTGACATGACGTCGCAGTATTAATAGGACTGGTTTTACCTGTCCCGTAGAGCGGGATTCCTTAAATCAGCGATGAGGGGCATGGTTCTCTTAAACTGGTCGATTCGGACCCTGGAAGTCTCCACCACTTCCCAGTGTTTACCCTGCGAGAGAAACAGAGAGAAAGGTTTGGATGAAATTCACGAAAGAGGGAATGAATATATAGGGTTGAGAACAAAACCGCTGGAATTGAGTCTGGAGAGAAAGAGTACAGGTGCAAAATACGTACTGCTAATATGCTCTCTCCTATAGGGCATATATATGAGAATACATAGTATACAGAAAGAAGCAGACATGCGCACTGGTAAATAAGTCAAAAATGTATATTTATTAAATAAATGTATCGACAATGGGATAAGCGTAGGCAATATATGTCATAAAAGAAGGGACACTAATGAAAAAAATCAGTGTATATATATATATATATATATATATATATATATATATATATATATATATGATAGAAGCTGTAGATGTAAGGTTAGTAAAAGCAAAAAAGACAACAAACAAAAAGGGAAAAAATCTATGCATAAGCAGAGCAGTGCTATAAATGCACAGCAGGTGGTGAATATATCAAAAAGCAAAAAATAAAAGAAAGTAACAAGCGTACAGGGAAAGCAAAAAAAGGGGACACAGGGGGATGTGTCAAGCAAAAAAATAATATTTAACAATAAAAGAAAAAGAGGAAAAAAGAAAAAATGTAGTTATGCCGGGTATAAACCTGTAAAATTTCCTTTTGTTCATTGGACTTTATTGTACTGTTTTTTGAGCTATTTTTTCTCCTATTGTTTTCATTCTTTTGTGGTTAGAATTTATTTTTTTTTCACTGATACTTTATTTTACAGGTTTATACCTTGCATAACCATATTTTTTCTTTTTCTTTTATTGTTAAAAAAAAGTTTTTTGCTTGACACATCCCCCTGTGTCCCCTTTTTTTGCTTTCCCTGTACGCTTGTTACTTTCTTTTATTTTTTGCTTTTTGATATATTCACCACCTGCTGTGCATTTATAGCACTGCTCTGCTTATGCATAGATTTTCCATGTCTGCTTCTTTCTGTATACTATGAATTCCAGCTTAAAGTGGTAGTAAAGGATAATATTTTATTTATTTTTTGAGACAGATGCTGGAGCATGCCAACACTGCCCTCCCTGTGCCTGCTAATTGGGGATAGAGCAGAGCTTCATTTTGGAATGCCCCACACAGAAGGGATCTTTAGCAGGGGACCCCCTGAAAGATAGGACAGGATAGGACAGGATAGGATTTAGTATAGATCTAGAAGGAAAAACACTTTGTTTAACAAATGTGAAAGCCTTACAGCAATCGCCAAGGACAGTGATCTAATGACATTTTTAGGCTTGGAACATTTCATCAGAGAATTTCTGTATGATAGAAAACCTTTGTACAATATACTAAAATATAGTGAACTATAGATGAGCTACTCTGGACAGAGGAGGCTGAAAAGAGTTGGAATTTGTTGAAGGATGCTCTCACCCAAGCATCTGTACAAACTGCTTAAATTGAATCAGTACCATGTATTGTTCAATGTTATGCAGATGTATTTTCATTAACAGTAGTTTTGATGTAAATGCAGAATGGCTCTTTACAAACATTGGGATATTTTTCTAAGATTATGTCTCTAGTGGAAAAGGGGAATGTTCTCCTGTGTAAAACAGCTCATGGCTGTATGTTGGCTTTAGAAGCAACACAACACATAGTGGGATTTAGACAGATGATTTTACAAGACCCCCACACACTTTTAAAATTGTTTTAAAATGTGCTCTGTTCTAGGAGTACATACCTAGAGGGTAGCTCAATGGATATTGAAGCTACAAAATAAACCTCTCAGAGTGGAATCCAGTTCTGGTCAAAGAGCTGGATTAGTGAAGAAAGCTTTAGAAATAACAGTATATGACCCAGTGGATATAATCAGTAACAGCAGTTGTATAGTTAGAGTATTAACACTTCACCTCCTGATATGGAAAATAAAGGGATGGTAGATTATCTGGATAAAGTATTAAAACATGTAGGTATACAGATATAACCGATTGATTATAATAGGAGAGCTGCAATACTCAGAACATGTAATGATTATAACTGATATACAAAGAGCAGATTATTTACAGGATCTGAATGAGTATCGGTGTAAGGATGTTACGTTTAATTTAGTAACAATAAATGATGTTACTGATACTGGCTTGTAAAGGGTTAAACACTTTGAGACACAAACCTTTGTACTATTTACATCTAGTGACATCTTACAAGAGCTGATTGTATAAAATCATTGTATTTGGGAATAGAAAAACTGTATCTGGTCTGGAAAAATACATTATCATCATAAGATGAGAGAGAAATCAAGTTTTGAATAACTATGTTTTGTGCCTACATACCTATAGGTTTGTCCAAAGACCTGACAAAATATAATCAGTGTCCTAGGTTATGTAAGAAGAGATATTATGTCTATATACTGTAATCAAATATTACTAATCAAAGTTTACATAAAATACAGAAGTATGTACAGAAGGTGTACATAAAATATTGATAATGTGTGTTATGTAGAATACACAGAGATAAAAAGAAAAAGTAACTATGAAAGGGAGAAGTAACACATTTACCAGGAGTATTAATTGTAATTTGTGTAACACCAGGTTCTAAAACACAAGTGTCATCTTGTCAGAGGTATTGAACAGTAATCTCGAGACTGGTACATATGAATAAAACAGAAGCAAAGGATAACAAGATGGATGCCAGCAACCTCCATTTTGTGTCAGTTTTTGGACATCATTCTGTGTGTTCAAATCTTATTCTGTGTCCCTGAGGCTAAAAGAAACTCTTTCCCTAACTCTGTTATCTGCAACCAAATATTTTACTGATAAGTTCATAGTATCACCGGAACAGATAAGGTGGCCATTGTTAGTGGAAGGTTTATGACTCTAAAGCCACATCTCATTGTATTGATGCAGACACAGCTGTTTCTATATACATACAAGAGGAGAAGGGGGGCTTCTCTTCAACTTGCTAGCCCACCCAAACTGGCAGAAACTGAAGACACAGACTGTGAGATTATTTGGATACTAGATTTGTAGAATCTAATAAGGGTTATTACAAACACACTTAGTTGATTCAAATTGCTCATTAAAATATGTAATTATATCACACCTTCACTCATAAATATGTGAAGTATAATTAATCCTACATATTAATTAGAATATTGTTTTAATTGTTTTATTAGTGTGGTATAAATGTTATTTTGAGTAATAATCTAATGTGGAATAAGAATATTTACTCTAATTTGAAATTATATTAACACTTCTATATATTTCAACATATATATTTTCTCACATTATACTCACAATCTAGGTATAGCTATAAATCATGACATCATCTCATTTACATTAAACACACCCATCCATTCAATTGGCTAGAAGTTACAGAAACAGGGTGTGAATCTGAGATAAGGTTTGGTTGATAAGTGGATACGGGAGGTGTAGAAGGGAGGCCGAGATACCTGAAAAGACCTGGGGAGACTGATTTTGGGAGAGCTGCCACTAGTGGGGTGAGAGCTGCCACTAGTGGGGTGAGAGCTGCCACTAGTGGGGTGAGAGATGGGAATGTTTTAGAAAGGGCTGAGTATCTCTCCTTCTGGGGATAACTCAGGAATATAAGGCTTTTAATAGCACATGTTCACTATAACAATAGACATCTCGATACACATAGTATTGAGCTAAGTCCCAGGAGTAACTCCCATCACTCAATTCTTCAATGGAAGGAGTCTCAACTGCAAACCAACCTCTGCCGGTAATGTATAAATGTGGTAATTTGTTTCTAGCATAATCTCATTTTGTATGGATGTAATTAGCATATATATTTGGGTAAATTTAACTTAAATCCCACCATTTCTGGGATCTGTATGTTTTAGCCTGGTGTTTATCTGTCATCCTTTCTGCAGAAGGAAGCCAGAGGAATATCCTATAGATATTGAGGAAGAAAGTAGCAAACAAAGGCGTATGCACTCCCAATGCGGTGAAAAATAGATGAATATTTATTAGAAGGATCCGATTAAAACTCCATATAAAATCCACAAAAACAGAGACAAGATATGGGATACAGCAATATGCCTTACGCGTTTCGCGTGAACACACGCTTATTCATAAGGTCTGACATTGCACAATGTGCTGGTCAGAGGATGTACCTTAACAAGTATATGCTAGTTTACCCTCACAGTAGTACCCCTCATTCTTTCATTTCTGCTTCTATATTAGAAACACAAGTGAAACAAAAGGTTTTATTGTCTCTTTAAAGCAGCCCAGTTGTTCAAATTCTTCAATTCAGGAGACTAACTTGACCTTGGCCTGAAGTTTGAAATTCCTGTCTAAATTGCAGCAATGGTGAAAAAACCAAAGACGCATTTCGCCAAGTCCAGCGCAGAGCATTCCCCCCTTTATAAGACTCTCTATGTTTTTATCACTGTATATTATGAACATCTATATGAAGTTTGCTCTTATGATATAAACTGATTATTGTACTTTTTGTTGAGTGTAGATTTTTTTATTATAATTTGTTTGTATAAGTATTTAAAAATGAATGTTATGGATTGCCAATGTAAATAAATAGTGTAAATTTTATCTACTTGTCTTATGTAGTGTTTGGGAGCACTGTCCTCTCTTCTTTTAAAGGACGACTGACATCAAACAATGAAATGAGCTTAATGGGAAAAAATGGGCATTTTAAATAGAAATGAAGCAATGAAAGGATAACAATATTTGCTCTGTATAGCTCTATCAGGGGACGGACATGTTGTTTAGAATCTATGCTCTGTATAGCTCTATCCGGGGGAGGACATGTTGTTTAGAATCTATGATCTGTACATCTCCATCAGAGGTGGACATGTTGTTTAGAATCTTTTCTCTGTATAGCTCTATCAGGGGACGGACATGTTGTTTAGAATCTTTGCTCTGTATAGCTCTATCAGGGGGTGGACATGTTGTTTAGAATCTTTTCTCTGTATAGCTCTATCAGGGGACAGACATGTTGTTTAGAATCTTTGCTCTATATAGCTCTTTCAGGGGGCAGACATGTTGTTTAGAATCTTTGCTCTGTATAGCTCTATCAGGGGGAGGACATGTTGTTTAGAATCTTTGCTCTGTATAGCTCTATCAGGGGACGGACATGTAGTTTAGAATCTTTGCTCTGTATAGCTCTATCAAGGGACGGACAAGTCGTTTGGAATCCTTGCTCTGTATAGCTCTATCAAGGGACGGACAAGTCGTTTGGAATCCTTGCTCTATATAGCACTATCAGGAGGCAGACATGTTGTTTAGAATCTTTGCTCTGTATAGCTCTATCAAGGGACGGACAAGTCGTTTGGAATCCTTGCTCTATATAGCTCTATCAGGAGGCAGACATGTTGTTTAGAATCTATGCCCTGTATAGCTCTATCAGGGGACGGACATGTTGTTTAGAATCTTTGCTCTGTATAGCTCTATCAGGGGGCGGACATGTTGTTTAGAATCTTTGCTCTGTATAGCTCTATCAGGGGGCAGACATGTTGTTTATAATCTTTGCTCTTTTGGTCCTTTAATAGTAGTCAGTTATTAGTATTTACAAAGAAGAATGGAGGAAGACCTCACCTTCAGCTCACGGCTCAGCTTGGTCAGCCTCCTGTACAGACTCTGTGCTGTGTTCTCCATAAACTCTGTCTCCAGAGTGAGGAAGCGACCAGACTTCCACTCAGCCCAGTGATGCTCCCATTCCTTGGTGGCTTCCCACACCAGCTGGATGGAGTCTAGGTCCTGCAGGGAAACAGAAAGGACACAGGCCAGAGAGGGAGGGTACACATATTAGGGTAAGGCTTAAGTATCACAAACAACATAATTGTTTCCCAATATGTTTCCTCTGGCTAATATGATTATCATGGTTTTCTAGAGCCCTTCTAACCTTCTCCAGGGCATGCAGATCTTTAGAAGCAGGCTGCTCAATCTTGAACATGCTGAGGCCAGAGCGGAGGGTGTTCTCTTCTTCCTTTAGCGTGTTCATCATTTGTCGAGTGGCATTGACCTGATCCAAGGCTAGGCCACAGCCCACCGAGCTGGAGAAAGGACCTGAAGGTACAGAGGTGGGGAGAAAAGAACTTCAAAGTCAAACAGACAATTCCCCTTGATCTTCTGTGAGAACATGGTAAAACCTACATTATGGGATCCTTAATGCTCCTCTGCTGGGAATAGAGGGATCTAGACATGGATTGCACCCTTAATGCTCCACTGCTGGGAATACAGTGATCTAGACATGTATTGCACCCTTAATGCTCCTCTGCTGGGAATAGAGGGATCTAGAAATGGATTGCACCCTTAATACTCCTCTGCTGGGAATACAGTGGTCTAGACATGTATTGCACCCTTAATGCTCCTCTGCTGGGAATACAGTGGTCTAGACATGTATTGCACCCTTAATGCTCCTCTGCTGGGAATAGAGGGATCTAGACATGTATTGAACCCTTAATGCTCCTCTGCTGGGAATAGAGCGATCTAGACCAGGCTATGGTTTTTCCTCTCTTGGGGCAAAAGTAGAACATATATAATTATTGCGTCTGCTGTGGAGGGGCATGCACGCACACACGCACAGAGGTAACCAGCACGCACTCACCACTGCTAGTAAACTCATCCAGCAAAGAGTGAGACTTCTTCTTGAACTCCTCGGCCGTGTGGATCAGACCATTCTTGAACTTCTCCTTGTACTTCTTGAGCATACCTTCACTGTCTATCAGACTCTGCTGGAAGCAAATCCAGGCTCCATTCAGTGAACTGAGGGTCTGCATGAACTGGGGAAACAAAGGGAGAAATAATCAATATCTGACATACAAAGGACAGCGCCGTGTATAGTGACCTAATGACAATGACATGTTTAATGGGTTAAAGGGACAGTCCTGTGTAAAGGGACCTAATGACAGTGACATGTTTAATGGGTTAAAGAGACAGTCCCGTGTAAAGCGACCTAATGACAGTGACATGTTTAATGGGTTATAGGGACAGTCCTGTATAAAGGGACCTAATGACAGTGACATATTAATGGGTTAAAGGGAAAGTCCTATGTAACGTGATCTAATGACAGTGACATATTTAATGGGTTAAAGGGACAGTCTGATGTAAAGTGATCTAATGACAGTGACATGTTTAATGGGTTAAAGGGACAGTCCCATGTAACGTGACCTAATGACAGTGACATGTTTAATGGGTTAAAGGGACAGTCCCATGTAACGTGACCTAATGACAGTGACATGTTTAATGGGTTAAAGGGACAGTCCCATGTAACGTGACCTAATGACAGTGACATGTTTAATGGGTTAAAGGGACAGTCGCATGTAAAGTGACCTAATGACCGTGACATGTTTAATGGGTTAAAGGGACAGTCCCATGTAAAGTGACCTAATGACAGTGACATGTTTATTGGGTTAAAGGGACAGTCCCATGTAACGTGACCTAATGACAGTGACATGTTTAATGGGTTAAAGGGACAGTCCCATGTAAAGTGATCTAATGACAGTGACATGTTTAATGGGTTAAAGGGACAGTCCCATGTAACGTGATCTAATGACAGTGACATGTTTAATGGGTTAAAGGGAAAGTCACGTGTAAAGTGATCTAATGACAGTGACATGTTTAATGGGTTAAAGGGACAGTCCCATGTAACGTGATCTAATGACAGTGAAATGTTTAATGGGTTAAAGGGACAGTCCCATGTATAGTGATCTAATGACAGTGACATGTTTAATGGGTTAAAGGGACAGTCCCATGTAAAGTTACCTAATGACAGTGACATGATTAATGGGTTAAAGGGACAGTAACATGTAACGTGACCTAATGACAGTGACATATTAATGGGTTAAAGGGACAGTCCCATGTAAAGTGACCTAATGACAGTGACATGTTTAATGGGTTAAAGGGACAGTCCCATGTAACGTGACCTAATGACAGTGACATGATTAATGGGTTAAAGGGACAGTAACATGTAACGTGACCTAATGACAGTGACATGTTTAATGGGTTAAAGGGACAGTCCCATGTAAAGTGACCTAATGACCGTGACATATTAATGGGTTAAAGGGAAATTCCTATGTAACGTGATCTAATGACTGACATATTTAATGGGTTAAAGGGACAGTCTGATGTAAAGTGATCTAATGACAGTGACATGTTTAATGGGTTAAAGGGACAGTCCCATGTAACGTGACCTAATGACAGTGACATGTTTAATGGGTTAAAGGGACAGTCCCATGTAACGTGACCTAATGACAGTGACATGTTTAATGGGTTAAAGGGACAGTCCCATGTAAAGTGACCTAATGACAGTGACATGATTAATGGGTTAAAGGGACAGTAACATGTAACGTGACCTAATGACAGTGACATGTTTAATGGGTTAAAGGGACAGTCCCATGTAAAGTGACCTAATGACAGTGACATATTAATGGGTTAAAGGGAAATTCCTATGTAACGTGATCTAATGACTGACATATTTAATGGGTTAAAGGGACAGTCTGATGTAAAGTGATCTAATGACAGTGACATGTTTAATGGGTTAAAGGGACAGTCCCATGTAACGTGACCTAATGACAGTGACATGTTTAATGGGTTAAAGGGACAGTCCCATGTAACGTGACCTAATGACAGTGACATGTTTAATGGGTTAAAGGGACCGTCCCATGTAAAGTGACCTAATGACAGTGACATGTTTAATGGGTTAAAGGGACAGTCCCATGTAACGTGACCTAATGACAGTGACATGTTTAATGGGTTAAAGGGACAGTCCCATGTAACGTGACCTAATGACAGTGACATGTTTAATGGGTTAAAGGGACAGTGCCATGTAAAGTGATCTAATGACAGTGACATGCTTAATGGGTTAAAGGGACAGTCGCATGTAAAGTGACCTAATGACCGTGACATGTTTAATGGGTTAAAGGGACAGTCCCATGTAAAGTGACCTAATGACAGTGACATGTTTAATGGGTTAAAGGGACAGTCCCATGTAACGTGATCTAATGACAGTGACATGTTTAATGGGTTAAAGGGACAGTCCCATGTAACGTGACCTAATGACAGTGACATGTTTAATGGGTTAAAGGGACAGTCCCATGTAAAGTGATCTAATGACAGTGACATGTTTAATGGGTTAAAGGGACAGTCCCATGTAACGTGATCTAATGACAGTGACATGTTTAATGGGTTAAAGGGAAAGTCACGTGTAAAGTGATCTAATGACAGTGACATGTTTAATGGGTTAAAGGGACAGTCCCATGTAACGTGATCTAATGACAGTGACATGTTTAATGGGTTAAAGGGACAGTCCCATGTATAGTGATCTAATGACAGTGACATGTTTAATGGGTTAAAGGGACAGTCCCATGTAACATGACCTAATGACAGTGACATGTTTAATGGGTTAAAGGGACAGTCCCATGTAAAGTTACCTAATGACAGTGACATGATTAATGGGTTAAAGGGACAGTAACATGTAACGTGACCTAATGACAGTGACATATTAATGGGTTAAAGGGACAGTCCCATGTAAAGTGATCTAGTGACAGTGACATGTTTAATGGGTTAATGGAACAGTCCCATGTAAAGTGACCTAATGACCGTGACATGTTTAATGGGTTAAAGGGACAGTCCCATGTAAAGTGACCTAATGACAGTGACACTTGTAATGGGTTAAAGGGACAGTCCCATGTAACGTGATCTAATGACAGTGACATGTTTAATGGGTTAAAGGGACAGTCCCGTGTAAAGTGACCTAATGACAGTGACATGTTTAATGGGTTAAAGGGACAGTCCCATGTAACGTGATCTAATGACCGTGACATGTTTAATGGGTTAAAGGGACAGTCCCATGTAAAGTGATCTAATGACAGTGACATGTTTAATGGGTTAAAGGGACAGTCCCATGTAAAGTGATCTAATGACAGTGACATGTTTAATGGGTTAATGGAACAGTCCCGTGTAACGTGATCTAATGACAGTGACATGTTTAATGGGTTAAAGGGACAGTCCCGTGTAAAGTGACCTAATGACAGTGACATGTTTAATGGGTTAAAGGGACAGTCCCATGTAACGTGATCTAATGACCGTGACATGTTTAATGGGTTAAAGGGACAGTCCCATGTAAAGTGATCTAATGACAGTGACATGTTTAATGGGTTAATGGAACAGTCCCGTGTAACGTGATCTAATGACAGTGACATGTTTAATGGGTTAAAGGGACAGTCCCATGTAACGTGATCTAATGACAGTGACATGTGTAATGGGTTAAAGGGACAGTCCCATGTAAAGTGACCTAATGACAATGACATGTTTAATGGGTTAAAGGGACAGTGCCATGTAACGTGACCTAATGACAGTGACATGTTTAATGGGTTAAAGGGACAGTCCCATGTAACGTGACCTAATGACAGTGACATGTTTAATGGGTTAAAGGGACAGTCCCATGTAACGTGATCTAATGACCGTGACATGTTTAATGGGTTAAAGGGACAGTCCCATGTAACGTGATCTAATGACAGTGACATGTTTAATGGGTTAAAGGGACAGTCCCATGTAAAGTGACCTAATGACAATGACATGTTTAATGGGTTAAAGGGACAGTGCCATGTAACGTGACCTAATGACAGTGACATGTTTAATGGGTTAAAGGGACAGTCCCATGTAACGTGACCTAATGACAGTGACATGTTTAATGGGTTAAAGGGACAGTCCCATGTAAAGTGACCTAATGACAGTGACATGTTTAATGGGTTAAAGGGACAGTCCCATGTAAAGTGATCTAATGACAGTGACATGTTTAATGGGTTAAAGGGACAGTCCCATGTAACGTGATCTAATGACAGTGACATGTTTAATGGGTTAAAGGGACAGTCCCATGTAACGTGATCTAATGACAGTGACATGTTTAATGGGTTAAAGGGACAGTCCCATGTAACGTGATCTAATGACAGTGACATGTTTAATGGGTTACAGGGCAGAAGGTTTCTTCGCTAACCACTTACACTCTCCTCCATCACAACTTCATACTTCTCAAGAATGGTAAACTGCTCGTGGATGGGCAGGATCTGACTCTCTATCTTAGACAGCTCACCGCGAAGAGAGTCAAAGAGCTCCAGACTGTGCGCCAACTGCTCGAGTGTCTGGGGGGGCTGCAGGACCCTAAAGAGAGGAGAAAGGGGATGGGTAAGAGCAGATAATACACCCAGGTGAGATAGGAAGGAAATCATGAAGACATTGGGCTGGAGCTGGCTGGAGTGTGTCCCGCAGTACACACCCATGGGACACACCCGCGAGACACACCTGCAGCACAAATCCGTGGGGGACACCCGCGGGACACACCTCCATCTGGCGGCACTCTGCAACCCCAGAGCCACTTCCATAGCCAGAGTGGAGGTAACTAGAAATTCCCAGGATCACAAAGCTGCCATGGTCTGCTGAAGCAATAACTATATGCTGATCCTCCCCAAAGCACCCGGGATTTTGGCCAGGGTGCCCAGTTGAGATACAAGAAGGTCTGTCACACCTATCATGCTCAGTCAGAGAACATTGGGAGTTGTAGGAGTATCCCAGGACATGATTGATGGGGGCGGGGGGGGGGGGGGGGGTTATTGAAAAGAATGATCTCTTCCAAGGGGGAGTGACCTAATGACATATATAATGGGCTATAGGGGCAGTCGTGCAGCATCTTTGTTAATTACAGGTCTTTAAAAAGGAGAGAGACCCCAGATTGTCATGTTCCTCACACAAGTTGAATGAGATGTGAACCTGTTTGACATATAATGGCCTGTAGAGTATGATCAGGTTAGCAGGCCTATTACACCTGCTATGTGACCTCCGATGCAGCAGAGGTCTCCACTCTGGGTACTTGCTCTCACCTCTCTGCGTTGTCCTTCAGGTAGGTATGTAACTCCATGAGCTTCTCAGTAGCCAGGCTTTTCAGAAGTCCTGTGAACTTGTTCTGCCACTCGTGGCAATGCTGGACCAGAGAATACTTCAGGTGGCTGCAGTCCAACAGCACAAACTGGATGTTCTGCACCGTCTCCTGCTTCTGCACATTGTTAGCAAGCTCGGTGTATCTGCAAAGACAACTGTCCGTCAGACGAATGAAAGAGCAACATCTGTGTACTGGAGGAAATACTGCCTACTAGATGTGGATAGAGGAAATACTGCCTACTAGAGGTGGACATAGGAAATACTGACAACTAGAGGTGGATAGAGGAAATACTGCCTACTAGAGGTGGATAGAGGAAATACTGCCTACTAGAGGTGGATAGAGGAAATACTGCCTACTAGAGGTGGACATAGGAAATACTGACAACTAGAGGTGGATAGAGGAAATACTGCCCACTAGAGGTGGATAGAGGAAATACTGCCTACTAGAGGTGGATAGTGGAAATACTGCCTCCTTGAGGTGGATAGAGGAAATACTGCCTACTAGAGGTGGACATAGGAAATACTGCCTACTAGAGGTGGACATAGGAAATACTGCCTACTAGTGGTGGATAGAGGAAATACTGCCTGCTAGAGGTGGATAGAGGAAATACTGCCTACTAGAGGTGGACATAGGAAATACTGCCTACTAGAGGTGGACAGTGGAAATACTGCCTACTAGAGGTGGACAGTGGAAATACTGCCTACTAGATGTGGATAGAGGAAATACTGCCTACTAGAGGTGGACATAGGAAATACTGCCTACTAGTGGTGGATAGAGGAAATACTGCCTGCTTGAGGTGGATAGAGGAAATACTGCCTACTAGAGGTGGACATAGGAAATACTGCCTACTAGAGGTGGACAGTGGAAATACTGCCTACTAGATGTGGATAGAGGAAATACTGCCTACTAGAGGTGGATATAGGAAATACTGCCTACTAGAGGTGGATAGAGGAAATACTGCCTACTAGAGGTGGATAGAGGAAATACTGCCTACTAGAGGTGGACAGAGGAAATACTGCCTACGAGAGGTGGATAGAGGAAATAATGTCTCCTAGAGGTGGATAGAGGAAAAACTGCCCACTAGACGTGGATAGAGGAATTACTGCCTACTAGAGCTGAATAGATGAAATACTGCTACTACAGGTGGATAGAGGAAATACTGCCTACTAGAGATGGATAGTGGTAATACTGCCTACTAGAGGTGGATAGTGGAAATACTGCCTACTAGTGGTGGATAGAGGAAATACTGCCTACTAGAGGTGGATAGTGGAAATATAGAGGTCGATAGAGGAAATCCTGTCTACTAGAGGAGGATAGAGGAACTACTACCCACTAGAGGTGGATAGAGGAAATCCTGCCTACTAGAGGAGGATAGAGGAAATACTTCCTATTAGAAGAGGAAATAAGAAACAATGCCTCCTAGAGGTGGATAAAGGAAATACTGCCTCCTAGAGGTGGATAGAAGAAAAACTTCTATCCACCTCTAGTGGGCAGCATTTCCACTATCCACCTCTAGGAGGCAGTATTTCCACTATCCACCTCTAGTAGGCAGTATTTCCTCTATCCACCTCTAGTGGGCAGAATTTCCTCTGTCCACCTCTAGTAGGCAGTATTTCCTCTATCCACCTCTAGTAGGCAGTATTTCCTCTATCCACCTCTAGTTGGCTGTATTTCCTCTATCCACCTCTAGTAGGCAGTATTTCCTCTATCCACCTCTAGTAGGCAGTATTTCCTCTGTCCACCTCTAGTAGGCAGTATTTCCTCTATCCACCTCTAGTAGGCAGTATTTCCTCTATCCACCTCTAGTAGGCAGTATTTCCTCTGTCCACCTCTAGTAGGCAGTATTTCCTCTATCCACCTCTAGTAGGCAGTATTTCCTCTATCCACCTCTAGTAGGCAGTATTTCCTCTATCCACCTCTAGTAGGCAGTATTTCCTCTATCCACCACTAGTAGGCAGTATTTCCTATGTCCACCTCTAGTAGGCAGTATTTCCTCTATCCACCTCTAGTAGGCTGTATTTCCTCTATCCACCTCTAGTAGGCAGTATTTCCTATGTCCACCTCTAGTAGGCAGTATTTCCTATGTCCACCTCTAGTAGGCAGTATTTCCTCTATCCACCTCTAGTAGGCAGTATTTCCTCTATCCACCTCTAGTAGGCAGTATTTCCTCTATCCACATCTAGTAGGCAGTATTTCCACTGTCCACCTCTAGTAGGCAGTATTTCCTATGTCCACCTCTAGTAGGCAGTATTTCCTATGTCCACCTCTAGTAGGCTGTATTTCCTCTATCCACCTCTAGTAGGCAGTATTTCCTCTATCCACCTATAGTAGGCAGTATTTCCTCTATCCACCTCTAGTAGGCAGTATTTCCTCTATCCACCTCTAGTAGGCAGTATTTCCTCTATCCACATCTAGTAGGCAGTATTTCCACTGTCCACCTCTAGTATTTCCTCTATCCACCTCTAGTGGGCAGTATTTCCTCTATCCACCTCTAGTGGGCAGTATTTCCTCTATCCACCTCTAGTGGGCAGTATATCCTCTGTCCACCTCTAGTAGGCAGTATTTCCTCTATCCACCTCTAGTAGGCAGTATTTCCTATATCCACCTCTAGTAGGCTGTATTTCCTCTATCCACCACTAGTAGGCAGTATTTCCTATGTCCACCTCTAGTAGGCAGTATTTCCTCTATCCACATCTAGTAGGCAGTATTTCCACTGTCCACCTCTAGTAGGCAGTATTTCCTATGTCCACCTCTAGTAGGCAGTATTTCCTCTATCCACCTCTAGTTGTCAGTATTTCCTATGTCCACCTCTAGTAGGCAGTATTTCCTCTATCCACATCTAGTAGGCAGTATTTCCTCCAGTACACAGATGTTGGAGGATAGAGGAAATACTTCCTATTAGAAGAGGAAATAGGAAACACTGCCTCCTAGAGGTGGATAAAGGAAATACTGCCTCCTAGAGGTGGATAGAAGAAAAACTGCCCACTAGAGGTGGATAGAGGAAATACTGCCTACTAGAGGAGGATAAAGGAAATGCTGCCTACTAGAGAAGGATAGAGGAAATACTACCCACTAGAGGACGATAGAGGAAATACTGCCCACTAGAGGTGGATAAAGGAAATAATGCCTACTAGAGGAGGGTAGAGGAAATACTGTCTACTAGTGGAGGATAGAGGAAATACTGCCCACTAGAGGTTGATAGAGGAAATACTGCCCACTAGAGGTGGATATTGGAAATATAGAACTGGATAGAGGAAATACTGACACCTTGAGGAGGATAGAGGAAATACTGCCCACTAGAGGAGGATAGAGGAAATACTGCTTACTAGAGAAGGATAGGGGAAATACTGTCTACTAGAGGAGGATAGAGGAACTACTGCCCACTAGAGGTGGATAGAGGTAATACTGCCCACTAGAGGAGGATAGAGGAAATACTGCTAACTAGAGGTGGATACAGGAAATACTGCTAACTAGAGGTGGATACAGGAAATACTGCCTACTAGAGGAAGATAGAGGAAATACTGCCTACTAGAGGAGGATAGAGGAAATACTGCCTACTAGAGGAGGATAGAGGAAATACTGCCTCCTAGAGGTGGATAAAGGAAATACTTCCTCCTAGAGGTGGATAGAAGAAAAACGGCCCACTAGAGGTGGATAGAAGAAAAACTGCCCACTAGAGGTGGATAGAGGAAATAATGCCTACTAGAGGAGGATAAAGGAAATGCTGCCTAGTAGAGGAGGATAGAGGAAATACTACCCACTAGAGAAGGATAGAGGAAATACTGCACACTAGAGGTGGAAAGAGGAAATACTGCCCTCTAGAGATGGAAAGAGGAAATACTGCCCACTCGAGGTGGAAAGAAGAAATACTGCCCTCTAGAGGTGGATAGAGGAAATACTGAACACTAGAGGTGGATAGAGGAAACACTGCCCTCCAGAGTTGGGTAGAGGAAATACTGCCTCCTGCCTACTAGAGGTGGATAGAGGAAATCCTGCCTCCTAGAGAAGGATAGAGGAAATCCTGCCTCCTAGAGGAGGATAGAGGAAATACTGCCTCCTAGAGGTGGATAAAGGAAATACTGCCTCCTAGAGGTGGATAGAAGAAAAACTGCCCACTAGAGGTGGATAGAGGAAATACTGCCTACTAGAGGAGGATAAAGGAAATGCTGCCTACTAGAGAAGGATAGAGGAAATACTACCCACTAGAGGACGATAGAGGAAATACTGCCCACTAGAGGTGGATAAAGGAATTACTGTCTACTAGAGGAGGATAGAGGAAATAATGCCTACTAGAGGAGGGTAGAGGAAATACTGTCTACTAGTGGAGGATGGAGGAAATACTGCCCACTAGAGGTTGATAGAGGAAATACTGCCCACTAGAGGTGGATAGTGGAAATATAGATTTGGATAGAGGAAATACTGACACCTTGAGGAGGATAGAGGAAATACTACCCACTAGAGGAGGATAGAGGAAATACTGCCTACTAGAGAAGGATAGGGGAAATACTGTCTACTAGAGGAGGATAGAGGAATTACTGCCCACTAGAGGTGGATAGAGGTAATACTGCCCACTAGAGGAGAATAGAGGAAATACTGCCAACTAGAGGTGGATACAGGAAATACTGTCTACTAGAGGAGGATAGAGAAAATATTGCCCACTTGAGGTGGAAAGAGGAAATACTGCCTACTAGAGGAAGATAGAGGAAATAATGCCTACTAGAGGAGGATAGAGGAAATACTGCCTACTAGAGGAGGATAGAGGAAATACTGCCTCCTAGAGGTGGATAAAGGAAATACTTCCTCTTAGAGGTGGATAGAAGAAAAACGGCCCACTAGAGGTGGATAGAAGAAAAACTGCCCACTAGAGGTGGATAGAGGAAATAATGCCTACTAGAGGAGGATAAAGGAAATGCTGCCTAGTAGAGGAGGAGAGAGGAAATACTACCCACTAGAGGACGATAGAGGAAATACTGCCCACTAGAGGTGGAAAGAGGAAATACTGCCTACTAGAGAAGGACAGAGGAAATGCTGCCTATTAGAGGAGGATAGACGAACTACTGCCCACTAGAGGTGGATAGAGGAACTACTGCCCACTAGAGGTGGAAAGAGGAAATACTGACTACTAGAAGAGGAAAGATGAAATACTGCCTACTAGAGGAGGATAAAGGGAATACTGACTACTAGAGGTGGATAGAGGATATACTGACTCCTGCCTACTAGAGGTTGATAGAGGAAATTCTTCCTGCTAGACGTGGATAGAGGAATTACTGCCTACTAGAGGTGAATAGATGAAATACTGCTACTACAGGTGGATAGAGGAAATACTGCCTACTAGAGATGGATAGTGGTAATACTGCCTACTAGAGGTGGATAGTGGAAATACTACCTACTAGTGGTGGATAGAGGAAATACTGCCTACTAGAGGTGGATAGTGGAAATATAGAGGTGGATAGAGGAAATCCTGTCTACTAGAGGAGGATAGAGGAACTACTACCCACTAGAGGTGGATAGAGGAAATCCTGCCTACTAGAGGAGGATAGAGGAAATACTTCCTATTAGAAGAGGAAATAAGAAACAATGCCTCCTAGAGGTGGATAAAGGAAATACTGCCTCCTAGAGGTGGATAGAAGAAAAACTTCTATCCACCTCTAGTGGGCAGCATTTCCACTATCCACCTCTAGGAGGCAGTATTTCCACTATCCACCTCTAGTAGGCAGTATTTCCTCTATCCACCTCTAGTGGGCAGAATTTCCTCTGTCCACCTCTAGTAGGCTGTATTTCCTCTATCCACCTCTAGTAGGCAGTATTTCCTCTATCCACCTCGAGTAGGCAGTATTTCCTCTGTCCACCTCTAGTAGGCAGTATTTCCTCTATCCACCTCTAGTAGGCAGTATTTCCTCTATCCACCTCTAGTAGGCAGTATTTCCTCTATCCACCTCTAGTAGGCAGTATTTCCTCTATCCACCTCTAGTAGGCAGTATTTCCACTGTCCACCTCTAGTAGGCAGTATTTCCTCTATCCACCTCTAGTAGGCAGTATTTCCTCTATCCACATCTAGTAGGCAGTATTTCCTCTATCCACCTCGAGTAGGCAGTATTTCCTCTGTCCACCTCTAGTAGGCAGTATTTCCTCTATCCACCTCTAGTAGGCAGTATTTCCTATGTCCACCTCTAGTAGGCAGTATTTCCTATGTCCACCTCTAGTAGGCAGTATTTCCTCTATCCACCTCTAGTAGGCAGTATTTCCTCTATCCACCTCTAGTAGGCAGTATTTCCTCTATCCACCTCTAGTAGGCAGTATTTCCTCTATCCACATCTAGTAGGCAGTATTTCCACTGTCCACCTCTAGTAGGCAGTATTTCCTATGTCCACCTCTAGTAGGCAGTATTTCCTATGTCCACCTCTAGTAGGCTGTATTTCCTCTATCCACCTCTAGTAGGCAGTATTTCCTCTATCCACATCTAGTAGGCAGTATTTCCACTGTCCACCTCTAGTAGGCAGTATTTCCTCTATCCACCTCTAGTGGGCAGTATTTCCTCTATCCACCTCTAGTGGGCAGTATTTCCTCTATCCACCTCTAGTGGGCAGTATATCCTCTGTCCACCTCTAGTAGGCAGTATTTCCTCTATCCACCTCTAGTAGGCAGTATTTCCTATATCCACCTCTAGTAGGCTGTATTTCCTCTATCCACCACTAGTAGGCAGTATTTCCTATGTCCACCTCTAGTAGGCAGTATTTCCTCTATCCACATCTAGTAGGCAGTATTTCCACTGTCCACCTCTAGTAGGCAGTATTTCCTATGTCCACCTCTAGTAGGCAGTATTTCCTCTATCCACCTCTAGTTGTCAGTATTTCCTATGTCCACCTCTAGTAGGCAGTATTTCCTCTATCCACATCTAGTAGGCAGTATTTCCTCTATCCACATCTAGTAGGCAGTATTTCCTCCAGTACACAGATGTTGGAGGATAGAGGAAATACTTCCTATTAGAAGAGGAAATAGGAAACACTGCCTCCTAGAGGTGGATAAAGGAAATACTGCCTCCTAGAGGTGGATAGAAGAAAAACTGCCCACTAGAGGTGGATAGAGGAAATACTGCCTACTAGAGGAGGATAAAGGAAATGCTGCCTACTAGAGAAGGATAGAGGAAATACTACCCACTAGAGGACGATAGAGGAAATACTGCCCACTAGAGGTGGATAAAGGAAATAATGCCTACTAGAGGAGGGTAGAGGAAATACTGTCTACTAGTGGAGGATAGAGGAAATACTGCCCACTAGAGGTTGATAGAGGAAATACTGCCCACTAGAGGTGGATATTGAAAATATAGAACTGGATAGAGGAAATACTGACACCTTGAGGAGGATAGAGGAAATACTGCCCACTAGAGGAGGATAGAGGAAATACTGCTTACTAGAGAAGGATAGGGGAAATACTGTCTACTAGAGGAGGATAGAGGAACTACTGCCCACTAGAGGTGGATAGAGGTAATACTGCCCACTAGAGGAGGATAGAGGAAATACTGCTAACTAGAGGTGGATACAGGAAATACTGCTAACTAGAGGTGGATACAGGAAATACTGCCTACTAGAGGAAGATAGAGGAAATAATGCCTACTAGAGGAGGATAGAGGAAATACTGCCTACTAGAGGAGGATAGAGGAAATACTGCCTCCTAGAGGTGGATAAAGGAAATACTTCCTCCTAGAGGTGGATAGAAGAAAAACGGCCCACTAGAGGTGGATAGAAGAAAAACTGCCCACTAGAGGTGGATAGAGGAAATAATGCCTACTAGAGGAGGATAAAGGAAATGCTGCCTAGTAGAGGAGGATAGAGGAAATACTACCCACTAGAGAAGGATAGAGGAAATACTGCACACTAGAGGTGGAAAGAGGAAATACTGCCCTCTAGAGATGGAAAGAGGAAATACTGCCCACTCGAGGTGGAAAGAAGAAATACTGCCCTCTAGAGGTGGATAGAGGAAATACTGAACACTAGAGGTGGATAGAGGAAACACTGCCCTCCAGAGTTGGGTAGAGGAAATACTGCCTCCTGCCTACTAGAGGTGGATAGAGGAAATACTGCCTCCTAGAGAAGGATAGAGGAAATCCTGCCTCCTAGAGGAGGATAGAGGAAATACTGCCTCCTAGAGGTGGATAGAAGAAAAACTGCCCACTAGAGGTGGATAGAGGAAATACTGCCTACTAGAGGAGGATAAAGGAAATGCTGCCTACTAGAGAAGGATAGAGGAAATACTACCCACTAGAGGACGATAGAGGAAATACTGCCCACTAGAGGTGGATAAAGGAATTACTGTCTACTAGAGGAGGATAGAGGAAATAATGCCTACTAGAGGAGGGTAGAGGAAATACTGTCTACTAGTGGAGGATGGAGGAAATACTGCCCACTAGAGGTTGATAGAGGAAATACTGCCCACTAGAGGTGGATAGTGGAAATATAGATTTGGATAGAGGAAATACTGACACCTTGAGGAGGATAGAGGAAATACTACCCACTAGAGGAGGATAGAGGAAATACTGCCTACTAGAGAAGGATAGGGGAAATACTGTCTACTAGAGGAGGATAGAGGAATTACTGCCCACTAGAGGTGGATAGAGGTAATACTGCCCACTAGAGGAGAATAGAGGAAATACTGCCAACTAGAGGTGGATACAGGAAATACTGCCTACTAGAGGAGGATAGAGAAAATATTGCCCACTTGAGGTGGAAAGAGGAAATACTGCCTACTAGAGGAAGATAGAGGAAATAATGCCTACTAGAGGAGGATAGAGGAAATACTGCCTACTAGAGGAGGATAGAGGAAATACTGCCTCCTAGAGGTGGATAAAGGAAATACTTCCTCTTAGAGGTGGATAGAAGAAAAACGGCCCACTAGAGGTGGATAGAAGAAAAACTGCCCACTAGAGGTGGATAGAGGAAATAATGCCTACTAGAGGAGGATAAAGAAAATGCTGCCTAGTAGAGGAGGAGAGAGGAAATACTACCCACTAGAGGACGATAGAGGAAATACTGCCCACTAGAGGTGGAAAGAGGAAATACTGCCTACTAGAGGAAGATAGAGATAATACTGCCTACTAGAGAAGGACAGAGGAAATGCTGCCTATTAGAGGAGGATAGACGAACTACTGCCCACTAGAGGTGGATAGAGGAACTACTGCCCACTAGAGGTGGAAAGAGGAAATACTGACTACTAGAAGAGGAAAGATGAAATACTGCCTACTAGAGGAGGATAAAGGGAATACTGACTACTAGAGGTGGATAGAGGATATACTGACTCCTGCCTACTAGAGGTTGATAGAGGAAATTCTTCCTGCTAGAGGTGGATAGAGGAAATACTGCCTACTAGAGAAGGTTAGAGGAAATCCTGCCCAATAGAGGTGGATAGAGAAAATACAGCCTACTAGAAGAGGATAGAGGAAATACTTTCCACTAGAGGTGGAAAGAGGAAATACTGCCTACTAGAGGAGGATAGAGGAAATAATGCCTACTAGTGGAGAATAGAGGAAATACTGCCTACTAGAGGAGAATAGAGGAAATACTGCCTACTAGAGGAGAATAGAGGAAATACTGCCCGCTAGAGGTGGATAGAGGAAATACTGCCTCCTAGAGGTTGATAGTGGAAATAATGCCTACCAGTGGTGGATTGTAAAAATACTGCCCACTAGAGGTGGATAGAGGAAATAATGCCCACTAAAAGTGGATAGAGGAAATACTGCCTACTAGAGGTGGATAGAGGAAATACTGCCTGCTAGAGGTGGATAGAGGAAATACTGCCTACTAGAGGTGGACATAGGAAATACTGCCTACTAGAGGTGGACAGTGGAAATACTGCCTACTAGATGTGGATAGAGGAAATACTGCCTACTAGAGGTGGATATAGGAAATACTGCCTACTAGAGGTGGATAGAGGAAATACTGCCTACTAGAGGTGGATAGAGGAAATACTGCCTACTAGAGGTGGACAGAGGAAATACTGCCTACGAGAGGTGGATAGAGGAAATAATGTCTCCTAGAGGTGGATAGAGGAAAAACTGCCCACTAGACGTGGATAGAGGAAATACAGCCTACTAGAGGAAGATAGAGAAAATACTGCCCACTAGAGGTGGAAAGAGGAAATACTGCCTACTAGAGGAGAATAGAGGAAATACTGCCTACTAGAGGAAAGAGGAAATACTGCCCACTAGAGATGGAAAGAGGAAATACTGCCTACTAGAGGAGGATAGAGGAAATAATGCCTACTAGTGGAGAATAGAGGAAATACTGCCTACTAGAGGAGAATAGTGGAAATACTGCCCACCAGAGGTGGATAGAGGAAATACTGCCTACTAGAGGTTGATAGTGGAAATAATGCCTACTAGTGGTGGATTGTAAAAATACTGCCCACTAGAGGTGTATAGAGGAAATACTGCCCACTAGAGGTGGATGGTGGAAATACTGCCTACTAGAGGTCGATAGAGTAAATATAGAGGTTGATAGAGGAAATACTGAAACCTAGAGGAGGATAGAGGAAATACTGCCCACTAGAGGTGGATAGAGGAAATACTGCCCACTAGAGGTGGATACAGGAATTATTGCCAGCTAGAGGTTGATAGAGGAAATACTGTCCACTGGTGGTGGATAGAGGAAATACTGCTTACAAGAGGTGGATAGAGGAAATACTGCCCACTAGTGGTTGATAGAGGAAATGCTGCCCACCAGAGGTGTATAGAGGAAATACTGCCCACTAGTGGTGGATAGAGGAAATACTGCCCACCAGAGGTGTATAGAGGAAATACTGCCCACTAGTGGTGGATAGAGGAAATACTGCCCACTAGAGGTGGATAGAGGAAATACTGCCCACTAGAGATGTATAGAGGAAATACAGCCTACTAGAGGAAGATAGAGAAAATACTGCCCACTAGAGGTGGAAAGAGGAAATACTGCCTACTAGAGGAGAATAGAGGAAATACTGCCTACTAGAGGAGAATAGAGGAAATACTGCCTCCTAGAGGTGGATAAAGGAAACAGTGCTTCCTAGAGGTGGATAGAAGAAAAATTGCCTCCTAGAGGAGGATAGAGGAAATACTGCCTACTAGAGGTGGATAGAGAAAATACTGCCTCCTAGAGGAGGATAGAGGAAATACTGCCCACTAGAGGTGGATAGAGGTAACACTGCCCATTAGAGGTGGAATGAGGAAATACTGCCCACTTGAGGTGGATAGAGGAAATACTGCCCACTAGAGGTTGATAGAGGAAATACTGCCCACTAGAGGTGGTTAGAGGAAATACTGCCTACTAGAAGAGGATAGATGTAATACTGCTTCCTAGAGGAGGATAGAGGAAATACTGCCTACTATAGGTGGATAGAGGAAATACTGCCTCCTGCCTCCTTGAGGTTGATAGAGGAAATACTGCCCACTAGAGGTGGATAGAGGAAATACTGCCCACTAGAGGTGGATAGAGGAAATACTGCCTACTAGAGGTGCATAGAGGAAATACTGCCTGCTAGAGGTGGATAGAGGAAATACTGCCCACTAGAGGATGATAGAGGAAAAACTGCCTACTAGAGGTGGATAGAGGAAATACTGTCCACTAGACGTGGATAGAGGAAATACAGCCTACTAGAGGTGCATAGAGGAAATACTAGAACTGGACAATATCTTCAGAGATGAAAACAGACATAGGTTATAGGTAAGAATGGCTCCTCAAATGTCAGCTTTAAGGAGATTTAATTTGGTAGAAGGTTCCTACAAGTAACGAGAGTGGAATAAGCCAAAGGAACAAGGAGGCCTCACCGAGCAATGTCCGCATCAAATGCCGACACTATGGGGTTGAGGCGCTGGTAACGGCGGATTAGCATGTCCTTGTTCAGCTCCCAGATCATTTTGAAGGGATCCCATGTTTTTAAATACGCCTGAAGGAGGGCAGCGTTGGCCGACATCCCCACGCTGATCTGAGTCTGGATCTTCTTTATCTCCTCGTCACGCTCTAAAGGGTGGGAAAGTGTAAACGGTGTAGATAGAAATCCTTTAATGTCATCAAACATATAAAATACCTTAGTATTCCGTATGGATCATGTTTAGAATCTTGGGACATTTGGCCAACGTTTGAAAGAAAATCTGACCCAAGATTCAACAACAGTAGAACTGATAGAACTATACAGAGCAAAGATTCTAAACAATATGTTCTCCCCCTGATAGAGCTATACAGAGCAAAGATTCTAAACAACATGTCCGCCCCCTGATAGAGCTATACAGAGCAAAGATTCTAAACAATATGTTCTCCCCCTGATAGAGCTATACAGAGCAAAGATTCTAAACAACATGTCCGTCCCCTGATAGAGCTATACAGAACAAAGATTCTAAACAACATGTCCGTCCCCTGATAGAGCTATACAGAACAAAGATTCTAAACATGTCCTCTCTCTGATAGAGCTATACAGAGCAAAGATTCTAAACAACATGTCCGTCACCTGATATTGCTATACAGAGAAAAGATTCTAAATAACACGTCCACCCCCTGATGGAGCTAATCAAGCAGAGAAGGTTCCATAATGTGCTATATTTGTTTACTTATATTAAATAATTTCTCTTTTATCTATACTTAATGAAATCTTTCAGTTAAACACAAATTCATTATTTACATATACATGTGATGCACTGTATATACACTACCATTCCACTTAGAAATATCCTTATCTTTGAAAGACAAGCATATTTTTGTCCATTAAAATAACATGAAATGGATGAGAAATACAGAGGCCCATTATCAGTAGCATCACTCCTGTGTTCCAATGGACAGAGGCCCATTATCAGCAGCATTGTTCCTGTGTTCCAGTGGACAGAGGCCCATTATCAGCAACATCACTCCTGTGTTCCAATGGACAGAGGCCCATTATCATCCGCATCGTTCCTGTGTTCCAATGGTCAGAGGCCCATTCTCAGCAGCATCGCTCCTGTTTCCCAATGGACAGAGGCTTATTATCAGCCCCATCACTCCTGTGTTCCAATGGACAGAGGCTTATTATCAGCAACATCACTCTCGTGTTCCAATGGACAGAGGCCCATTATCAGCTGCATTGCTCCTGTGTTCTCATGGACAGAGGCCCATTCTCAGCAGCATTGCTCCTGTGTTCCAATGGACAGAGGCCCATTATCAGCCGCATTGCTCCTGTGTTCTAATGGACAGAGGCCCATTATCAGCTGCATTGCTCCTGTGTTCTCATGGACAGAGGCCCATTCTCAGCAGCATTGCTCCTGTGTTCCAATGGACAGAGGCCCATTATCAGCCGCATTGCTCCTGTGTTCTAATGGACAGAGGCCCATTCTCAGCCGCATCCCTCCTCTGTTCCAATGGACAGAGGCCCATTATCAGCCGCATCCCTCCTGTGTTCCAATGGACAGAGGCCCATTATCAGCCGCATCGCTCCTGTGTTCCAATGGACAGAGGCCCATTATCAGCCGCATCACTCCTGTGTTCCAATGGACAGAGGCCCATTATCAGCCGCATCGCTCCTGTGTTCCAATGGACAGAGGCCCATTATCAGCCGCATCACTCCTGTGTTCCAATGGACAGAGGCCCATTATCAGCCGCATCACTCTCGTGTTCCAATGGACAGAGGCCCATTATCAGCCGCATCGCTCCTGTGTTCCAATGGACAGAGGCCCATTATCAGCCGCATCCCTCCTCTGTTCCAATGGACAGAGGCCCATTATCCGCCGCATCACTCTCGTGTTCCAATGGACAGAGGCCCATTATCAGCTGCATCGCTCCTGTGTTCCAATGGACAGAGGCCCATTATAAACAGCATCACTACTGTGTTCCAATGGACAGAGGCCCATTATCAGCAGCATCGTTCCTGTGTTCCAGTGGACAGAGGCCCATTATCAGCCGCATCACTCCTGTGTTCCAATGGACAGAGGCCCATTACCAGCCGCATCGCTCCTGTGTTCCAATGGGCAGAGGCCCATTATAAACAGCATCACTACTGTGTTCCAATGGACAGAGGCCCATTATCAGCAGCATCGTTCCTGTGTTCCAGTGGACAGAGGCCCATTATCAGCCGCATCGCTCCTGTGTTCCAATGGACAGAGGCCCATTATCATCCGCATCACTCCTGTGTTCCAATGGTCAGAGGCCCGTTATCAGCAGCATCACTCCTGTGTTCCAATGGACAGAGGCCCATTATCCGCCGCATCACTCCTGTGTTCCAATGGACAGAGGCCCATTATCAGCCGCATCACTCCTGTGTTCCAATGGACAGAGGCCCATTATCAGCAGCATCACTCCTGTGTTCCAATGGACAGAGGCCCATTACCAGCCGCATCGCTCCTGTGTTCCAATGGTCAGAGGCCCATTATCAGCCGCATCACTCCTGTGTTCCAATGGACAGAGGCCCATTATCAGCAGCCTCACTCCTGTGTTCCAATGGACAGAGGCCCATTATCAGCAGCATCACTCCTGTGTTCCAATGGTCAGAGGCCCATTATCAGCAGCCTCACTCCTGTGTTCCAAGTTTATCATTTTACAAGGCTTGACTGTATTTTCTATTCATTTCGCATCTCATTTGATGTCCGTTTTCACAGAAAACAAGGAAATTCCTAAGTGACCCCAAACATTTGAACAGTAGTGTATGTTGCGGTTTCTGTCGATGTAATCTGTGTATTGCCTGCTTCACTTACCCACAATGCTGTATAATGACTCCCGCTGGGATTTGCGCCTGGTCAGTATGTCTGGTAACCTCCTAAAACTAGTGACGGTGCTGAGGATTTCACTGCACACGCTGCTCACCAGGTTGGCCAGCTGAAGGAGAGTGGGCGAGAAATCCACCTGAGGGGCAAATACAAGCAGAGTGTGAGTGAATAGCCCTCTGGAGGGGCAGCTTTATCACAGGTTGGCAGCAGAAAGGAGAAACGTCTCCTGTCACAGAACATGGTATGAGCAGCGAGAGGGCGGCTGAAATCCAAGTAACATGTGACAAGCGGGAAAGAAGAATGGCTAATGGGGCAGTTTGACTTGGCTGGGGCAGTTTGACTTGGCTGGGGCAGTGTTCAGAGAAGCGCTGTATCACTTCCGGTCTCCTAAAAAAACTCCTAAAACTAAAGTGTAATAGCATTATTGGTGTCGCTATAGCAAGCAGTTCCTTTCTGAATTTAGAAGCCCCGATTAAATTACTTACAATTTAAACCTACAGGAGAACTATAAAATAACGTTTAGTGTCCCTTTACAACATTTGTATAAAACAATAAAAATAAGTGCATTTCACATGTTTCATACAAATGTACAATGTAGAACTGCTACTGTAGAGGGACACTAAACGTTATTTTTCACTTCTGATATAGAAGCACAAGTGAAATGTTAGTTGTCCCTTGTATGAAGATGAACTGGCGTGTACTTTTGATAGTAAGGAAGCATGGGAAGCAGACAGCTGTCTGGTCGGCGAACGGCTCTCTCATCCTCGTTTTTGCGTGGGATGAGCAGAGGGAACCTTAACTAGGTCCCCCCTGCTGATCTCATGCAAAAACGAGGGTCTCGCTCTGCGCTTGCAGCGAGAGACCCTCGCGTTCGTGATTGGCTGTGCGCGTGCAGACGCTTGTCAGCACGCGACAACCAGAAACTGCTGTGTCTCACATGTGAGACACAGCAGATAGTAAACCCGCGTGTATCCATTAAGATACAAGTCGGGTTTACTTAAAAGTCCGGGGGCATGTTTTTTTTTAACCCTTGCTGCCATGAAGGAAACAAGGGTTAAACAAGTTGGAATGTCCCTTTAAGTAGAAGTATTAATTTATTGACAGGTCCACTTTATCTGTTGTGTCCACTTAAACAACATAAAGGGAAGAGAATAGCGTCTTCTGCGAGGACATACCACAGTGAAGAGCAAAATGTAACATAGTTATATAGTAACATAGGTTGAAAAAAGACTCAAAGGACAACTTTAGCAAAAAACAACCTTATGTTTAATTGAAAGATTGTATCAAGTGTATATGGTTTATAAAGAAATTCTTTAATGAAAGAATACAAATTAAGTGCCTTATTGAACCTTCTTTACTCAATATAGTTCTCTCAGGGGGCAGACATGTTGTTTAGAATCTTTACTCCATATAGTTCTCTCAGGGGGCAGACATGTTGGTTAGAATCATTACTCCAGCTCTCTCAGGAGGCAGGCATGTTGGTTAGAATCTTTACTCCATATAGCTCTCTCAGGGTGCAGACATGTTGGTTAGAATCTTTACTCCATATAGTTCTCTCAGGGGGCAGACATGTTGGTTAGAATCTTTACTCCATATTGTTCTCTCAGGGGGCAGACATGTTGGTTAGAATCTTTACTCCATATAGTTCTCTCAGGGGGCAGACATGTTGTTTAGAATCTTTACTCCATATTGTTCTCTCGGGGGGCGGACATGTTGGTTAGAATCTTTACTCCATATAGTTCTCTCAGGGGGGCAGACATTTTGGTTAGAATCTTTACTCCATATCGTTCTCTCAGGGGGCAGACATGTTGGTTAGAATCTTTACTCCATATAGTTCTCTCAGGGGGCAGACATGTTGGTTAGAATCTTTACTCCATATTGTTCTCTCAGGGGGCAGACATGTTGGTTAGAATCTTTACTCCATATCGTTATCTTAGGGGGCAGACATCTTGTTTAGAATCTTGGGTCAGATCTTCACTCACCTTGGTTCAGATGAACACAGATCTGACCAAAGATTCTAAACAAAATGTCTGCCTCCTGGTAGAGCTATATGGAGTAAAGATGGCTCAATAAGGTACTTTATTTGTATTCTTTCATTAAAGCATTTCTGTATAAAATGCCTACACTGGAAGCCATCTTTTAATTAAACAGAACTTAATTTTTTGCTACAGTTGTCCATTAAGTCCATTAAGTCCCAAAGGAAGGGAAAAAAAACCCTAAGGAAGCTATTTTGAATTTTGCCACTTAGGGGCAAAATTTCCTTCTTGACTCCAAAAGGCAATCGGATTTCTCCTTGGATCAAGAAGCTCTATAATTAATGTTTATTCTATTAGTAATAGCCCTGTATGTTGTTAATTTCTAAAAAAAAACATCCAGACCATTTTTGAATGCATCTGTAATGTATTTGATAGCACTACCTCTCTTGGCAGTGAGTTCCATAACTTTATTGTCCTTACTGTAAAGAATCCCTTCCTCTGGTGTCTATGAAATCTTAGTCGTGAGTAGAAGGAAGACTGGGCAGGAGAACTCTCTGATCCAGAACTCAACATGTCCTCTCTCTCAACGCTACCTGGTATCAGACTATGTGACTCCTCCTTCTTTCCCATTTACCTCAGCAGTGGATCCTGGGAAATCATTCTGCAGGATGACCATCACCCTGAACAGGGGGCTTTGCGCGGTCTTGCTGTCACTGTTGATGGCCTTGGAGAGCTCCTGAAGGGACCATTTCACATTCAACCGTAACGCCTCTTCCACCAGTCGATCTATTTTGTCTGTGTAATTCATCCAGTGCTGCTGAACCTGCCGGGGGAGGGGGGGGTTGGGGGCAAAGCATTACACGCCCTGCGTTACACTCAGGAGAAACCACATCATATGACCACCCAGGTGTCTAATCGCAAATCCTTCAGCTGCTGAGTAACTACAAACCCCATGATCAACCAGAAAGTTTTGAGAATGGCAGAGACTTAGGCTAGTATGTAGTCTACAAAAGGCTGGTGGGCTACGGCCGGACCCCCAAGAGCTGGGAATGCATCCAAGCTAATTACTCCTGTTCACTGACAACTTATTGCTCGTATTAAGTGGCAAGGGTTAATAAACAAACCCCACCCCCCCCTTTATCCACCCGGATAGACCTGCCAGATCAGCCAGACACAGGTGGGGGGGGGGGGGGGTTCTGTTTAAGGGTCCTTTCTAGAGCAATGTCCTGAAAGTGATGTCATCAGCAGGAATATGACATTGGTTTCCTTGGTGAGTGGACGTGTTTTGAACTTTGCCCCACCATTGTGTTGCTGTTTCCCTATACAATTTTTGTTTCCTCTACTGTATTTTGTACTTTTTTTGTGTGGTTAGGACTAAATTATCTCTCTACTGCATAGAACTTTTTCTGTACCTTATATAACCACATTATTTTCCTTTTCCTTTTTTCTTTTTTGACACATACTCCCCTGTGTCCTTTTGTGTTGTTTCCCCTGGACATATATATTTTTTCTAATTGTTTCTACTTGTACCAACCTTCCCAATTTTTTTTAATATCTCATATTACTGATCTGCTTGTTTATTTTGTTGCATTTTTCTATATATTTTTCCAGTCCTCTATCTACGGCTCCCAACACATATACATATATTTTTTCAGTTTTTGGACTGAAAAAACTTTTTCTGTAAATTTTGGTTTTTCATTTATATGCCCTTTAGGAGAGAGCATATTAGCAGTTCGTATTTTGCACCTGTACTTTTTGCCATCTAGCTTTCATTCCAGCTTGTTGTTCTCATCCCCCATTTTGCATATTCTATGGTCTTGATTTGGCTAAGAGACATGTCCTAATGTAATTCATACCTGATGTTAATATGTTGTATGCAATACATTTGTTTTGAAATGTGCCATAACTCAATCAGGGATGGATCCAGAGTCTGATCTCGGGAGGGGCACATGTCCTTCTGTCTTATCCTCTCTCCCATGTCCGTCTGTCTTATCCTCTCTCCCATGTCCGTCTGTCTTTTCCTCTCTCTCATGTCCTTCTGTCTTTTCCTCTCTCTCATGTCCTTCTGTCACGCTCCTCTCCCTTCCCATGTCTGTCGCACTCCTCTCACTCCCCATGTCCATCTGTCTCTCTTCCTTCCCATGTCCGTCTATGTATCCTCTTCTTTCCCATGTCTGTCTGTCTCTCCTCTCATTTCCCAGGTCTCTGTCTCTCCTCTCCCATCCCATGTCTGTCTGTCTCTCCACTCATTTCCCAGGTCTCTCTCTCTTCTCTGCCATCCCATGTCTGTCTGTCTCTCCTCTCGACATCCCATGACTGTCTGTCTCTCCTCTCACCATCCCATGTCTGTCTGTCTCTCCTCTGCCATCCCATTTCTATATCTCTCTTCTCCCTTCCTAATTATGTCTCTCTCATCTCCCTTTGCATGTCTGTCTGTCTCCTCTCCCTTCCCATGTCTCTCTCTATTCTCTACCTCCTATGACTGTCTCTTTGTTCCTCTACCCATGTGTCTCTCCTCTTCCCCATAGCTGTCTCTTTTCCTCCTCTCCCCCCCCCCCTGTGTTCTCTCCCACCCCCCACCCCCCCGTGTTCTCCCCCCCTCCCCCCAGTGTTATATCTTGGTTATACACCAACGACATGACCCATAACCCACGTTGAACATCAAGGACATGCCCCATCACCACATTTACATGCCCCCATCACCCTTTACATACACATTGCCAATTTTATTTGCCATTAATATTCCCTAGCCAATTTGCCCAATAATATGCCAGTATTATTTACCATTAATAAGCCACAGCCAATTTGACTAATAATATGCCAGTATTTGCCATTTAATCTGCCCCTGCCAAATTGCCCAATATTATGTTGCCATTAATATTCCCCTGTCAATTTGCCCAATAATATGCCAGTATTAATAGCCATTTAATATGCCCCTGCCAATTTGCCCAATATTATGCCAGTATTAATAGCCATTTAATATTACCCCAGCCAGTTTGCCCAATAATATGCCAGTATTATTTGCCATTTAATATGCCTCTGCCAACTTTGCCCAATATTATGTCAGTATTATTTGCCATTTAATATGCCCCTGCCAATTTGCCCAATAATATGCCAGTATTATTTGCCATTTAATATGCCCCAGCCAATTTGCCCAATAATATGCCAGTATTATTTGCCATTAATATTTCCCAGCCAATTTGCCAAATATGACAGTATTATTTGCCATTAATATGCCCTAGCCAATTTGCCCAATAATATGCCAGTATTATTTGCCATTTAATATGCCTCTGCCAACTTTGCACAATATTACGTCAGTATGATTTGCCATTAATCTTCCCCAGCCAATTTGCCCAATAATATGCCAGTATTATGTGCCATTAATATGCCCCTGCCAGTTTGCCCAATAATATGCCAGTATTATTATGCCATTTAATATTCCCCAGCAAATTTGCCCAATTTAATATGCCACTATTATGTGCCATTAATATGCCCCTGCCAATTTGCCCAATAATATGACAGTATTATTCTTCCATTTAATATTCCCCAGCCAATTTGCCCAATAATATGCCAGTATTATTTGCTATTAATAAACCCCAGACAATTTTCAGGACTTACCTTTTTCCCTGGTGGCTAGTGGCAGGCAGCATGGTGTTGGTGTCCTCCATGCTGCCTGTTCGGCTCCCCGGCAGTTGTGCATGTGACAGGCGCACGTCTGACGTCAGAGCGTCGGTCATGAAACCTGTCGGCAATTCCGTCACACTGCACGGGGAGTCGAACAGGCAGCGCAAAGGTTTTTCTGTTCTGCCTGTTCGACTCCCCGTGCAGCCTGCTCGCAGGCAGAGCGATGGTGAGGAGGGATCTTCCGATCTCTGCCGGCAAGCCACGTTGTCTCCCCCCCCCCCTGGATCCACCACTACACTCAATGTCGAACCTTGTGATTCATCATACTATGCACAATAAAAATTGTAAATTAAAAAAAAAAAAAAGAGTTTAGCTGTCCTTTAACATGAAGATAAATCATGTTTACCTATTTGTTAAAATGTTATGTACAATTGTCCATTTCAGTGAGAGCAAGAGAAACACGTCAGGTTTGTCTCTGCCCAATGTATAGTTACGTCAGTGGCAAGAACTGGATAATTTTCCATTCATTATACACTAACGTAACCATCCAGATAAGCGGCAGTAAAGCTGACTTTAATGTCCTTTATTCGTAGATAATTAAAAATGCAGAAACTATAGGTTAGATGGGTGTGAGGCAGAAGGTCCCAGAGTGTGGGACACCATAAAGTGCCCGATGCACCCCCCAGAGGTCATACCTCAGGTCCGTCAGCTTTGAAGATCTCATAAGTGGTCCTCATGACCCTGCAGATCTCCTCGTGGAGGTTCTGCAGCCGGCCCTGGGTGATCTGCCGGTTCTCCTCCTGGACCTGCTGGAACTCCAGCTCCTTGAAGACCGTTTTGCCATCAATGTGAAGCAGCAGGGTTTGGCTGATCTGCTGGGCGCAGCGGGAGATGTTCAGGTTTGAGATCTTGAAGTTGTCCACAATCTGCTGGATCTGTAGCAGAAGGAGACAGGTGACATCAGTCACACACACTGAGGTCTCCTCATTAGCTGCTCACGCACCAAATAAAGTCTTACCTTGCTTGCATGCAGCAGACATTCATTGATGAAGGCACCGGATGCTCCCTTAGATGACCAATGTAATTTGGTGAGGCCGGGCTGGATCTTTTTATCCAGGAAGCGGATTCGTTCCCTAAACAAACCACGTTCCTCTGGAGACAGGGCTGATATAATCCTACACAGAGACACGGACAGGAGGAGCCATTAATATGTCCCTCCCCCTGCAGGGCAACACAGACAGAAGGGGCTAGAAGTCTATCCCTCCCCCTGCAGGGTGACACAGACAGAAGGAGTTAGGAGTCAGTCCCTCCCCCTGCAGGGTGACACAGACAGGAGGAGCTTGGAGTCTGTCCCTCCCCCTGCAGGGCGACACAGACAGGAGGAGCTAGGAGTCTGTCCCTCCCCCTGCAGGGTGACAGGAGGAGCTAGGAGTCTGTCCCTCCCCCTGCAGGGTGACACAGACAGAAGGAGCTAGGAGTCTGTCCCTCCCCCTGCAGGGTGACACAGACAGGAGGAGCTAGGAGTCTGCCCCTCCCCCTGCAGGGTGACACAGACAGGAGGAGCTAGGAGTCTGTCCCTCCCCCTGCAGGGTGACACAGACAGGAGGAGCTAGGAGTCTGTCCCTCCCCCTGCAGGGTGACACAGACAGGAGGAGCTAGGAGTCTATCCCTCCCCCTGCAGGGTGACACAGACAGGAGGAGCTAGGGGTCTGTCCCTCCCCCTGCAGGGTGACACAGACAGAAGGAGCTAGGAGTCTGTCCCTCCCCCTGCAGGGCGCTGCAGACAGAAGGAGCTATGAGTCTGTCCCTCCCCCTGCAGGGTGACACAGACAGGAGGAGCTAGGAGTCTGTCCCTCCCCCTGCAGGGTGACACAGACAGGAGGAGCTAGGAGTCTATCCCTCCCCCTGCAGGGTGACACAGACAGGAGGAGCTAGGAGTCTATCCCTCCCCCTGCAGGGTGACACAGACAGGAGGAGCTAGGAGTCTGTCCCTCCCCCTGCAGGGTGACACAGACAGTAGGAGCTAGGAGTCTGTCCCTCCTCCTGCAGGGCGACACAGACAGAAGGAGCTAGGAGTCTGTCCCTCCCCCTGCAGGGTGACACAGACAGGAGGAGCTAGGAGTCTGTCCCTCCCCCTGCAGGGTGACACAAACAGAAGGAGCTAGGAGTCTGTCCCTCCTCCTGCAGGGCGACACAGACAGTAGGAGCTAGGAGTCTGTACCTCCCCCTGCAGGGTGACAGAAGGAGCTAGGAGTCTGTCCCTCCCCCTGCAGGGTGACACAGACAGGAGGAGCTAGGAGTCTGTCCCTCCCCCTGCAGGGTGACACAGACAGGAGGAGCTAGGAGTCTGTCCCTCCCCCTGCAGGGTGACACAGACAGAAGGAGCTGGGAGTCTGTCCCTCCCCCTGTGGGGCGACACAGACAGGAGGAGCTAGGAGTCTGTCCCTCCCCTTGCAGGGTGACACAGACAGAAGGAGCTAGGAGTCTGCCCCTCCCCCTGCAGGGTGACACAGACAGAAGGAGCGAGGAGTCTGTCCCTCCCCCTGCAGGGTGACACAGACAGGAGGAGCTAGGAGTCTGTCCCTCCCGCTGCAGGGTGACACAGACAGGAGGAGCTAGGAGTCTGTCCCTCCCCCTGCAGGGTGACACAGACAGGAGGAGCTAGGAGTCTGTCCCTCCCCCTGCAGGGTGACACAGACAGGAGGAGCTAGGAGTCTGTCCCTCCCCTGACACAGGGGTGCAGCTTGTTACCTGTTATACGCCCTTACAACCAGCAGCACGTTCTCCCGCAGGTTCCGGAGATCTTCCCTCCGCTGATAGATCTCCACCAAATAGTGAGGAATCTCAAAAAGGAGCCGCTCCCAGTAATGAATCTCAGCAAACAATTTCAGCAGGTTTCTACGCAAGAGAAACAAAATGACAAGTGTTTTTTTACAGTTTGCACACGCGTGTGCACGAAGAAACACACATGAACTGTACATACACAGCAAGTGAACACACACACAACGTAAGATGCAGACACATTGTGTCTGCTCATGCAATGTATTCAGATAAAGCTGGCTATGGTCTGTTCTCTCTAGATATTGATCACTCTGACCTTTCCCCTATTACCTGTATGCTTTAACTCACTATCCATCTCCGCGGTATATAATAGCGCTACAAATAATAATAATAAATGTTTAACACTAGCACCCGACCCTATTGCTGTCTCTATAGTACGACATGGTCTAGTGACCTTCTCTGTGACCTCTCACTTATTAAAACTCTGAGAATTGAAAATGACTTCACTTTTCTGCAATTCTCTCTTTCATGAGTAAAGCCCAATGTCTCCCAAATGATAAATACACTCGCAATGTGTACACAATGACCGTTCAGCTGTCCTGTGGGGCGGGGGGGGGGGGGGAGGGAAGAGCAGTTCATTAGGCGCCGACCCCTGCTGAGACCGTGTATTGCTGCAGCAGACTGGTCAGGCAGGATGCGCAGTAAATGGCATTGGAAAGTTACACGTCTCCCTAGACAAAATGGCCGACCATACAGCAGTATGCATGGAATCAGAAGTAGGAGGAGTAAATGTACAATCTACAATACACAGGAAAGTTGTGCCAGCAATAAATCATCCGGAAAACTCGTTAGTTTAGTGAAAGTTCAGTAAAAAAATATTTATTAGAATCCAAAATAAAACCAATACTGGAGTGATGGAGACAGACAGAAAAAAAGACAAACGCTTGACGCGTTTTGCACCAACAGAAAGCACCTGTTGGTGCGAAACGCGTCAAGCGTTTTGGGTGTCTAAATGTACAATCTATTCAGGTTAATTGAGAGGGATGGCTGATTAGGGGACAAGTAATAAAACAATGGAAAACATTTTGTTTTTTTCTAGGAGAGCACTCTTAAAGGGACACTAAACGTTATTTTTCACTTGTGCTTCTGATATAGAAGCACAAGTGAAATTTTAGTTGTCCCCAGTATGAGGATGAACTGGCGTGTACTTTTGATAGTACACGCCAGTTTATCCTCTGACCGCCAACTGCCATGCTACCATAGAAAGCAGGCAGCCGTCTGGTCGGAGACCGGCTCTCTCTACTAGCGAAGAGAGAGACCCTCATTTTTGCATGGGAGAGAGACCCTCGGATTTAGCTGTCAGCACGCAACAACCAGGAAGTGCTGTGTCTCGCATGTGAGACACAGCAGATAGTAACCCCGCGTGTATCCATTAAGATACACGTTGGGTTTACTTAAATGTCCCGGGACATGTTTTGTTTAACCCTTGCTTCCTTCAAGGGTTAAACAATGTTTAATGTTCCTTTAATGTCAGTAAGAATCATCAGTTATCGGTAAGACAGAGGCCGTTACTACACGTTGGATGGCCTGTATAAATCTGTCACGTCTAAATCACCGTGGGATCCTAATTAGCCAGAAACTGATATTAGTAAGAGGACAAGTAGTACTGCTCAGGGACATTCATTGCCTTACTTTATATATGACAGCGTCATGCCTCGGCTGGTACAGACAGCAAGGGTAAATAACGCCTGTCTGCATCAAATAATTAGGAACTTGCAGCATGTCAAGTATTTGGAGCAGAGGCCCCCTGGGAAATGGTGACCAGAACACGGTTGTACATGTGATAGATTTAAAGAGACAGCCACCTGCTTATTTTCTGTATGTGGTACATATTACTAATATATACACTTATTTTAATAAAAAACAAATCCCGTGTCTCCTGTAGTTTTACACTGAAAATAATTTAACCGGGGCTGCTAAATTCAGTGACATGAGAGAGGCGGAGTTAACAGGAGGTGGGCTGGCTTCCTTTGCAGCAGTCTTCAAGCTCCGTTCCCGTGTGGAATCAGCCTCTATTCCTGCTGAGGAGATGGGCAGAACTATAGAAACTGCAGTAACTCTATTACACTGTAATTGTAGTTTTTAGGCCACCTCTGTTGTTTACAGTCATGATGTATAAATATATAATGTGTCGTTAAGGGGATAAAAAAAAAATCCAAATTTGTACGTGGGATCAAGCAAGATCCTTCATTGTTGGGAGTAGAGCCCAATGTACTTATAGCCTGTTTTCTGGGTTGTTCTCAGGAAAAACCTAAGGGTCCACTTAATATGCCCCAACTCCAGCCGAACTGGGGATGTTCTATATTATAATAAAATATTTACATTAAAAAAAGTTTTTTTTTTTAATTTTGATAAAAAATGATTTTAGGTTAATTTATTCTTTTTTTATGTTATACGAAGACATCCTCCGCATAGAATCCTATTGGGAGAAGTGGGGGCAACCATTTCGGCAGCCAAATCCTGGAGTTTGGCTTCTGAAATGTCAGCAAGTAAATAGGCCACGTTGGCCAATGTTAGTCCTGATTTCTGATCGCTTTGGTGAGCTCAAATTTGCCTGAATTTTAGGGTTATTCGGATCGCCCAAGTGATCCAACTGGGTTCAAAACTCGGATCTTCGATTTTAGTGAGAGCTATCAGACTCGACCCTCTAGAATTGAAATGGATGGTGCTGGGGGAGGGGGGAGGGGGACGCATTAAATGGTAAATAGAAATGAGGAATTCAAGGGGCTCTGAAATTTCTGATGGTGGCCCTGTATACTTGTAATATACTAGATATATTATGCACGGCCATATGGATGGGAATGATGATCATTAAACAATATTGTTATGTGTTAAATTAAAAAGAAGAGGACCTAGGACAGAACCCTGAGGTACTCCACTTATTATATATGTCCAGTTTGAGAACTTCCCATTTACCACCACTCTTTGCATTCTGTCTTTCAAGTAATTGCCAATCCCTAAACAAATCTCTGGCTCTAAGCCTATTTCAGTTAATTTGTACAGTAACCTTTTATGTGGACATTTACAGGGCTATCCACAAGTGAGGCCATCCAGAGAAGCTGAACTGAGAACATCTGACTTTAATTTGGATTCTCACTATGAGATTGTTGTGACTTTTGTGTATTTTCTATATTTTGCTAATTTATTAATATATTTATTTTGTAAATGTTCAGTTAATAAGAGGTTTGCTGCCCCTGTTAAATTGTGTTAGCTTATTTAAACCTTTAATTTATTGTTCTATATTTTCTTCCCTTTTTAACCCCTTGGTGACAATGGGCTGTTTTGACATTTCTGTGGTGTTTGTGTTTAGCTGTAATTTTCTTCTTTCTCATTTACTGTACTCACACAAATTATATATTGGTTTTAACGCCATAAGAAGGGCTTTCGTTACATACAATTATGTTCATCATATCTTACGATTTACTACAAAAAAGGTATGATGAAAAAATCAAAGGAAATTATTTTTGGACTAAAAAAATAATTTCTAGTTTCTAACTTTTGTCCGGAGCTTAAAAATGTTTGTATCCATGTTTTTCTGTTTTTTTTGCACGTTGTAGGGCAATAACACAAAATAGTGTGTGTGTGTGGGGGGGGGGGGGGGGGAAGGTTCTAACAATTTTCAGCTATAGTGACCTTTTGACCTCAACCTGAACCCTAAATTTAACCATAACTTTAACCCTTATGCGTTTGTGTTTGATTAAAGTGACTAAACATCAGTACCGATATTGATTTCCAGATAACCTTGACCAGTGTTGTCACTGCATGTCTGTATGTATCTTATTATATATGTGATTTGTTAGCCTAAGTGGTCTCTCTTTGAGGGGTCTTGTGGCTTTCCTTCACACTTGGTGTTTTTAATATATTATTAGTTCAAAGTTGTGATTTGTAACTTGACTCACTGGTTTAGCAGTGACAATACTGCAGAAACCAACTAATTTCTTTACACTTTGTTTAATGATCGTTTACGGGTTTACACACAGGAGTTAACAGTAATCTAACAATAACCCTAGATGTTAAGCAAATTTTGCCCTTTTTTTTTACTGCAATGTTGCTGACTGCCTCTAGGGGCAGTCTAGCAACAGCATTAATTTCCGACGCTCTTCCCACAAGAGGGCAGCAGCCATATTGGAGGAGAATGTTGCTCTCCGATATGGCGCTCGCGATTCACACCGTGGAGCAATCGTGAGTGCCCTTAATTCCTCGACCTGTCTAGTGGTAATTAATCATAGGGTTATTAACAGACGACGCTCTAAAAGTATAACACCCAACGTGTTTTATTACATTTCTTACATTTTTTCAGAAAAATTAGAAACTTTATAAACTGCTACTAAACAGTCTCGCTCAAAGCATTCTAGCCAAGTGGGGGACACGAAGCTATGAGCAGGGGGACCAGCTATCAATAATATACACAGATTTGACATGGAGACGAGGCACCTGTCAAACTGGGTGTTATTAATAATATTTTCTCAGGCGGTAATTTTTTCCGAGGATGACAAACTCTAGGGACCCTGTGTCTGCGTGCGTACGTCTGTTGGGAAAGGAACATACGAAATGTTTACATCTAAAAACTAGAGCAAAAAAAAATAATCAAACTCGCACCTCGGAATTGAAGTGCTGGGGAAAAAGAAAAGACAGATGCTGTGAAGACGCGGAACGCCTGATCCAGCATGTTTGTCTCACTCGCAGACTCCGCCAGATGGAAGAAAGAAAGATCTTCATGTTAACTCTCGGAGTCCCGGAAAAGCAATGTGTTTACTCCATAGTTCAGGTAGTTAGTTCCTCGCCGCAGTCGCGGGGTTAAACAGATTGTGGTTTGGCACTAATCTGCACGGTGTCAGTTATTACCAGCTTCATATACGGGCGGACACAATAACCATGTCACGGTCTGACTACTACCATCAGTGAGCAGACACATGGAGGCATCTAATAAAAATGTTTGTAACAGCGAGACGGACGCTTAGTGTGGTTAGGACATGTCTGTCCCCTGATAGAGCTATACAGAGCAAAGATTCTAAACAACATGTCCACCCCTGATAGAGCTATACAGAGCAAAGATTCTAAATAACATGTCCGCCCCCTGATAGAGCTATACAGAGCAAAGATTCTAAACATGTCCACCCCCTGATAGAGCTATACAGAGCAAAGATTCTAAACAACATGTCCGGCCCCTGAGAGAGCTATACAGAGCAAAGATTCTAAACAACATGTCTGTCCCCTGATAGAGCTATACAGAGCAAAGATTCTAAACAACATGTCTGCCCCCTGATAGAGCTATACAGAGCAAAGATTCTAAACAACATGTCCGCCCCTGATAGAGCTATACAGAGCAAAGATTCTAAACAACATGTCCGCCCCCTGATAGAGCTATACAGAGCAAAGATTCTAAACAACATGTCCGCCCCCTGATAGAGCTATACAGAGCAAAGATTCTAAACACCATGTCTGTCCCCTGATAGAGCTATACAGAGCAAAGATTCTAAACAACATGTGTACCTCCTGATAGAGCTATACAGAGCAAAGATTCTAAACACCATGTCTGTCCCCTGATAGAGCTATACAGAGCAAAGATTCTAAACACCATGTCTGTCCCCTGATAGAGCTATACAGAGCAAAGATTCTAAACAACATGTCGGCCCCTGATAGAACTATACAGAGCAAAGATTCTAAACAACATGTGTACCCCCTGATAGAGCTATACAGAGCAAAGATTCTAAACAACATGTCTGCCCCCTGATAGAGCTATACAGAGCAAAGATTCTAACAACATGTCCACCCCCTGATAGAGCTATACAGAGCAAATATTCTAAACAACATGTCCACCCCCTGATAGAGCTATACAGAGCAAAGATTCTAAACAACATGTCTGCCCCCTGATAGAACTATACAGAGCAAATATTCTAAACAACATGTCCACCCCCTGATAGAGCTATACAGAGCAAAGATTCTAAACAACATGTCTGCCCCCTGATAGAACTATACAGAGCAAAGATTCTAAACACCATGTCTGCCCCCTGATAGAACTATACAGAGCAAAGATTCTAAACACCATGTCTGCCCCCTGATAGAGCTATACAGAGCAAAGATTCTAAACACCATGTCTGCCCCCTGATAGAGCTATACAGAGCAAAGATTCTAACAACATGTCCACCCCCTGATAGAGCTATACAGAGCAAATATTCTAAACAACATGTCCACCCCCTGATAGAGCTATACAGAGCAAAGATTCTAAACAACATGTCTGCCCCCTGATAGAACTATACAGAGCAAAGATTCTAAACACCATGTCTGCCCCCTGATAGAACTATACAGAGCAAAGATTCTAAACACCATGTCTGCCCCCTGATAGAGCTATACAGAGCAAAGATTCTAAACACCATGTCTGCCCCCTGATAGAACTATACAGAGCAAAGATTCTAAACACCATGTCTGCCCCCTGATAAAGCTATACAGAGCAAAGTTTCTAAACAACATGTCCGCTCCCTGATAGAACTAACAGAGCAAAGATTCTATACAACATGTCCACCCCCTGGCAGAGCTATACAGAGCAATGATACTAAACAACATGTCCGCCCCTAACAGACCTATACAGAGCAAAGATCTTAAACAACATGTCCGGCCCCCGATACAGCTTTACAGAGCAAATATTCTACACATCAGGTCTACCCCTGATAGAGCTATACAGAGCAAAGATTCTAAACAACATGTCTGCACCCTGACAAAGCTATACAGAGCAAATGTTCTAAACAACATGTCTGCCCCTGGTAGAGTTATACAGAGCAGAGATTTTAAACTACATGTCCGCCCCCTGATAGAGCTATAAAGAGCAAATATTCTAAACAAAATGTCGACCCCCTGACAGAGCTATACAGAGCAAAAATTCTAAACAACATGTCCGCCCCTGATAGAGCTATATAGAGCAAACATTCTAAACAACATGTCCGCCCCTGATAGAGCTATACAGAGCAAAGATACTAAACAACATGTCTGCACCCTGACAAAGCTATACAGAGCAAATGTTCTAAACAACATGTCTGCCCCTAGTAGAGTTATACAGAGCAGAGATTTTAAACTACATGTCCGCCCCCTGATAGAGCTATAAAGAGCAAATATTCTAAACAAAATGTCCACCCCCGGACAGAGCTATACAGAGCAAACATTCTAAACAACATGTCCGCCCCTGATAGAGCTATACAGAGCAAAGATACTAAACAACATGTCCACCCCTGATAGAGCTATACAGAGCAAAGATTCTAAACAACATGTCTGCACCCTGACAAAGCTATACAGAGCAAATGTTCTAAACAACATGTCTGCCCCTGGTAGAGTTATACAGAGCAGAGATTTTAAACTACATGTCCGCCCCCTGATAGAGCTATAAAGAGCAAATATTCTAAACAAAATGTCCACTCCCTGATAGAGCTATACAGAGCAAAGATTCTAAACAACATGTCCGCCCCCTGACAGAGCTATACAGAGCAAATGTTCTAAACAACATGTCCGCCCCCTGGTAGAGCTATACAGAGCAGAGATTTTAAACAACATGTCCGCCCCCGTAAAGCTTTACAGAGCAAATATTCTACACATCAGATCCGCCCCTGACAGAGCTATACAGAGCAAAGATTCTACACAATAGGTCTGCCGCCTGATAGAGCTTTACAGAGCAAAGATTCCAAAAAACATGTTCGCCCCTTGACAGATCTATAGAAGAGCAAAGATTCAAAACAACATGTCCGCCCCCTGATACAGCTATAAAGAGCAAAGATTCTAAACAACATGTCCGCCCCCTGATACAGCTATGCGAAGCAAAGACAACATGTCCGCCCCCTGATACAGCTATGCGAAGCAAAGATTCTAAACAACATGTCCGCCCCCTGATACAGCTATAAAGAGCAAAGATTCTAAACAACATGTCTGCCCCCTGATAGAGCTATACAGAGCAAAAGATTCTAAACAACTTGTCCGCCCCCTGACAGAGCTATACAGAGCAAAGATACTAAACAACATGTCCGCCCCCTGGTAGCGCTATACAGAGCAGAGATTTTAAACAACATTTCCGCCCCCTGATACAGCTATAAAGAGCAAATATTCTAAACAAAATGTCTTCCCCCTGACAGAGCTATACAGAGCAAAGACTCTAAACAGCATGCCCGCCCCTGATACAGCTAGATTCTAAACAACATGTCCACTCCCTGATAGAGCTATACAGAGCAAAGATACTAAACAACATGTCCCCCCCCCCCACAGAGCAAAGATCTTAAACAACAGACCCCCCCCCCATAGAGCTTTACAGAGCAAAGATTCTACACAACATGTCCGCCCGCTGATAGAGCTATACAGAGCAAAGATTCTAAACAGCATGTCCTCCCGTGAAAGAGCTATACAGAGCAAAGATTCTAAACAACATGTCTATCCCCCTGATAGAGCTATACAGAGCAAAGATTCTAAGCAACATGTCCGCCCCCTGATAGAGCTATACAGAGCAAAGATTCTAAACAACATGTCCGACCCCTGATAGAGCTATACAGAGCAAAGATACTAAACAACAGACCCCCCCCCCCATAGAGCATTACAGAGCAAAGATTCTACACAACATGTACGCCCCTGACAGAGCTATACAGAGCAAAGCTTCTAAACAACATGTCTGCCCCCTGATAGAGCTATACAGAGCAAAGATTCTAAACAGCATGTCCTCCCGTGAAAGAGCTATACAGAGCAAAGATTCTAAGCAACATGTCCGCCCCCTGATAGAGCTAGACAGAGCAAAGATTCTAACCAACATGTCCGCCCCCTGATAGAGCTAGACAGAGCAAAGATTCTAACCAACATGTCCGCCTACCGGTAGAGCCCCCTTGATGTTATCTTTCAATTAAACATAACTTCATTTTTTGCTTCAGTTATCCTTTAATTCTTTGAATTCTCTGAGACTGAGCAGCCATGATCACTGACTGTAAACACAGAGCACACTGACACAGTGCTCATCACGGACTGTACACACAGAGCACACCGACACAGCGCTCATCACTGACTGTACACACAGAGCACACCGACACAGCGCTCATCACTGGCTGCACACACAGAGCACACTGACACAGCGCTCATTACTGGCTGCACACACAGAGCACACTGACACAGCGCTCATCACTGGCTGCACACACAGAGCACACTGACACAGCGCTCATCACTGACTGTACACACAGACCACATCACTGGCTGTACACACAGAGTACACTGACACAGCGCTCATCACTGACTGTACACACAGACCACATCACTGGCTGTACACACAGAGTACACTGACACAGCGCTCATCACTGGCTGTACACACAGAGTACACTGACACAGCGCTCATCACTGGCTGTACACACAGAACAAATCACTGGCTGTACACACAGAGCACATCACTGGCTGTACACACAGAGCACATCACTGGCTGTACACACAGAGCACATCACTGGCTGTACACACAGAGCACATCACTGGCTGTACACACAGAGTACACTGACACTCACCTGTCGAAGTTCAGGTCTATCATGCCGGCTGTCTCCTGGCTTCGAGCCATCAGGGGGATGTCCAGCCGGTTCAGGGCCTGTTTATCTGCTGCCTGGGACCATTCGGTGAAGATCTTCCTCACCAGCTCATCCAACTTCTGCACCAGCTGCTGGTAATCCTTTATAGTCTCCTCCCCTGCGCCAATCCGTGGGATGAAGTGCGCACTGGACAGAGACTGTGTACAAAGACATTACACGTTAATCATGCTACATGCACCACATCATGCAGCATCAACCGGCATACATCCAAACTACAGAGCCAAACCGCCCACTGGGCAGAACCTGCCTCTCTTCTATCAGTGTCCAGGGCCGCCATCAGAACTTTCAGGGACCCTTACTGATAAAAAATTCTGGCCCCTCCCCCCGATTAGTTTATCCATTAATAGCCCACTGATAATATGTCCATTAATAGCCACTGATAATATGTCCATTAATAACCCACTGATAATATGTCCATTAAAAGCCACTGATAATATGTCCATTAATAGCCACTGATAATATGTCCATTAATAGCCCACTGATAATATGTCCATTAATAGCCACTGATAATATGTCCATTAATAGCCACTGATAATATGTCCATTAATAGACACTGATAATATGTCCATTAATAACCCACTGATAATATGTCCATTAATAGCCCACTGATAATATGTCCATTAATAACCACTGATAATATGTCCATTTATAACTCACTGATAATATGCCCATTAATAGACACTGATAATATGTCCATTAATAGCCACTGATAATATGTCCATTAATAACCACTGATAATATGTCCATTAATAGCCACTGATAATATGTCCATTAATAGCCCACTGATAATATGTCCATTAATAGCCCACTGATAATATGTCCATTAATAGCCCACTGATAATATGTCCATTAATAGCCCAATGATAATATGTCCAGTAATAGCCCACTGATAATATGTACATTAATAGCCCACTGATAATATGTCCATTAATAGCCACTGATAATATGTCCATTAATAACCACTGATAATATGTCCATTAATAGTCACTGATAATATGTCCATTAATAACCCACTGATAATATGTCCATTAATAGCCCACTGATAATATGTCCATTAATAGCCCACTGATAATATGTCCATTAATAGCCACTGATAATATGTCCATTAATAGCCACTGATAATATGTCCATTAATAGCCCACTGATAATATGTCCATTAATAACCCACTGATAATATGTCCATTAATAACCCACTGATAATATGTCCATTAATAGCCCACTGATAATATGTCCATTAATAGCCCACTGATAATATGTCCATTAATAGCCACTGATAATATGTCCATTAATAGCTACTGATAATATGTCCATTAATAGCTCACTGATAATATGTCCATTAATAGCCCACTGATAATATGTCCATTAATAGCCACTGATAATATGTCCATTAATAGCCCACTGATAATATGTCCATTAATAGCTCACTGATAATATGTCCATTAATAGCCCACTGATAATATGTCCATTAATAGCCACTGATAATATGTCCATTAATAGCCCACTGATAATATGTCCATTAATAGCTACTGATAATATGTCCATTAATAGCCACTGATAATATGTCCATTAATAGCCACTGATAATATGTCCATTAATAGCTACTGATAATATGTCCATTAATAGCCACTGATAATATGTCCATTAATAGCCCACTGATAATATGTCCATTAATAGCCACTGATAATGTGTCCATTAATAGCTCACTGATAATATGTCCATTAATAGCCCACTGATAATATGTCCATTAATAGCCACTGATAATATGTCCATTAATAACCACTGATAATATGTCCATTAATAGCCACAGATAATATGTCCATTAATAGCCACTGATAATATGTCCATTAATAACCACTGATAATATGTCCATTAATAGCCACAGATAATATGTCCATTAATAGCCACTGATAATATGTCCATTAATAACCACTGATAATATGTCCATTAATAGCCACTGATAATATGTCCATTAATAACCACTGATAATATGTCCATTAATAGCCCACTGATAATATGTCCATTAATAGCCCACTGATAATATGTCCATTAATAGCCCACTGATAATATGTCCATTAATAGCCCACTGATAATATGTCCATTAATAACCACTGATAATATGTCCATTAATAGCCACTGATAATATGTCCATTAATAGCCCACTGATAATATGTCCATTAATAGCCACTGATAATATGTCCATTAATAACCACTGATAATATGTCCATTAATAGCCCACTGATAATATGTCCATTAATAGCCCACTGATAATATGTCCATTAATAGCTCACTGATAATATGTCCATTAATAGCCCACTGATAATATGTCCATTAATAGCCCACTGATAATTTGTCCATTAATAGCCACTGATAATATGTCCATTAATAACCCACTGATAATATGTCCATTAATAGCCCACTGATAATATGTCCATTAATAGCCACTGATAATATGTCCATTAATAACCCACTGATAATATGTCCATTAATAGCCCACTGATAATATGTCCATTAATAGCCCACTGATAATATGTCCATTAATAGCCACTGATAATATGTCCATTAATAGCCACTGATAATATGTCCATTAATAGCCCACTGATAATATGTCCATTAATAGCCACTGATAATATGTCCATTAATAACCCACTGATAATATGTCCATTAATAACCCACTGATAATATGTCCATTAATAGCCCACTGATAATATGTCCATTAATAGCCCACTGATAATATGTCCATTAATAGCCACTGATAATATGTCCATTAATAGCCCACTGATAATATGTCCATTAATAGCCCACTGATAATATGTCCATTAATAGCCACTGATAATATGTCCATTAATAGCCCACTGATAATATGTCCATTAATAGCCCACTGATAATATGTCCATTAATAGCCACTGATAATATGTCCATTAATAGCCACTGATAATTTGTCCATTAATAGCCACTGATAATATGTCCATTAATAACCCACTGATAATATGTCCATTAATAGCCACTGATAATATGTCCATTAATAACCCACTGATAATATGTCCATTAATAGCCACTGATAATATGTCCATTAATAGCCACTGATAATATGTCCATTGATAGCCACTGATAATATGTCCATTAATAGCCCACTGATAATTTGTCCATTAATAGCCACTGATAATATGTCCATTAATAGCCCACTGATAATATGTCCATTAATAGCCCACTGATAATATGTCCATTAATAGCCACTGATAATATGTCCATTAATAGCCCACTGATAATATGTACATTAATAGCCACTGATAATATGTCCATTAATAGCCCACTGATAATATGTACATTAATAGCCCACTGATAATATGTCCATTAATAGCCCACTGATAATATGTCCATTAATAGCCCACTGATAATATGTCCATTAATAGCCACTGATAATATGTCCAATAATAGCCCACTGATAATTTGTCCATTAATAGCCACTGATAATATGTCCATTAATAGCCCACTGATAATATGTCCATTAATAGCCCACTGGTAATATGTCCATTAATAGCCCACTGATAATATGTCCATTAATAGCCCACTGATAATATGTCCATTAATAGCCCACTGATAATATGTCCATTAATAACCACTGATAATATGTCCATTAATAGCCCACTGGTAATATGTCCATTAATAGCCCACTGATAATATGTCCATTAATAGCCCACTGATAATATGTCCATTAATAGCCCACTGATAATATGTCCATTAATAGCCCACTGGTAATATGTCCATTAATAGCCAATGATAATATGTCCATTAATAGCCCACTGATAATATGTCCATTAATAGCCAATGATAATATGTCCATTAATAGCCCACTGATAATATGTCCATTAATAGCCACTGATAATATGTCCATTAATAGCCCACTGATAATATGTACATTAATAGCCACTGATAATATGTCCATTAATAACCACTGATAATATGTCCATTAATAGCCCACTGATAATATGTCCATTAATAGCCACTGATAATATGTCCATTAATAACCACTGATAATATGTCCATTAATAGTCCACTGATAATATGTCCATTAATAGTCACTGATAATATGTCCATTAATAGCCCACTGATAATATGTCCATTAATAGCCCACTGATAATATGTCCATTAATAGCCCACTGATAATATGTCCATTAATATCCACTGATAATATGTCCATTAATAGCCACTGATAATATGTCCATTAATAGCCACTGATAATATGTCCATTAATAGCCACTGATAATATGTCCATTAATAGCCCACTGATAATATGTCCATTAATAGCCCACTGATAATATGTCCATTAATAACCACTGATAATATGTCCATTAATAGCCCACTGATAATATGTCCATTAATAGCCCACTGATAATATGTCCATTAATAGCCACTGATAAAATGTCCATTAATAGCCCACTGATAATATGTCCATTAATAGCCCACTGATAATATGTCCATTAATAGCCACTGATAATATGTCCATTAATAGCCACTGATAAAATGTCCATTAATAGCCCACTGATAATATGTCCATTAATAGCCACTGATAATATGTCCATTAATAGCCACTGATAAAATGTCCATTAATAGCCCACTGATAATATGTCCATTAATAGCCACTGATAAAATGTCCATTAATAGCCACTGATAATATGTCCATTAATAGCCCACTGATAATATGTCCAATAATAGCCCACTGATAATATGTCCATTAATAGCCCACTGATAATTTGTCCATTAATAGCCACTGATAATATGTCCATTAATAGCCCACTGATAATATGTCCATTAATAGCCCACTGGTAATATGTCCATTAATAGCCCACTGATAATATGTCCATTAATAGCCCACTGATAATATGTCCATTAATAGCCCACTGATAATATGTCCATTAATAGCCACTGATAATATGTCCATTAATAGCCCACTGATAATATGTACATTAATAGCCACTGATAATATGTCCATTAATAGCCCACTGATAATATGTACATTAATAGCCCACTGATAATATGTCCATTAATAGCCCACTGATAATATGTCCATTAATAGCCCACTGATAATATGTCCATTAATAGCACACTGATAATATGTCCATTAATAACCACTGATAATATGTCCATTAATAGTCACTGATAATATGTCCATTAATAGCCACTGATAATATGTCCATTAATAACCACTGATAATATGTCCATTAATAGCCCACTGATAATATGTCCATTAATAGCCACTGATAATATGTCCATTAATAACCACTGATAATATGTCCATTAATAGTCCACTGATAATATGTCCATTAATAGTCACTGATAATATGTCCATTAATAGCCCACTGATAATATGTCCATTAATAGCCCACTGATAATATGTCCATTAATAGCCCACTGATAATATGTCCATTAATAGCTCACTGATAATATGTCCATTAATAGCCACTGATAATATGTCCATTAATAGCCCACTGATAATATGTCCATTAATAGCCACTGATAATATGTCCATTAATAGCCCACTGATAATATGTCCATTAATAGCCACTGATAATATGTCCATTAATAGCCCACTGATAATATGTACATTAATAGCCACTGATAATATGTCCATTAATAGCCACTGATAATATGTCCATTAATAGCCACTGATAATATGTCCATTAATAGCCCACTGATAATATGTCCATTAATAGCCACTGATAATATGTCCATTAATAGCCACTGATAATATGTCCATTAATAGTCCACTGATAATATGTCCATTAATAGTCCACTGATAATATGTCCATTAATAGCCACTGATAATATGTCCATTAATAGCCACTGATAATATGTCCATTAATAGCTCACTGATAATATGTCCATTAATAGCCACTGATAATATGTCCATTAATAGCTCACTGATAATATGTCCATTAATAGCTCACTGATAATATGTCCATTAATAGCCCACTGATAATATGTCCATTAATAGCCCACTGATAATATGTCCATTAATAGCCACTGATAATATGTCCATTAATAGCCCACTGATAATATGTCCATTAATAGCCACTGATAATATGTCCATTAATAGTCACTGATAATATGTCCATTAATAGCCCACTGATAATATGTCCATTAATAGCCACTGATAATATGTCCATTAATAGCACACTGATAATATGTCCATTAATAGTCCACTGATAATATGTCCATTAATAGCCCACTGATAATATGTCCATTAATAGCCCACTGATAATATGTCCATTAATAGCCACTGATAATATGTCCATTAATAGCCCACTGATAATATGTCCATTAATAGCCCACTGATAATATGTCCATTAATAGCCCACTGATAATATGTCCATTAATAGCCCACTGATAATATGTCCATTAATAACCCACTGATAATATGTCCATTAATAGCCACTGATAATATGTCCATTAATAGCCACTGATAATATGTCCATTAATAGCCCACTGATAATATGTCCATTAATAGCCCACTGATAATATGTCCATTAATAGCCCACTGATAATATGTCCATTAATAGCCCACTGATAATATGTCCATTAATAACCCACTGATAATATGTCCATTAATAGCCACTGATAATATGTCCATTAATAGCCCACTGATAATATGTCCATTAATAACCCACTGATAATATGTCCATTAATAGCCACTGATAATATGTCCATTAATAGTCACTGATAATATGTCCATTAATAGCCCACTGATAATATGTCCATTAATAGCCACTGATAATATGTCCATTAATAGCCCACTGATAATATGTCCATTAATAGCCCACTGATAATATGTCCATTAATAGCCCACTGATAATATGTCCATTAATAGCCCACTGATAATATGTCCATTAATAACCCACTGATAATATGTCCATTAATAGCCACTGATAATATGTCCATTAATAGCCCACTGATAATATGTCCATTAATAACCCACTGATAATATGTCCATTAATAGCCACTGATAATATGTCCATTAATAGTCACTGATAATATGTCCATTAATAGCCCACTGATAATATGTCCATTAATAGCCACTGATAATATGTCCATTAATAGCCCACTGATAATATGTCCATTAATAGCCCACTGATAATATGTCCATTAATAGCCCACTGATAATATGTCCATTAATAACCCACTGATATGTCCATTAATAGCCACTGATAATATGTCCATTAATAGCCACTGATAATATGTCCATTAATAGCCCACTGATAATATGTCCATTAATAGCCCACTGATAATATGTCCATTAATAGCCCACTGATAATATGTCCATTAATAGCCCACTGATAATATGTCCATTAATAGCCCACTGATAATATGTCCATTAATAGCCCACTGATAATATGTCCATTAATAGCCCACTGATAATATGTCCATTAATAGCCCACTGATAATATGTCCATTAATAGCCCACTGATAATATGTCCATTAATAGCCCACTGATAATATGGCCATTAATAGCCCACTGATAATATGTCCATTAATAGCCCACTGATAATATGTCCATTAATAGCCCACTGATAATATGTCCATTAATAGCCACTGATAATATGTCCATTAATAACCACTGATAATATGTCCATTAATAGCCCACTGATAATATGTCCATTAATAGCCCACTGATAATATGTCCATTAATAGCCCACTGATAATATGTCCATTAATAGCCACTGATATGTCCATTAATAACCACTGATAATATGTCCATTAATAGCCCACTGATAATATGTCCATTAATAGTCCACTGATAATATGTCTATTAATAGCCCACTGATAATATGTCCATTAATAGCCCACTGATAATATGTCCATTAATAGTCACTGATAATATGTCCATTAATAGCCCACTGATAATATGTCCATTAATAGCCCACTGATAATATGTCCATTAATAGTCCACTGATAATATGTCCATTAATAGCCCACTGATAATATGTCCATTAATAGTCCACTGATAATATGTCCATTAATAGCCCACTGATAATATGTCCATTAATAGCCCACTGATAATATGTCCATTAATAGTCCACTGATAATATGTCCATTAATAGCCCACTTATAATATGTCCATTAATAGCCACAGATAATATGTCCATTAATAGCCCACTGATAATATGTCCATTAATAGCCCACTGATAATATGTCCATTAATAGCCCACTGATAATATGTCCATTAATAGTCCACTGATAATATGTCCATTAATAGCCCACTGATAATATGTCCATTAATAGTCCACTGATAATATGTCCATTAATAGCCCACTGATAATATGTCCATTAATAGCCCACTTATAATATGTCCATTAATAGCCACAGATAATATGTCCATTAATAGCCCACTGATAATATGTTCATTAATAGCCACTGATAATATGTCCATTAATAACCCACTGATAATATGTCCATTAATAGCCCACTGATAATATGTCCATTAATAGCCCACTGATAATATGTCCATTAATATCCCACTGATAATATGTCCATTAATAGCACACTGATAATATGTCCATTAATAGCCCACTGATAATATGTCCATTAATATCCCACTGATAATATGTCCATTATTAGCCCACTGATAATATGTCCATTAATAGCCCACTGATAATATGTACATTAATAGCCACTGATAATATGTCCATTAATAGCCACTGATAATATGTCCATTAATAGCCACTGATAATATGTCCATTAATAGCCACTGATAATATGTCCATTAATAGCCACTGATAATATGTCCATTAATAGCCCACTGATAATATGTACATTAATAGCCCACTGATAATATGTCCATTAATAGCCACTGATAATATGTCCATTAATAGCCACTGATAATATGTCCATTAATAGCCCACTGATAATATGTCCATTAATAGCCACTGATAATATGTCTATTAATAACCCACTGATAATATGTCCATTAATAACCCACTGATAATATGTCCATTAATAGCCACTGATAATATGTCTATTAATAACCCACTGATAATATGTCCATTATTAGCCCACAGATAATATGACCATTAATAGCCACTGATAATATGTCCATTAATAGCCCACTGATAATATGTCCATTAATAGCCACTGATAATATGTCTATTAATAACCCACTGATAATATGTCCATTATTAGCCCACAGATAATATGACCATTAATAGCCACTGATAATATGTCCATTAATAGCCCACTGATAATATGTTCATTAATAGCCACTGATAATATGTCCATTAATAGCCCACTTATAATATGTCCATTAATAGCCACAGATAATATGTCCATTAATAGCCCACTGATAATATGTTCATTAATAGCCACTGATAATATGTCCATTAATAACCCACTGATAATATGTCCATTAATAGCCCACTGATAATATGTCCATTAATAGCCCACTGATAATATGTCCATTAATATCCCACTGATAATATGTCCATTAATAGCCCACTGATAATATGTCCATTAATAGCCACTGATAATATGTCCATTAATAGCCACTGATAATATGTCCATTAATAGCCACTGATAATATGTCCATTAATAGCCACTGATAATATGTCCATTAATAGCCCACTGATAATATGTCCATTAATAGCCACTGATAATATGTCCATTAATAGCCCACTGATAATATGTCCATTAATAGCCCACTGATAATATGTTCATTAATAGCCACTGATAATATGTCCATTAATAGCCCACTTATAATATGTCCATTAATAGCCACTGATAATATGTCCATTAATAGCCCACTGATAATATGTCCATTAATAGCCACTGATAATATGTCCATTAATAACCCACTGATAATATGTCCATTATTAGCCCACTGATAATATGTCCATTAATAGCCACTGATAATATGTCCATTAATAGCCCACTGATAATATGTCCATTAATAGCCCACTGATAATATGTCCATTAATAGCCCACTGATAATATGTCCATTATTAGCCCACTGATAATATGTCCATTAATAGCCACTGATAATATGTCCATTAATAGCCCACTGATAATATGTCCATTAATAGCCACAGATAATATGTCCATTAATAGCCACTGATAATATGTCCATTAATAGCCACTGATAATATGTCCATTAATAACCCACTGATAATATGTCCATTAATAGCCCACTGATAATATGTCCATTAATAACCCACTGATAATATGTCCATTAATAACCCACTGATAATATGTCCATTAATAGCCCACTGATAATATGTCCATTAATAGCCCACTGATAATATGTCCATTAATATCCCACTGATAATATGTCCATTAATAGCCCACTGATAATATGTTCATTAATAGCCACTGATAATATGTCCATTAATATCCCACTGATAATATGTCCATTAATAACCACTGATAATATGTCCATTAATAGCCACTGATAATATGTCCATTAATAGCCCACTGATAATATGTCCATTAATAGCCCACTGATAATATGTCCATTAATAGCCCACTGATAATATGTCCATTAATAGCCCACTGATAATATGTCCATTAATAGCCACTGATAATATGTCCATTAATATCCCACTGATAATATGTCCATTATTAGCCCACTGATAATATGTCCATTAATAGTCCACTGATAATATGTCCATTATTAGCCCACTGATAATATGTTCATTAATAACCCACTGATAATATGTCCATTATTAGCCCACTGATAATATGTTCATTTATAGCCCCTGGGGTGATGTATAAGAGGCTCTCTTGCAGGGCTCTCTCCAGTTCATTACAAGGACGTTACAGGAGCTCTGTACAGAAGGTTAGACCTCCTCTCCACCCATAGACTGCAGTTTGATCACACATGATCCATAAAAGGATTTATTGCCATTATGAAGATTATTTGTGAATGCTGAGGATGAATCACACGCCTTACCTCCATGGCTCGGTCTATGCGACGCCTTAAAGCACGGACCCAGTGAGCCTGGCCAGCATAGCGGCACATGTGAGGCGGCACCGTGGGAATCTTCTTCCCCAACTCCTTGTTCACCAGATCCAGTTCCACTTTAAACATGTCATACACCTGTACCGTCTGCTTATCAAACGTTCTCTTTATGGCCTGGGAGAGAGAGGGAAAAGACCTGATGAGCTGCGGTCACAGTGAGTTTGGAGTATCCTTATAGTGGGGTCAAATGCTCGTAGGACAGCACATAACGTTGTTTATCCTGCAGCTCATTACACCTCCCCTCCCACCATCTGTGAGCTGTGCTCCAGGACCCCGCTGCAGGGGGTTTCCCCTCTGTCTGACTCTGACAGCATTAATGTAACAGATGCATCGCCAGGGACCCACACTGTTTGCGTTCCCTACAGCACAATAGCTGTTTTAACATTTCTGTGGTGTTTGTGTTTAGCTGTAATTTTCCTTATTTCTCATTCAATAAATCCACACATCCTCGATAATGAAGTAGAAGTGTCTCTGCGTTCAGTCCCTGTGCCCGTGGGATTGCACTACTGCGCATGTGCCCCACGGACAGCCGTTGGGACTTGGAGCGCAGAGACTTCGGGCAGAACACCTGTTCTGACAGATTTCTCGAGCAAATTCTCCTGCGCAATCGCAGGAGAATTTACTCATTGCGCATGCGCACAAAGTTACAGATGATCACTCAGCTGTAACTTTGTAAAGACTGCGCACCACACCTCCCGCCCCCTTCACACAACGCTAAGGTGGTAAGTAACACGGGGGGGGGGGGGGGAACATAAGGGGGCAACATAGGGGCAAGCACCTTGGCGAGGGGGGAGCCTTGAGGGCTGCCTCATCTTGATGGGAGTTGTGATCCCCCTGCTGCATCAATAATACAGCAGGAGGATCACAACTCCCATCAAGATGAGGCAGCCCTCAAGGCTCCCGCCCTCATTCACTGTGCTTGCCCCTATGTTGCCCCCTTATGTCCGTCCGTCCGTCGTCGTCCCCCCCCCGTCCACATATGTTCTAGCTCCCGTTAATTTAACGGGTTTAAGGTCTAGTATTATATAAAGTTTTTAGAGCCATAAAAAGGGCTTTCCTTAGATACAATTATTTTCATCATATGGTATAATTTATTATTTTTTAAAAACAAACATAAAACATGCTGTCAAATATAGAAAAAAAACCACTTTTTTTTTAAACTTTCAACTGAAAAATCTTTTACACAATTACAAACAGTAAAAAAGACCCTGTCTAAATAGTTAAAAAAATGTTGTCTTGAGTTTAAAAACGTTCATGTATGCATGTTGTTATGTTGTTTTTGGCAAGTTAGCAAGCAATAACTGAAAGTAGTGTTTTTTCTTTCCTAATCATTTTCCCTTAAGTGACCTTTTTACCCTAACCCAAATCATCACCCTTACCCCAATTCTAACCCAAAACCATTCGTAACCCTAAATCCAATAGTAACCCGAGCCCTTAATTCATCTTCCCTGTCCCATTTTTGATCTAACCATGAGTAAACCTAATTCTGTCAATTAGGTGTTTAATTCATTATTTAATTGGTTCTCTTACAATGATTTAACCTTGAGTAAACCCAATTCTGTCAATTGATTATTTAATTAAATATTTAATTTATTGTCTAACAATGAGTGCCTTCTCCAAATGTGCCCCCTAACTTGCATTCTTTTATTGGATATGTAGGTTTGATCCTTTTTTAGCATCTTCATGCACTCTCTGTTACTTTGTATTCCTTTTTGCTTCCTCTGTGTGTGAAGCTCGTTGTTGAGGAGGCGTGTCCTCACTGGGGGAGGGAAAGGGGTGTGTCCCAGTGCAGGCATGGCGAATCAGCAAAGTGTGCTGAACACACGGAGGTAAGCTCCATTAAGTTCCATTAATTGTCTTAATTGTTTCATTGTATCCATATGTGTGTATATATATATATATATATATATATATATATATATATATATATATATATATATATATATATACACACACACATATACATATATATATATATACCTGTTTAGTTTGTAAAGATGCAGCTTGATTTTGATAAAGCACCAGTAGGTGAGAAATGTGTCTGTCTTCGGGAGGGGGGGGGGGGGGGTGTCCCCATCCTGTTTTGCTGATTTTAATATCCAAGGCCATCATCCAAGGACATTAATCATTAATGATATGACCTCATCTGTGGCAAATAAACTAATTTCCAATGGGAGATATGTAATTTGAATATAAGGTCCCAAGGTGATGTCTTAAGTAATAGACACCACAGGCACATTTAAAACACATATTTCTCTTATCTTATGAATTATTCAAAAATAAAAATTGTTTAGGCTGACAGAGTCCCTTTAATTGGATCTCCTCCAACACATTAAATAGATTTAATAGACCATAGTAGTAGACCATAGGTGAGGTTAGGGTCTTACTGAAAATGTGCCTTGAGGAGGCAGGTAGTTTATGCTTTGGCAAATCCAGTCAAAACCTTCCATTTCTGTTACATACTTACCAATAGTATTCAGCTGGCGCCTGGAATGAAAAGACGTGGAGCTAAAAAATGGGGTAGAGTCGGGGCTAAAAATGGATACATGTGGCGTCGCGATTCCAGGTGACTGAGCTCCAGCTTCCCTGATAACGATACGGGGTGTCTGGATCTCAAATCTCCTCTTTTATACTGTGTGTGTGCCTGTCATACACAGTTCAAACACAATGCTGTCTGGGCAAAGTGCTAAGCATACTGTACATCTGCTATATTGATGCCAGGACAAACCCGAATTTGACAGGACTGGACCTAAAAAAACATGACTCTTGGCAAGTATGCTATTATGTTTATACAACTGCTGCCCACTTTAAAAGGTGAGACGAGTAGACCGATTTAGTTCTTCTTAAAGTATTTAATCAACTCTTGTTATAAATCATATCTTGCTGGTTACTCACCTCTCGGGCAGACAGGTGGTGGAAAACGTCCAGTAACTCCACCCCCTGCTCCACATCTCGTACGGTCTTAAACGCACTCGTGATCAGATTCTGCATCATCACTTCTAAATCCTTCACGCCAGCTCGGAACCTGCAGGAAAATAAATAAATTATGGGGGAGGGCGCTAAAGAGCACACAAAATATGAGGTGTAAAAATAGTGATAATAACAAGGAGCAGAGATTAATAAGAATAGTATTAATAATGAGAAGAATAGTAATAAGAATAGTAATAATAGTATTAATAATGAGATAAGTAATAAAAATAGTATTAATAATGAGAAGAATAGTAATAATAGTATTAATAATGAGATAAGTAATAAAAATAGTAATAATGATAAGAATAGTAATAATAGTATTAATAATGAGATAAGTAATAAAAATAGTATTAATAATGAGAAGAATAGTAATAAGAATAGTAATAAAAGTAATAAAAATAGTATTAATAATGAGAAGAATAGTAATAAGAATAGTAATAATAGTATTATTAATGAGATAAATAATAAAAATAGTATTAATAATAGAATAGTAATAAATTAGTCATTATGAGGAGAAGAATAGTAATAATAATAATCAGGAGAATAGTAATAATGACAGTGAAAACTGTAACAACAATAAGACCGCAACAATGTAACAAAAATAGATAAAAGTTCATTAGGATCAATAATTGGCAAAGGGGTCACACTAATAAGAATGATGACAAAATTGATAATAATAATAATTTTTTTTATGTTATTAGTATTATTATTATAGTATTACTAGTGATATGATAATAATTATAATAGTATTAATAATAATGATGTTACTAGACATGGTATTATTATTATATTATTACTAATCCTAACATCAGTATTATTATTGCTATTATTACTACTAATAAGTATGCTTGTTATGATAATAATAGTATTAATAATAATGATGCTAGCAGTAATATTATTAATATATTATTATTACTACTATTAATGTCAGTAGTATTGTTATTATCTCTAATAAGTATAATTGTTATGGTAATAATAATAATAGTATTAATAATAATGATGCTAGCAGTAATATTATTATATTAATACTACCCATAACATCAGTATTGTTGTTATTATCTCTAATCAGTATAATTGTTATGATAATAACAATATCATCCTCTATAATAATCTTCAAGTGTCTCTGCGTCCAGTCGCTGTGTCCGTGGGATTGCGCTACTGCGCATGTGCCCCACGGACAGCCGTTGGGACTTGAAGCGCAGAGACTCCAAGCGGGGGGGGGGGGGGCATAAGGGGGCAACATAGGGGCAAGCACCTTGGCGAGGGGGGAGCCTTGAGGGCTGCCTAATCTTGATGGGAGTTGTGATCCCCCTACTGCATCAATAATACAGCAGGAGAATCACAACTCCCATCAAGATGAGGCATCCCCCTCAAGGCTCACCAGGGTGCTTGCCCCTATGTTGCCCACTTATGCCCCCCCCCCCCGTCCACATATGTTCTAGCGCCCGTTAATTTAACGGGTTTAAGGTCTAGTTAATAATAATGATGCTAGTAGTAATAATATTATAATTATATTATTACTACTCATACCATCAGTATTATTGCCATTATTATCTCAAATAAGTATAATTATGATAATAATAATAGTACTAATAATAATGATGCTAGTAGTAATAATATTATATTATTACAACTCATCACATGAGTATAATTTCTATTATCTCTAATCAGTATAATTGTTATGATGATAATAATAGTATTAATAATAATGATGCTAGTAGTAATATTATTATTCGTAGTACTCATTCCATCAGTAGTGTTATTTTTATTGTTATTCCTTATAATATAAATGCCCCTCTCTGTTGTCCTCGCTGGCCGGTCTGGGTTTACCTGTTGTAGTCCTCATGCCAGGCCGTATTCTTTACATCCAGGATGCTTTTCTTTACAGATTTGAGGATCTGGAGGTTCTTATGAAAAGTCTCCTCAATCTCCAGCAGGTTGCGAGTGATCTGGGGGCCGCGCTGTCCGGAGAAGCAGGGAAGCGGGGTCTGCGTCCCATTTTCCCATCGGCCAAACTGCTGCTGGCACAGGCAGACCTGGGGGAGACACAGATAAAAACAGTTATATTATCCGCTGGCAGGCAGGATCTCGCAAGCCAATGAGGACCAGCATGGCCGCTCCCATGCTCACAGCCCTGCTCACTTTAAAGTGGCGACATAACCATAAAAACCTGGTGCCACCAATCCGATGTATCTTTACATACACACGTGGGGGTACTCTGAGCTCTGTCTCTCAACTGAGGGAGACACGGTCACTGCCTACATCTATCAGGGGGTGGACATGTTATTTATTATTTTTGATCTGTATAGCTCTATCAGGGGGCGGACATGTTGTTTAGAATCATTGCTCTGTATAGCTCTATCAGGGGACGGACATGTTGTTTTGAAACTTTGCTCTGTATAGCTGTATCAGGGGGCGGACATGTTGTTTAGAATCTTTGCTCTGTATAGCTCTATCAGGGGGTGGACATAATGTTAAGAATCTTTACTCTGTATAGCTCTATCAGGGGCGGACATGTTGTTTAGAATCTTTGCTCTGTATAGCTCTATCAGGGGCGGACATGTTGTTTAGAATTTTTGCTCTGTATAGCTCTATCAGGGGCGGACATGTTGTTTAGAATCTTTGCTCTGTATAGCTCTATCAGGGAGTGGACATGTTGTTTAAAATCTTTGCTCTGTATAGCTCTATCAGCGGACATACATGTTGTTTAGAATCTTTGCTCTGTATAGTTCTCTCATGGGGGAGACATGTTGTTTAGAATCTTTGCTCTGTATAGCTCTATCGGGGGGAAGACATGTTGTTTAGAATCTTTGCTCTGTATAGTTCTCTCATGGGGGAGACATGTTGTTTAGAATCTTTGCTCTGTATATCTCTATCAGTGGGCGGACATGTTGTTTAGAATCTTTGCTCTGTATATCTCTATCAGTGGGCGGACATGTTGTTTAGAATCTTTGCTCTGTATATCTCTATCAGCGGACATACATGTTGTTTAGAATCTTTGCTCTGTATAGTTCTCTCATGGGGGAGACATGTTGTTTAGAATCTTTGCTCTGTATATCTCTATCAGTGGGCGGACATGTTGTTTAGAATCTTTGCTCTGTATAGCTCTATCGGGGGCGGACATGTTGTTTTGACAGAAAAGCGCCGCTTCGCCTGAGGACATTTGAAAAGAATTCTAAAGACCATGGAAGAGAGGCGCCAACAGGGATCCCGCTGACAGCAGACGGAGGGTGCACACCGCCTGTAAAACACGCTGAACACGGGAGGACTGGTGACCTGCTCTCTCTTTTTTCCTTTTGTTCTTATTTCCCCGTTTTTAATTACTTATTTTATGGAGTAGTTATATGTTTTTTAATATAAGCCTTACTATACATAGGGGCAAATAAATAATAGTTTTTTTACTACTGAATATACTCCATTTAACCCGTTTATTACCAATTCATCCCCTGGATAAAACGAGCTGGAACTTGGAGTTGACACCTACACACGTGGGATGGTGGGACTTGTAGTCCAACTGCTATATGTACTTAGAGCCAGTACTTTTAGGCTCTAGAGTGTGTGAGTGTGTTTCTTTTGGGGGAAAATATACAGCTAATCCCTATCTGTGAATACTACCCATTGTATGTCTATGTTTTTTTGTCTTTTTATGTACAATCCCTTTGGAAGAAAAACAGTTTTGGGTACAACCCGACTGGAATCTATATTTCCAATACTGAATCTTTGACTTGATAAGTATTTCCACGTTTATATTTATTTTATATATATATTTTTTGTTTATTTATTATTTATTTATCGACTGTTTTACTACATTGGTGTTATTGATCTAAGCACTTATACATTTTTTTGCATTTTTGTGGAATTTTTTTGAATCTATATATTCTTTTGAATTTATACTACCGATTTGCGCAACACTTTATCACTACTATTAATGTTGTTTTGAATATTTGCTCTGTATAGCTCTATCAGTAGGGGACATGATGATTAGATTCTTTGTTCTGTATAGCTCTATCAGGGGGCGGACATGTTGTTTAGAATCTTTGCTCTGTATAGCTCTATCAGGGGGAGGACATGTTGTTTAGAATCTTTGCTCTGTATAGCTCTATCAGGGGCAGACATGTTGTTTAGAATCTTTGCTCTGTATAGCTGTATCAGGGGGCGGACATGTTGGTTAGAATCTTTGCTCTGTATAGCTCTATCAGGGGGCAGACATGTTGTTTAGAATCTTTGCTCTGTATAGCTCTATCAGGGGCGGACATGTTGTTTAGAATCTTTGCTCTGTATAGCTCTATCAGGGGCGGACATGTTGTTTAGAATCTTTGCTCTGTACAGCTCTATCGGGGCCAGACATGTTGTTTAGATTCTTTACTCTGTATAGCTCTGTCAGGGGGCGGACATGTTGTTTAGGATCTTTGCTCTATATAGCTCTATCAGGGGACGGACATGTTGTTTAGAATCTTTGCTCTGTATAGCTCTATCAGGAGGAGGACATGTTGTTTAGGATCTTTGCTCTATATAGCTCTATCAGGGGACGGACATGTTGTTTAGAATCTTTGCTCTGTATAGCTCTATCAGGGCAGACAAGTTGTTTAGGAACTTTATATCTTGGGTACAGCCTGGGAGATAAGCATGTGTATAAATAAACACATTGGAGTGTAAGCTCTGTGCACAAGGCCGCGCTCCGGGTCTGTACAGCGAGGCAGTGTTATATATAAACACATAATAATCACATACAGGAAGGTGCTTTCAGTGTAACCCTTTCACTGCCAGTGAATACAATCTGTCCTGAAATAATGATGTGTCCACTGACTGAGGACACCAGGGGTTAATCCTGACCAGTGGCTTTCCATCGCTCTCTGACACGTTACCATGGGAACAGAGACGTGTCCACAATGCTCTCCATACCCATGGCAACATGCCACGCGAGAACCGCCACTAACATCTCTCACGCTGCAGATCCACAAAGGAACAAAGCCTCACCTTAATGATCATACTATACTGCACACGCAATATACACACGATGCATGACATGTACACACTGCACAAGGAATATACACACAATGCATGACTTGTACACACTGCACACGCAATATACACACAATGCATGACATGTACACACTGCACACGGAATATACACACAATGCATGACTTGTACACACTGCACACGGAATATACACACAATGCATGACATGTACACACTGCACACGGAATATACACACAATGCATGACATGTACACACTGCACACGGAATATACACACAATGCATGACATGTACACACTGCACACGCAATATACACACAATGCATGACTTGTACACACTGCACACGCAGTATACACACAATGCATGACATGTACACACTGCACACTGAATATACACACAATGCATGACTTGTACACACAATGCATGACATGTACACACTGCACACGCAATATACACACAATGCATGACTTGTACACACAATGCATGACATGTACACACTGCACACGCAATATACACACAATGCATGACATGTACACACTGCACACGCAATATACACACAATGCATGACATGTACACACTGCACCCGCAATATACACACAATGCATGACATGTACACACTGCACCCGCAATATACACACAATGCATGACATGTACACACTGCACCCGGAATATACACACAATGCATGACATGTACACACTGCACCCGGAATATACACACAATGCATGACATGTACACACTGCACATGCAATATACACACAATGCATGACATATACACACTGCACACGGAATATACACACAATGCATGACATGTACACACTGCACACTGAATATACACACAATGCATGACATGTACACACAGCACACACACTATACACACAATGCATGACATGTACACACTGCATACGCAATATACACACAATGCATGACATGTACTCACTGCACACGCAATATACACACAATGCATGACATGTACACACTGCACACTGAATATACACACAATGCATGACATGTACACACAGCACACACACTATACACGACATGTACACACTGCACACGCAATATACACACAATGCATGACATGTACACACTGCACACGCCAAATACACAGAATGCATGACATGTACACACTGCACACGCAATATACACACAATGCATGACATGTACACACTGCACACACAATATACATACAATACATGACGTGCACAATGTACACGCAATATACACACAATACATGACATGTACACACTGCACACGGAATATACACACAATGCATGACATGTACACACAGCACATGCAGTATACACACAATGCATGACATGTACACACTGCACACTGAATATACACACAATGCATGACATGTACACACAGCACACACACTATACACACAATGCATGACATGTACACACTGCACACGCAATATACACAGAATGCATGACATGTACACACTGCACATGCAATATACACAGAATGCATGACATGTACACACTGCACACGCAATATACACACAATGCATGACATGTACACACTGCACACACAATATACATACAATACATGATGTGCACAATGTACACGCAATATACACACAATACATGATATGTACACATTGCACACTGAATATACACACAATGCATGACATTTACACACTGCACACGCAATATACACACAATGCATGACATGTACACACTGCACACACAATGCATGACATATACACACTGCACATGAAATATACACACAATGCATGACATGTACACACTGCACACGCAATATTCACACAATTCATGACATGTACACACTGCACACGCAATATACACACAATGCATGACATGTACACACTGCACACACAATATACATACAATACATGACATGTGCACAATGTACACGCAATATACACACAATGCATGACATGTACACACTGCACACGATATACACCCAATGCATGACATGTACACACTGCACACACAAAATACACCCAATGCATGACATGTACACACTGCACATGCAATATACTCGCAATGCATGACATGCACCCACTGCACAAGCAATATACTCACAATACATGACATGTACACCATGCACATGCAATATACATGTGGCTCCTCCTGTCTGTGTCACCCTGCAGGGGGAGGGACAGACTCCTAGCTCCTTCTGTCTGTGTCACCCTGCAGGGGGAGTGACAGACACCTAGCTCCTTTTGTCTGTGTTGCCCTGCAAAGGAAGGGACAGACTTCTATCTCCTTCTGTCTGTGTCACCCTGCAGGGGGAGGGACAGACTCCTAGCTCCTCCTGTCTGTGTCGCCCTGCAGGGGGAGGGACAGACTCCTAGCTCCTTCTGTCTGTGTAGCCTTATATATATTTTGATAGCTTCTTCCATTTGATTAAGTTGTACACACATACCTCCAGGAGATCTTTGCAGCGCTGGATAAAGGCATCAACCTGGGCAAAGATATTGGTGTGATCCAGAACCCATCCTATCTTTGAAAATCTACAATACAAAATATCTGTATCAGCTCCTGACATAACCATTTCACCAATTACTAGACCTCATCTAGCACAAAAAACACAGGACAAGCAAGAAAAAAACAATAGCAGATCCCTGGTAAACAAACAAAAAGACATGTTAATTTAAATAAGAAAAATATACCAGAAAGTTATCACTAGACACTCTGTGAACATGTTACCCTTTCAAATTCTACAACACAAATGTATTGCCCACCCAGGCTGGAAAACAAAGGGTGAAACATTACTAGTTGATCACATGACATGGAGGTGTGTTTCAAAGTGTCACAGAGAGAGTGCATCTGTGTAATCACGCCTGTCTTACACGTGTACAATGATATACCAGCAACCCCCCAACATTAATGTTACCTCTAACACCCCTAATGTACCCCACCAACACCTAACACTAACCCTGTCCCCCTAATACCAACACCTAACCCTAATGTCCCCCCTAATCCAAACACCTAACCCTAATGTCCCCCCCTAATCCCAACACATAACCCTAATGTCCCCACTAACCCCAACACCTAACTATAACCCTAATGTCCTCACTAACCCCAACACCTAACCCTAATGTCGCCACTAACCCCAACACCTAACTATATCCCTAATGTCCCCACTAACCCCAACACCTAACTATATCCCTAATGTCCTCACTAACCCCAACACCTAACTATAACCCTAATGTCCTCACTAACCCCAACACCTAACTATAACCCTAATGTCCTCACTAACCCCAACACCTAACTATATCCCTAATGTCCTCACTAACCCCAACACCTAACTATAACCCTAATGTCCTCACTAACCCCAACACCTAACTATAACCCTAATGTCCTCACTAACCCCAACACCTAACTATAACCCTAATGTCCCCACTAACCCCAACACCTAACTATAACCCTAATGTCCCCACTAACCCCAACATCTAACTATAACCCTAATGTCCTCACTAACCCCAACACCTAACTATAACCCTAATGTCCTCACTAACCCCAACACCTAACTATAACCCTAATGTCCCCACTAACCCCAACACCTAACTATAACCCTAATGTCCCCACTAACCCCAACACCTAACGATATCCCTAATGTCCTCACTAACCGCAACACCTAACTATAACCCTAATGTCCCCACTAACCCCAACACCTAACTATAACCCTAATGTCCTCACTAACCCCAACACCTAACTATATCCCTAATGTCCCCACTAACCCCAATGTCCTCACTAACCCCAACACCTAACTATAACCCTAATGTCCCCACTAACCCCAACACCTAACTATAACCCTAATGTCCTCACTAACCCCAACACCTAACTATAACCCTAATGTCCTCACTAACCCCAACACCTAACTATATCCCTAATGTCCTCACTAACCCCAACACCTAACTATAACCCTAATGTCCTCACTAACCCCAACACCTAACTATATCCCTAATGTCCTCACTAACCCCAACACCTAACTATATCCCTAATGTCCTCACTAACCCCAACACCTAACTATAACCCTAATGTCCTCACTAACCCCAACACCTAACTATAACCCTAATGTCCTCACTAACCCCAACACCTAACTATATCCCTAATGTCCCCACTAACCCCAACACCTAACTATAACCCTAATGTCCCCACTAACCCCAACACCTAACTATAACCCTAATGTCCTCACTAACACCAACACCTAACTATAACCCTAATGTCCCCACTAACCCCAACACCTAACTATATCCCTAATGTCCTCACTAACCCCAACACCTAACTATAACCCTAATGTCCCCACTAACCCCAACACCTAACTATAACCCTAATGTCCTCACTAACCCCAACACCTAACTATAACCCTAATGTCCTCACTAACCCCAACACCTAACTATAACCCTAATGTCCTCACTAACCCCAACACCTAACTATAACCCTAATGTCCTCACTAACCCCAACACCTAACTATATCCCTAATGTCCCCACTAACCCCAACACCTAACTATATCCCTAATGTCCTCACTAACCCCAACACCTAACTATAACCCTAATGTCCTCACTAACCCCAACACCTAACTATAACCCTAATGTCCCCACTAACCCCAACACCTAACTATATCCCTAATGTCCCCACTAACCCCAACACCTAACTATAACCCTAATGTCCTCACTAACCCCAACACCTAACTATAACCCTAATGTCCTCACTAACCCCAATACCTAACTATATCCCTAATGTCCCCACTAACCCCAACACCTAACTATAACCCTAATGTCCCCACTAACCCCAACACCTAACTATAACCCTAATGTCCCCACTAACCCCAACACCTAACTATATCCCTAATGTCCCCACTAACCCCAACACCTAACTATAACCCTAATGTCCCCACTAACCCCAACACCTAACTATAACCCTAATGTCCCCACTAACCCCAACACCTAACTATAACCCTAATGTCCCCACTAACCCCAACACCTAACTATAACCCTAATGTCCCCACTAACCCCAACACCTAACTATAACCCTAATGTCCCCACTAACCCCAACACCTAACTATAACCCTAATGTCCCCACTAACCCCAACACCTAACTATAACCCTAATGTCCCCACTAACCCCAACACCTAACTATAACCCTAATGTCCCCACTAACCCCAACACCTAACTATAACCCTAATGTCCCCACTAACCCCAACACCTAACCCTAATGTCCCCACTAACCCCAACACCTAACTATAACCCTAATGTCCTCACTAACCCCAACACCTAACTATAACCCTAATGTCCCCACTAACCCCAACACCTAACTATAACCCTAATGTCCTCACTAACCCCAACACCTAACTATAACCCTAATGTCCTCACTAACCCCAACACCTAACTATATCCCTAATGTCCCCACTAACCCCAACACCTAACTATAACCCTAATGTCCCCACTAACCCCAACACCTAACCCTAATGTCCTCACTAACCCCAACACCTAACCCTAATGTCCTCACTAACCCCAACACCTAACTATATCCCTAATGTCCTCACTAACCCCAACACCTAACTATAACCCTAATGTCCTCACTAACCCCAACACCTAACCCTAATGTCCCCACTAACCCCAACACCTAACTATATCCCTAATGTCCTCACTAACCCCAACACCTAACTATAACCCTAATGTCCTCACTAACCCCAACACCTAACTATATCCCTAATGTCCCCACTAACCCCAACACCTAACTATAACCCTAATGTCCTCACTAACCCCAACACCTAACTATAACCCTAATGTCCTCACTAACCCCAACACCTAACTATATCCCTAATGTCCCCACTAACCCCAACACCTAACTATAACCCTAATGTCCCCACTAACCCCAACACCTAACCCTAATGTCCTCACTAACCCCAACACCTAACCCTAATGTCCCCACTAACCCCAACACCTAACTATATCCCTAATGTCCCCACTAACCCCAACACCTAACTATAACCCTAATGTCCTCACTAACCCCAACACCTAACTATAACCCTAATGTCCTCACTAACCCCAACACCTAACTATATCCCTAATGTCCCCACTAACCCCAACACCTAACTATAACCCTAATGTCCCCACTAACCCCAACACCTAACCCTAATGTCCTCACTAACCCCAACACCTAACCCTAATGTCCTCACTAACCCAAACACCTAACTATATCCCTAATGTCCTCACTAACCCCAACACCTAACTATAACCCTAATGTCCTCACTAACCCCAACACCTAACCCTAATGTCCCCACTAACCCCAACACCTAACTATATCCCTAATGTCCTCACTAACCCCAACACCTAACTATAACCCTAATGTCCTCACTAACCCCAACACCTAACTATATCCCTAATGTCCCCACTAACCCCAACACCTAACTATAACCCTAATGTCCTCACTAACCCCAACACCTAACTATAACCCTAATGTCCTCACTAACCCCAACACCTAACTATATCCCTAATGTCCCCACTAACCCCAACACCTACCTATAACCCTAATGTCCCCACTAACCCCAACAACTTACTATAACCCTAATGTCCCCACTAACCCCAACACCTAACTATATCCCTAATGTCCCCACTAACCCCAACACCTAACTATAACCCTAATGTCCCCACTAACCCCAACACCTAACTATAACCCTAATGTCCCCACTAACCCCAACACCGAACTATAACCCTAATGTCCTCACTAACCCCAACACCTAACTATAACCCTAATGTCCTCACTAACCCCAACAACTTACTATATCCCTAATGTCCCCACTAACCCCAACACCTAACCCTAATGTCCCCACTAACCCCAACACCTAACTATAACCCTAATGTCCCCACTAACCCCAACACCTAACTATAACCCTAATGTCCCCACTAACCCCAACACCTAACTATAACCCTAATGTCCCCACTAATCCGAACACCTAACTATAACCCTAATGTCCCCACTAATCCGAACACCTAACTATAACCCTAATGTCCTCACTAATCCGAACACCTAACTATAACCCTAATGTCCTCACTAACCCCAACACCTAACTATAACCCTAATGTCCCCACTAACCCCAACACCTAACTATAACCCTAATGTCCTCACTAACCCCAACACCTAACTATAACCCTAATGTCCCCACTAACCCCAACACCTAACTATAACCCTAATGTCCCCACTAACCCCAACACCTAACTATAACCCTAATGTCCCCACTAACCCCAACACCTAACTATAACCCTAATGTCCCCACTAACCCCAACACCTAACTATAACCCTAATGTCCCCACTAACCCCAACACCTAACTATAACCCTAATGTCCTCACTAACCCCAACACCTAACTATAACCCTAATGTCCTCACTAACCCCAATACCTAACTATATCCCTAATGTCCCCACTAACCCCAACACCTAACTATAACCCTAATGTCCCCACTAACCCCAACACCTAACTATAACCCTAATGTCCCCACTAACCCCAACACCTAACTATATCCCTAATGTCCCCACTAACCCCAACACCTAACTATAACCCTAATGTCCCCACTAACCCCAACACCTAACTATAACCCTAATGTCCCCACTAACCCCAACACCTAACTATAACCCTAATGTCCCCACTAACCCCAACACCTAACTATAACCCTAATGTCCCCACTAACCCCAACACCTAACTATAACCCTAATGTCCCCACTAACCCCAACACCTAACTATAACCCTAATGTCCCCACTAACCCCAACACCTAACTATAACCCTAATGTCCCCACTAACCCCAACACCTAACTATAACCCTAATGTCCCCACTAACCCCAACACCTAACTATAACCCTAATGTCCCCACTAACCCCAACACCTAACCCTAATGTCCCCACTAACCCCAACACCTAACTATAACCCTAATGTCCTCACTAACCCCAACACCTAACTATAACCCTAATGTCCCCACTAACCCCAACACCTAACTATAACCCTAATGTCCTCACTAACCCCAACACCTAACTATAACCCTAATGTCCTCACTAACCCCAACACCTAACTATATCCCTAATGTCCCCACTAACCCCAACACCTAACTATAACCCTAATGTCCCCACTAACCCCAACACCTAACCCTAATGTCCTCACTAACCCCAACACCTAACCCTAATGTCCTCACTAACCCCAACACCTAACTATATCCCTAATGTCCTCACTAACCCCAACACCTAACTATAACCCTAATGTCCTCACTAACCCCAACACCTAACCCTAATGTCCCCACTAACCCCAACACCTAACTATATCCCTAATGTCCTCACTAACCCCAACACCTAACTATAACCCTAATGTCCTCACTAACCCCAACACCTAACTATATCCCTAATGTCCCCACTAACCCCAACACCTAACTATAACCCTAATGTCCTCACTAACCCCAACACCTAACTATAACCCTAATGTCCTCACTAACCCCAACACCTAACTATATCCCTAATGTCCCCACTAACCCCAACACCTAACTATAACCCTAATGTCCCCACTAACCCCAACACCTAACCCTAATGTCCTCACTAACCCCAACACCTAACCCTAATGTCCCCACTAACCCCAACACCTAACTATATCCCTAATGTCCCCACTAACCCCAACACCTAACTATAACCCTAATGTCCTCACTAACCCCAACACCTAACTATAACCCTAATGTCCTCACTAACCCCAACACCTAACTATATCCCTAATGTCCCCACTAACCCCAACACCTAACTATAACCCTAATGTCCCCACTAACCCCAACACCTAACCCTAATGTCCTCACTAACCCCAACACCTAACCCTAATGTCCTCACTAACCCCAACACCTAACTATATCCCTAATGTCCTCACTAACCCCAACACCTAACTATAACCCTAATGTCCTCACTAACCCCAACACCTAACCCTAATGTCCCCACTAACCCCAACACCTAACTATATCCCTAATGTCCTCACTAACCCCAACACCTAACTATAACCCTAATGTCCTCACTAACCCCAACACCTAACTATATCCCTAATGTCCCCACTAACCCCAACACCTAACTATAACCCTAATGTCCTCACTAACCCCAACACCTAACTATAACCCTAATGTCCTCACTAACCCCAACACCTAACTATATCCCTAATGTCCCCACTAACCCCAACACCTACCTATAACCCTAATGTCCCCACTAACCCCAACAACTTACTATAACCCTAATGTCCCCACTAACCCCAACACCTAACTATATCCCTAATGTCCCCACTAACCCCAACACCTAACTATAACCCTAATGTCCCCACTAACCCCAACACCTAACTATAACCCTAATGTCCCCACTAACCCCAACACCGAACTATAACCCTAATGTCCTCACTAACCCCAACACCTAACTATAACCCTAATGTCCTCACTAACCCCAACAACTTACTATATCCCTAATGTCCCCACTAACCCCAACACCTAACCCTAATGTCCCCACTAACCCCAACACCTAACTATAACCCTAATGTCCCCACTAACCCCAACACCTAACTATAACCCTAATGTCCCCACTAACCCCAACACCTAACTATAACCCTAATGTCCCCACTAATCCGAACACCTAACTATAACCCTAATGTCCCCACTAATCCGAACACCTAACTATAACCCTAATGTCCTCACTAATCCGAACACCTAACTATAACCCTAATGTCCTCACTAACCCCAACACCTAACTATAACCCTAATGTCCCCACTAACCCCAACACCTAACTATAACCCTAATGTCCTCACTAACCCCAACACCTAACTATAACCCTAATGTCCCCACTAACCCCAACACCTAACTATAACCCTAATGTCCCCACTAACCCCAACACCTAACTATAACCCTAATGTCCCCACTAACCCCAACACCTAACTATAACCCTAATGTCCCCACTAACCCCAACACCTAACTATAACCCTAATGTCCCCACTAACCCCAACACCTAACTATAACCCTAATGTCCCCACTAACCCCAACACCTAACTATAACCCTAATGTCCCCACTAACCGCAACACCTAACTATAACCCTAATATCCTCACTAACCCCAACACCTAACTATAACCCTAATGTTCTCACTAACCCCAACACCTAACTATAACCCTAATGTCCCCACTAACCCCAACACCTAACTATAACCCTAATGTCCCCACTAACCCCAACACCTAACTATAACCCTAATGTCCCCACTAACCCCAACACCTAACTATAACCCTAATGTCCCCACTAACCCCAACACCTAACTATAACCCTAATGTCCTCACTAACCCCAACACCTAACTATAACCCTAATGTCCCCAATAACCCCAACATGTCCGCCCCCTGATAGAGCTATACAGAGCAAAGATTCTAAACAATATCCCTGATAGAGCTATATAGAGCAAAGATTCTAAACAACATGTCCGCCCCCTGATAGAGCTATACAGAGCAAAGATGCTAAACATGTCCATCCCCTGATAGAGCTATACAGAGCAAAGATGCTAAACATGTCCATCCCCTGATAGAGCTATACGGAGCAAGAAGGGTTCAATAAGGTGCTTTATTTGTATTCCATTTCCATCTAAAATGACTATACTGGGAGTAACTGGCAGCTGAATATACGGCAATAAACCATTCATCGTCTGGTCGTGGGGATTCTCGTACCTCTGATGCACATGGGATGTTCTCAGATACTGCTCTTTCCACGCCGTGCAGCACAGGATGCAATCCTTAAGGACTTGTCTACTTGAGGTCACGTAACCATCAAAGATATTGTCTAGAGAGACCTGCCTGCTGCACAAGCGGATCAGCTCGTTACTCGCCTGGAGAAGAGACAAGAGATTATACATCACCTGATAAAATCTACCAAACAACTTACACAGCACTTGGTACATAGAAGGGAACAACATACTGCCTTAGACAAACAGAGACAGACTGATACATCAGAGAGAGCCCTGATCGCAGAGCTTCCAGTCTAGATGGAGTGGGGGACAGGATCATTTGGGGACAATGGGAGCTGGGTGGGTTTGGCCAGAGGTTTATTAATGGATGTTCTAGTAGGATGAATAGTAAGCTTCCATTTTTCCTAACAGTATTTGGGGACAGTGGGAGCTGGGTGGGTTTGGCCAGAGGTTAATTAATGGATGTTCTAGTGCGATGAATAGTAAGCTTCCTTATTCCTAACAGTATTTGGGGACAGTGGGAGCTGGGTGGGTTTGGGAGCTGGGTGGGTTTGGCCAGAGGTTAATTAATGGGTGGTCTAGTGGGATGAGTAGTAAGCATTCCTTATTCCTAACAGTATTTGGGGACAGTGAGAGCTGGGTGGGTTTGGCTAGAGGTTAATTAATGGGTGGTCTAGTGGGATGAGTAGTAAGCATTCCTTATTCCTAACAGTATTTGGGGACAGTGAGAGCTGGATGGGTTTGGCCAGAGGTTAATTAATGGATGTTCTAATGGGATGAATAGTAAGCATCCTTATTCCTTACAGTATTTGGGGACAGTGAAAGCTGGGTGGATTTGGCTAGAGTTTAATTAATGGATGTTCTAGTGGGATGGATAGTAAGCTTCCTTTTTCCTAACAGTATTTGGGGACAGTGGGAGCTGGGTGGGTTTGGCCAGAGGGTAATTAATTGATGTTCTAGTGGGATGAATAGTAAGCGTCATTATTCCTAACAGTATTTGGGGACAGTGAGAGCTGGGTGGGTTTGGCTAGGTGTTGATTAATGGATGTTCTAGTGGGATGAATAGTAAGCTTCCTTATTACTAACAGTATTTGGGGACAGTGGGAGCTGGGTGGGTTTGGCCAGAGGGTAATTAATGGATGTTCTAGTGGGATGAATAGTAAGTTTCCTTATTCCTAACAGTATTTGGGGACAGTGAGAGCAGGGTGGGTTTGGCTAGAGTTTAATTAATGGATGTTCTAGTGGGATGAATAGTAAGCTTCCTTATTACTAACAGTATTTGGGGACAGTGAGAGCTGGGTGGGTTTGGTCAGAGGTTAATTAATGGATGTTCTAGTGGGATGAATAGTAAGCTTCCTTATTACTAACAGTATTTGGGGACAGTGAGAGCTGGGTAAGTTCATTACAAAAGTTAAGATAAAATCTGTTGACAAACACAAAATGATACATTGAAAAAAGGACTGGATCACCAAAACATTGTTTTTATTGTAGAGAATAAAAATGACTGGAAATGATCTATACATTGTATGAGCAAAACTGCCAGCAAATGCCTAAATTAGGAGAAAAACGTGTCTGGGGAGTCTCCTGCTTATGACATCACCTGTGGCACGGTATGCAAATGAACAGGTGATGTCATAAGTAGGCGACGCCACAGAGGCATCTAAAACATCTATTTCTCTTATTTTATGCAGTTGGTGTATAGATCCTTTTTTCTGCCTTCTCTATATTCACAAGGACGGTTTAGGTTAAGACGACTCCTCAGAGCCTCTGCATTTTTATCTGAGTATATTTTTGGACTCCTTACTAAACGGGCAATTCCACTTAGAGCGTCCACAAAAAAAGAGTCTTTAGATTAAAGGATCAGTATTTTTCCTCAGCATCTCCTAAGTGCAAATAAAGTATAATAGACTTATAACTGTTAGAGCATCAATCCCACCTATCTCTGACAGCCACTCCTTTCTAGAATACATTCCAGCACACACAACTCACACCCCTCTACATTCCAAGTAGTTGAGTCCAACAGAAAGAGGCTGATTCCACAGTAATACATGATGAAAGCACTTTCTTACAGGGGAGCATGAAAACTTCTGTAGAGGAAGTCAGTACTATTTGCTCCCTAGAGTATAGGGGGTCATAGAATTTAGAGACCCCAGTGAAATGATGTTGAAACTACAGGAGGACTGTAATTTGTTTTGAATCAGAGATACATGTCATCTTTTAAAATTAAGTGTAACCAGAACTGAGTACTGTGCTTAGGTTTAAGTTAGACCGCCCAGACATATATAGAGGGTGTTTGTAAAAGTGGGGCAAATATCAGTTCTGTATAAAGATCATTTCTGGGGTCGAAGTTCTAATAGTGATGTCATCAGCAGGAACATTCCATTGGTTTCCATGGTGACTGCACCAGTTTTAGAACTTTGCACCAAAGCTGACCTTTACACAGAATGAGGAGGAGGAGGTCAGGGGAGCAGTGATGCTGGGTTTTGTCCGACCTTGCGGAAGAGAGAGGTGAGGCGCTCCCGGGTGTTGTAATACGGGGAGTTGACCCAAATGAGGCGGATCAAGTTGAGGAGATGTGGGAACTTGGCCGGCATGTCCTTAACACTCAGCACCGTCAACTCTTCAAACGGGACTTTCAGCAGCGACAGGAAGGTCAGGTTGGACTGAGCCTGGAGGGATCCATCCTGGGAAGATAAAGCGGGGAGGGGGAATGGTGAGCCACAAGAGCAGGTATAGCGGTGAAGATTTCAGACAGAAAACAATCCTTCCAATGGCTACAACCTTCTCCCAATTAAACAGCCCAGATGGAGCATCATGGACAAATACCAGAAAATAACACTATCAGGAACTGAGGCAAATCTCAGTGGGAACGATAAGGTGAATCGCAATGAGAACGGTGAGGTGAATCCCAATGAGAACGGTGAGGTGAATACCAATGGGAACGGTGAGGTGAATCCCAATGGGAACGGTGAGGTGGATCTCAGTGGGAATGGTGAGGTGAATCCCAATGGGAATGGTGAGGTGAATCCCAATGAGAATGGTGAGGTGAATCCCAATGGGAACGGTGAGGTGAATCCCAATGGGAATGGTGAGGTGAATCCCAATGGGAACGGTGAGGTGAATCCCAATGGGAATGGTGAGGTGAATCCCAATGGAAACTGTGAGGTGAATCTTCGTGGGAACGGGGAGGTGAATCTCAGTGGGAACGGGGAGGGGAATCCCAATGGGAACGGTGAGGTGAATCCCAATGGGAACGGTGAGGTGAATCCCAATGGGAACGGTGAGGTGAATCCCAATGGGAACGGTGAGGTGAATCCCAATGGGAATGGTGAGGTGAATCCCAATGGAAACTGTGAGGTGAATCTTCGTGGGAACGGGGAGGTGAATCTCAGTGGGAACGGTGAGGTGAATCCCAATGGGAACTCTGAGGTGAATCTCAGTGGGAACTGTGAGGTGAATGCCAACGGGAGCTTGTGAGGTGAATGCCAATGAGAGCTTGTGAGGTAAATCCCAATGGGAGCTGTGCGGTAAATCACAGTGGGAACTGTGAGGTGAATCTCAGTGGGAACAGTGAGGTGAACCCCAGTGGGAACTGTGAGGTGAACCCCAGTGGGAACTGTGAGGTGACTCTCAATGGGAGGCCTTACAGAAGATGAAAGCCCTGGAATAGAAGATGGTGCATAGAACATGCTGAAGGTTCATAGGCAAGTTGTACACTGCACAGGAAAAAAAGTCAAGGTCACTTTCCAGTCACTTACTTGGATCTGCTTGGAGAGTTTCTGAAAGGGTCCTATGTAAGAGGACTTTGCCATCTCCAGGATTTGCTCGATGTGTTTGACCCCAGGTTTATCCAGCTGTTGGCTAATCCCTGAGAGGTCTGTGCACCGATCTCTCCAGAACTCGATCTCCTCCAAGGGTCCAGAACTCTCGCCCATCTCCACCGCCTCCTGTGCACTGAGCACCTCCTTAATCTGACGCGTCCAGTGGACCATGGCGGCTGTTAAAGGAAACAGTGTCACAGACGCCAGCACATGGCAGATCTACAGGTCTATCCGATAGGTTACTGATTCACAGATGCAGCAAACGGTGCACCACTATGGGATACATCACACATCAAGACTGTCTCTCATGCATTAGGGAAGGCAGAGGGGCAACACCACAGCGAATATAAATAAAAAGTGGAATCAGCCACTGACAATACAGGGAAAAACACAATGGGATATAAACACTCGGTGTACTCGCACTTAGCACCAAATATTGGTATATAGGTATAAATCAGACTCCCGTCTCCGCCGGTACTCATTGCCATCGGCGCAGAGGTCCTTTCCCGCACTGAAAAATCAGGATTTATACCAATTTTTTTTTTTTAAAAAGGCCTCAATCCCCTTTACACATAACGAACGGCGATTGCGCCTTTTTATCCTGCTTCCCGACACTTTAGAGAGCAGGGATTTTTATACGGAATTTTTATACGGACTCCTCAATGTATTCGGCGATTTAGGAACAATTATTACTGACTTTGAGATGCCAACTTGAATGCAATAAACTCCTTATCCCCTTCACAAACAGGTTGTGCCACCGATCCGGACCTTCACATGGAAGTCCCCGACCGCAGGGACTTTTATGACGAAGCCGGAAGTACCCGGCTTCATCACAGAAGTCCCGGCGGTCGGGCCGGGGGGCAGCAGGGGGAGTCTGCGCTCATCGCGCAGACATCCCCTGCTGTTAGAGAGGGGGATCCAGGTCCTCTGCAGCTCTGCTGGGGACCTGGATCCCAGTCTTATAGTCTGACCTCAATTTGAGGTCAGATTATAAGACGACCTCGATTATAAGACGAGGGGTATTTTTCAGAAAAAAAATTCTGAAAAAAACCTTGTCTTCTAATCGAGCAAATACGGTAAATGTAGGTGTAAAACAGCTCCCCAACACAGATTTTATAGCAGCAGTAATTAGAAACACCCCAGACGCCCCTACAGTGCCAAAAAATGGAAAAATGACCAAGGAAATCCTTATCAACTAATGCAGAACCCGGGGTAAATGGAACATACGGTAATAATAAAAAAGAATTAATAATAACAAATTACCACTGAAATATAGAGGGGAAAAAAAAATATATATATATATATATATATATATATATATATATATATATATATATATATATATATACACACTTTATAGATATTTATTTAAATAAATAATACTAATTATATAAAAGAAAGGAAAAAAAGAAAAAAATATTTTTTATAAAAGAAAGAGGGGCCTCCATTCTCATCCAACAGCACACTGTGGTACCCTACAATGTATAACAAATTATTTACACATAGCAAGGATCAAAAAAGAGTGACGCAAACAATACAAGAGACTCAAGAAACATAACAGGAATAGGACCTTGCACAGACATGCATAGACTGGTAGAAAATCACAAATGAAGGATATAATATATCGCTTCTATAAGACTTAATAGCAAAGAACGAATGTGCAAAAGCCTAGAAAATAACAACATGTATAGGCTGATGGAAGACAGGCGGCAATACACAATTTACCAAAAACCTATATATAACTATATTGATACAAACAAAAAAAGGGGGAGAAATGTGTGATACAGTTTGATATATAACACCGGGCACTACTCAGTCAAGTATGGATAGAGAGCCTCTTCTGGTGGGCAGGGTGACCTTTTCAAAAAGTAATGGCATTAACTCCTTCTACATGTGGATTATTTCTTGTGTGGCTTTTCTCACTACTCTCATGCCCTTATCGGCTTTTTGCTTACTCACAACTATTTCATGTTTGAGGACGTGGGACGGCTATGGGTGCAAAGTTTGAGCCCTAATACGCCAATCTGTTTTCGGGTTGGTAGGAGGCCTCCCACGTCTTTGGAGATGGGAACACCTTCAGACAATCGACTGCTTTCTATTTTCGTTATATAGATGATTTGCTGTTTATTTGGCAGGGTGGGTGAGGGATGGCCTCCTCTATTATAGCCTTTGTGAACCATTACATGCTAAATCTTAAGTTACTGAGAGTGAGATTACTTTCTTGGATGTCACCATACGGGGTCAAGGTACCAAAATAGAAACAGAGGTTTATCAGAAACCCACTGCCAGGAACATGATTTTACATGCCACGTTATGCCATTTAACCCAATTTATACGTCTGAAACGTAATTGTTTGTCTGATAAGCTCTACCAAATACATGCCTCTGCTTTGACTAAACGGTTGTTGTTGAGCGGTTATCCCAAAAATAAGATTCGTAAGGCTAGAGGCATTGTAGATAAATTAGACAGACAGGAATTACTAAAAACATATATGGTCAGCTCGGAGTCCAAGAAGGGGAATAGAGGAAAAAGAGGTGAAGTAGAGACTGAGATCAGTTTCGTTTTTTCCGAACTCCAGCTCTGACCACAGGGAGGTGTGTAATCTTATTAAATCAAGCCTTCCAGTGCTATTTGTGGATAAAAAAAAAACGTCGAAAGATAGTAGCGAATGGCTGTAGATACTCGGCCAGGAAGGCACCAACTCTTGGAAATATTCTCTCCCCTCGTCTTTCTAAAAACCACCAATCCAACAGAATTGGTTGACAAGAACCCAAGGCAGCTAGCGTTGTGGCCATGTACTCACATCACATACTTTTAACTCCAGAGTCACCGGCAAAACCTTTTACTACAAAACAATTTCTGAACAGTAACTCAAACAGTGTTATCTACTTAATCACTTGCCAGGTATGTAATGAACAGTATGTGGGTCGAAAAGGGAGGGATGCCAAGTGTAGGATTAGGAAACTTTTCAACTCTGCGGTTAATCCTAAAAACAGTGCCTCCGTGGGCAAACATTTTCAGTCCCATGTAGGAGTGCGAGGTAAAAGCTTTGTAGCTGTGAATAATTATTGTTTTCCACATCGCTTCTTTCTTTTTATGCCAACTTTGTATCCATCAACACAGGGGAACCTCGAAGAAAACGGCCAGTGAGAAGAGACTGGACCAGCAGCTACAAATCACCTCATATGGGGGTCTCAAAGCTTTACGTATCAGCCGGCCTCAAACACTGCGTCCCATGTAATTGTATTTGTGTGTGCGAAAAAACAAATTACTACTGCAGACCTTTGAAAAGCTTGGTGGTAATATAACTGCATGAAAAGTGTCAGAGTACCCCAAGTTCCATGCCCTGGGTTGTCTACTGGGTTGTCGACAGTATTACATGGGGAGCGTCTGAGCGAAAGATTGGACAGGTCTTATAGTCAGACCAGGAGGAATTTACTACATGTTTACGGTCGATCTGGTGTGGGGTATACAATTGGAAAGAATTATCATCTCAGATTGTCAAATTGATTAGTACCTTATTAAAGGTTTTAATTGAAACTAAGTTTATCCTACATAATGTAATTAATACGTAAAGATTGTATGCCTTTATGTACATTGTTGAGAAAGATATCGAACTTTGCTTTTTCAAACTCTCAAGTATTTAAACAAATAAACATCACAGTTAGTCCATCCTGTCTTCTGTTTTGTTTTGAGGTTCGACTGGTAACAACATGTAGTCGGGACATATGTAGTAAATCGATTATAGTACAGTAAACGTACTGCTGTTTAACCTCCAGTAATCAGGGGGGGGACTTAACATGGAGTACCTCCAAATTGACAACAGATATTTGAATCAGAATTGAGGGTTTTTTCATTAGCTGTTGTAGACGAGTAAGAGGTTTTTCTAGTAAGTCGGAAAAAGTAATTTAAAAAAAAAGAAAAAAACATATTTTATTGGGTTTTTTTTTATTATAAATGATTAGATACCATTATTTGGATTGTATAAGAAGAAAGAGCAAATGTAGAAAAAATGTGCACCCCGCTCTCCGAACCAGGTAAGTGTAAAAATACTTTATTCAGTGCAACACAGACTACAAAAGGAACACAGACTGCGGAACAGGTTTGGGGAAGACCGCACCTTACGCGTTTCACATGTTGTAACGCTTAATCATACATTTGTTCTAAAAGTTCGCGTCTCATCATCAACGCTGTGATGCACCCGCCCTCTTAGCAGCAACCTGTAATTGGAGCTGGCTGAACACTAAGTGTTTTCTCTCTTGTATAACAAGAAAGCCCTTCTTATAATTAATATATAGATAGATGGATAGATAATTTATGTGAGTACATGAAATGAGAAAGAGGAAAATTACAGCTAAACACAAACACAGCAGACATGTTAAAAAACAAACAGTCATTGACCTGCAAAAACAACAAAAAGCCCAGCCATAATTCTCATTTAAGGTCTTGAAAAAGATGGCTCACTTACTTTCCAGTCTCTGCACCAGTTCCTTATCTCGGATGGCCTCTAAGGGTTCCAGGTTCATGGCCTCGATGGGAATGTAGAGGACTGTGTGTCCCTGGAGCTTATACCGTGTGTCTGGGGGTCAAATGGAAGAACAGGGTTAAGGTGGGAATTGGAAAACTACAGAAGATCTTGTAAAGGTTAGAATGAGATGGGACAAGGAAATTAACTGGGTTCTTTCACCTCAACAATCTTTGCACTGTGAACATAAGGAATAAAAAATTATCTACAGGTTGTGTTGTATTCTCTACAGACCTCATAGTTACTGTTACCTATGTCTTATACTCTACAGACCTCATAGTTACTGTTACCCATGTCTTATACTCTACAGACCTCATAGTTACTGTTACCTATGTCTAATACTCTACAGACCTCATAGTTACTGTTACCCATGTCTTATACTGTACAGACCTCATAGTTACTGTTACCCATGTCTTATACTCTACAGACCTCATAGTTACTGTTACCCATGTCTTATACTCTACAGACCTCATAGTTACTGTTACCCATGTCTAATACTCTACAGACCTCATAGTTACTGTTACCCATGTCTTATACTGTACAGACCTCATAGTTACTGTTACCCATGTCTTATACTCTACAGACCTCATAGTTACTGTGACCTATGTCTTATACTGTACAGACCTCATAGTTACTGTTACCCATGTCTTATACTGTACAGACCTCATAGTTACTGTTACCCATGTCTTATACTGTACAGACCTCATAGTTACTGTTACCTATGTCTTATACTCTACAGACCTCATAGTTACTGTTACCCATGTCTTATGCTCTACAGACCTCATAGTTACTGTTACCTATGTCTTATACTCTACAGACCTCATAGTTACTGTTACCTATGTCTTATACTCTACAGACCTCATAGTTACTGTTACCTATGTCTTATACTCTACAGACCTCATAGTTACTGTTACCTATGTCTTATACTCTACAGACCTCATAGTTACTGTTACTTATGTCTTATACTCTACAGACCTCATAGTTACTGTGACCTATGTCTTATACTCTACAGACCTCATAGTTACTGTTACCCATGTCTTATACTCTACAGACCTCATAGTTACTGTTACCCATGTCTTATACTCTACAGACCTCATAGTTACCGTGACCTATGTCTTATACTCTACAGACCTCATAGTTACCGTGACCCATGTCTTATACTCTACAGACCTCATAGTTACTGTGACCCATGTCTTATACTCTACAGACCTCATAGTTACTGTTACCTATGTCTTATACTCTACAGACCTCATAGTTACCGTTACCTATGTCTTATACTCTATAGACCTCATAGTTACCGTTACCTATGTCTTATACTCTACAGACCTCATAGTTACCGTTACCTATGTCTTATACTCTACAGACCTCATAGTTACTGTTACCTATGTCTTATACTCTACAGACCTCATAGTTACTGTTACCCATGTCTTATACTCTACAGACCTCATAGTTACTGTTACCCATGTCTTATACTCTACAGACCTCATAGTTACTGTTACCTATGTCTTATACTCTACAGACCTCATAGTTACTGTTACCCATGTCTTATACTCTACAGACCTCATAGTTACCGTTACCTATGTCTTATACTCTACAGACCTCATAGTTACCGTTACCTATGTCTTATACTCTACAGACCTCATAGTTACTGTTACCTATGTCTTATACTCTACAGACCTCATAGTTACTGTTACCCATGTCTTATACTCTACAGACCTCATAGTTACTGTTACCCATGTCTTATACTCTACAGATCTCATAGTTATCTATGTCTTATAATCTATATACCTCATAGTTACTGTTACTAGTTACTGTTACCTATGTCTTATACTCTACAGACCTCATAGTTACTGTTACCTACGTCTTATACTCTGCAGACCTCATAGTTACCGTTACCCATGTCTTATACTCTACAGACCTCATAGTTACTGTTACCTATGTCTTATACTCTACAGACCTCATAGTTACTGTTACCTACGTCTTATACTCTACAGACCTCATAGTTACTGCTATTGGAGTAATGGCAGCTAAAGACCAGCTTGATCGAAGGAATCTGCCTTGGTACCTCACAGTGCTCTCATTTCTGATTTATCAATTTCACGCTCTCTCCCCACCACTCAGTAACAACCTCTAGTACCAAAGGGGCCCATCGGTGCTCTGACTGGCGATGATTATCCGTCAACATGTGCTGATCAATGTTTGTCATGCAATACACACCAAACGAGCCTTATGGCTTGAAGGAGATAAATATCTTCAACAAGAGAGAGCTGAGCTCTGTGAAATGGTAGTATTTATCCGACTTCCAATAAATCAGTAATATCTTTCGAACAGCACTAGTGGCGTCGCTGGGGGGGTACTAGGGCTGAAACACCGGATCTCTGCTCCATAGCCCCGAATGGAGACTCTCCTGGTTTTTTCCCCACATGCGGAGCGCTTGCCTGACAAGGGCGCATCAGCCTGAGTCCAGCGCCAGGCTGGGTCCTGAATTGCAAGGTAAGCACAATATCTGTGCTGAGGCAAGACTATTATATATAAAGAAATACTACAACTGTACTTTTATTATTGTACTATTTATGTAGTTTATGTAAACTGAGTGTGAGTGTGTGTGAGTGGCACAGTGAGCGAGTGTGTGTGAGTGGCAGAGTGAGAGGGTGTGTGTGGCAGAGTGTGTGTGAGTGGCAGTGTGCGAGTGGCAGAGTGTGAGTGGCGGAGTGTGCGTTTGAGTGTGTGAGTGTCAGTGTGAGTGTGTGGCAGAGTGTGTGTGTTAAGTGGCAGAGTGTAAGTGGGTGTGAGTGGCAGAGTGCAAGTAAGTGTAAGTGTGTAAGTGAGTGTGGCAGAGTTTGAGTATTTGGAAGAGTGTAAGTGTGTGTGAGTGAGTGCAAATGTGAGTGGCAGAGTTATGAGTGTGTATGTGTGTGTGAGTGGCAGAGTGTAAGTGTGTGTGAGAGTGTAAGCGTGAGCAGCAGTTATGAGTGTGTGTGTTAGTGCGTGTAAGCGTAAGTGGCAGACTTATGAGTGTGCGTATGTGTGTGAGTGGCAGAGTGTAAGTGTGTGTGAGTGGCAGAGTGTAAGCGTGAGCAGCAGAGTTATGAGTGTGTGTCTGTGAGCGGGAGTGACTGACCTATGAGTGTGCGTATGTGTTTGAGTGGCACAGTGTAAATGTGTTGACAAAATGTCTGTGTGGGAAAGGCCATCTGTGTGTATAAGGGTATCTGTGTGTAAGGTTGTCTGGGTGAATGTATGTGTGTAAGAGACTGTGTGAGTGTAAGGTTGTCTATATAGGGTATCTATGTGGGGAAGTGTAAGGGTGGGTGTCTGTGTGTGTGGGGGGGGGGGTGATATCCCCTATATTATGGCATATTATGAGACTGTTGGTCTACTTTTTTCTCAAAGTCTGGTAAATGGTGTATGCAACGTACACAAAATAGTGTATGCTCAGTTATTTTGAAATCATGGGAATTTGCCCACATTCAAGTGTGTGTGTGGTGTAAGTTGGTGTGTGTAAGTGGGATTGTGTGTCTCTGTGTGTAAGGGTGTGTGTATGTTTGTGTGACTGTGCAAGTGTAAATGTGTGTGTCTATGTGTGGCTGCATGTGTATGTGTGTGTTTTTGTGTGCTGTGAGTCTTATTGTGTATTGTGGTACAGGAATGTGCAGCATGAGTCTGTGATACACTCACACACTGCACATTACTGTGAGTATTATTGCTGTGGAGTGTGTGAAACACGCACACACTGCACATTACTGTGAGTTTTATTGCTGTGGAGTCGGTCACAGACAGACACACACACATACATACAGTCAGTCAGTCACACACACACATTTTCAGTCACACACATACAGTCAGTCACAGACAGACATACAGTCGGTCACAGGTAGACATACAGTCAGTCACACACAGTCAGTCATTCACACTTCGAGTCAAATACACTTACACACAAGTCAGCAATTTTGTTGTTGTTTAAGATAAAAAAAAAAGTGCATCTATCAATATGCCCCCCTACTGGCTGCTATACCTCCTTCTCGTCTGGTCTGTGCCCTGCTGTTGATCTAGTCCTGCTGCGCACAGTCAGCGCTCGGACACTATAGTGCGGTGCGTGTGGGGGCGGAGTGTACACACTGCTCCCTCGCGCTCCACTGGATAAATAAATAAAATGATCCCAGCGGCGAGGGCACCATGCAGGGACATAACTGGGGACAGAGATTTGAAAAACCTGAACCAACACATTTTTACTTCCCTAAACAAAGCACAAGCTTTCATGCGAAGAGTCTTCAGAGGAGACAGTTTTTTGCCACAGAGCTAACCGGCAGAGCTGCCGTCACAGGCTCCAGGCTCCGATTTCCTGAGACATCATCCACTTAGGGTCGTTCAGCGTCCTATCGCAAGCCCTCCTTCCGTTGGGACTTCCAGGTCCAGAGGAGCTTCCTCTTCCAGGGCAAGATTTCAGTCAGGTAAGAATTTTACCAGTTCTGCCTCATGTTCCCGTTGCCGGCAGATTGTCCCATTTCCTTCCCCAATGGACTATGCTCACCCGGGATCCCTGGGTCCTACAAACCGTCACAGGTTTCAGTATAGAATTCTCTTCCGTGCCGGTGCACTCTTCTCCATCTCCTGCGTATGTCTTCAGAGGCCCTATCGCTCTTGGATGCAGAGCTTTGGGAAAAGAGAGCTATAGAATGCGTTCTAGACCATCTTTATTTGTATTTTTTTCTCAGCAATATTTTTCTTGTGAAAAAGAAGTCTGGGGAATACCGTCTAGTTATCAATTTCAGGGCTATGAATTTGCACGTTTCCTATGACACTTCAAGATGGAGGGCATCCATCTTTGACACGACCTCCTCGGGGAACGAGATTGGTTTTCTCACTGGTTTCTCATGGATGCTTACCTCACGCTTCCCATCCACCCAGGCGACAGAAAATGTCTTCAATTCCGCTGGCAGGGCCGCCTGTGGTAATTCACCTGCCTTCCTTTCGTATTCACTTCAGCCCCCTGGTGCTTCACAAAACCCCTTGAAGCCCATCATGGTGTTCTTACAGGCTCAAAAATGTGCTCCTTAATCTATCTAGACGATATCCTTTGTGACCCAGGATCGTCCTACACTTCGCAGGGACACTCGTCTCACCATCCAATTACTACCTAGGGTCTTGTAGTAAATCAACAAGGCCAAATCAGATCTGGTTCCGAAGCAATTGGTCCAGTTTCTGGGATCTACTGTGTACTCATACATAAGGTCTGTTCTCAAACTCCCTCAGTCCAAGATTTCAACCATCAAAAAGGCAATCCATCGCCTCCCTGCGGGATTTTGCTCGGTTTCCTGTCGGCCTCTATCCAGGTGATCTTCCCAGGGCCCTTACATTACCGGGCTCTGCAGCGGCTCAGGACTCACTTTTGTTGCTCGGGCTCCTACAATCAGATGGTTTTTATCACGGACGAAGTTTGGTTAGAACGCCACTGGTGGCTCAACCACATAGAGGCCTGGAACGGCAAAGATATTTTAAGTCACCTCCCTGACTTTACTCTGGATTCCGATGCCAGTCTACTTGGCTGGGGCGCTTGGTGCTAGGAATGGCCACCGGGGGTCTATGGACTCCAGGGGAAAGAAGTCTCCATATCAACTGCTATGAACTCATTGCCGGCTCGTTCGCCATATGCAGCTTCACCAAAGCCCAGGTGGCTCTCGCTCCAAGCTCGATTGGATCATCACTTGTCCACTCGGGCAGAGTACCTTCTGGGAAAGGACAATCTTGTGGCAGACTGGTTTTCACATCATTGGAGGGATGCCAGCGACTGGTGCCTAGACCCCTGGATGTTTCGACACCTCAGTCAACTTCGGGGTCCCTTCCAGATGGACCTGTTTGAATCAAGGAGAAATCGCCAAACAGATGTTCTTCAGTTGGATCAGCTATCCGGATCCGCTATTATTGGCAGTAGATGCCTTTCTGCAGGTAGGGCCGCCTCAAGGGGCTTATGCCTTTCCACCATTCTCAATGATCCTTCAGACCCTCCATCTGGAGCGGTTGCATGGCACCACAGTTCTCCTGATTGCCCCTCTTTGGCAGACTCGCCATGGTTTTCCTTACTGGAGCTGCAGGGACCCCCTCCTCTTGCAAACATCTCTGGATCTCCTGGTGAACCAGCAGGTGAATATTCATTCACTGATCTGTGCTTGGTGACAGTTTCCGGGGGTTCATGGGACATGTCAGGACTATCGGCAGCGGCTCAAGATCTTCTCTGGTATTCATGGGCCCCAGGAAGTCTTACTTCCATGCTTGGAGGATCTGGCATAGCTGGTGTTTTGGTCAACAGCTCTCGGCAGCTCATGTCGCTGTTTACGGTCTGGGTGTGGGCAAGGACCCGTCCCGTGTCGTCTACTTCGGGGCATTTGCTCAGCTCGACCCCCCCCCCCCCCCCAATCTGCTGCTCCTCCTCTTGGGAGGTCTCCCAAGTTCTGCGGTATGTCGAAGGTTGGCTTGATAATGATTTCTCTCTCTGCAACAGCTTTTGCCTAAACTCGCCTTTTTATTCTGTCTCGCTTCGTTCCGTCGAGTCTCGGACATTCGCGCTTTTGACGCTAACTCGTTTGTTGAGCCCTGATGTATACCCATATATACCTATTGTTCATTGGCATGAAATATATCAGTCTGCATGCCACCAAAGCATGTGAACTTATTTACTCCACTTCTATCAAATCTGTCACGGGCTCCACCCCCGGATCTTTTGGAGATCTGGTAACGCCCCTGGACAGCACGTGTTACGATATTTGTTCAAAAAAGTTGTTTTAATCAGTAAGAACTAGCCTTCTGTCCGGAATAAAAACAAATGTGGGGGTATAAATGAAATCCATGGAATAAAAAAAGAAACAAAAAAGGCTGAGGAGTGAAAAGAAAAGGAATAACGGTGCAAAGGAAAGAGTAAAGGAGAAAAGGAAAAAGACATTGTGGGCCGATAGGTTGAGATGGATGGATAAGAAGGTAGAGAGAGGATGTTACCGGTGAGGGCAGCCAGGAATCGGTGAAAGTGGGCGGAGAAGTTGTTGCGGATACTCTCCGGCCAGCTGGTGTTACTAAATATGTAGGGGGCGTACACTCCATTCATGAGTCGGAGAAGGGCCACTATGTAAGAGCCACGCATGGATCCGAACTGCAGTGTCTCCTCCAGGTTCTCAGGGGTAAGGGAAGCTCGCTCCTTACGGATAAAATATATCAACTGCTCCACATTCTGCGCGAGAGAAAAAAAACAGAACAGGATCAGCCAGGGAAATAATGAGTGACATGTTTAATGGGTTAACGTTTCATGGATTGCCCCTGCTCTGCTGACTTTGTTAATGATCTTTCTATCAAGCTTCGTTTAGCAGATATCACTAGAACTTGATTCTGCATAAGGGGTGTGGTCTGTCACCGACTGACGCCCCCTATTGGTCAATGCAACACGATAAAGCCTGTGCTATTGGTCTGGCAATGTGTCAGTCTGACAGGCCACTTGGACAAGCGGACAAGTGTCCTAGTGCTTGATTTATGGTATCCTGATCAGAGTGGTATGTTTAGTGGGTTAAAGGGGCTCTCCTCAGCACATTGCACCAGTGCTGGCTGGGTTCAGGTTAAGGTTGCTATACATACTGGTGCTTGTGTCTCACCTGTGCTGGCATGTTTGGCTCCACGTGAAGGCCGGACTGAGGATCAAAGTACACAGCGAGCGTCTGCTGGGTGACATCTGAGACAAATCGATCTATAGCTGCGTCCAGATCCGCCGTCCATAACTCGGCTCTCATGTTGCTCAATACAATCCTCTGCTTTAAATTCGGCTTCTAGATAGAGAGACAGGAGACACAGTTACCCAGGTAAATCTAGCACTGGACGGAGCAGGAGGAGAGGAGATGAGGAGGGATAACAAGGTCACGTGACATGGAGGAGAGGAGACGAGGAGGGACAATAAGATCATGTGACATGGAGGAGAGGAGACAAGGAGGGACAATAAGATAATGTGACATGGAGGAGAGGAGACAAGGAGGGACAATAAGGTCATGTGACATGGAGGAGAGGAGACAAGGAGGGACAATAAGATCATGTGACATGGAGGAGAGGAGACAAGGAGGGACCATAAGGTCATGTGACATGGAGGAGAGGAGACAAGGAGGGACAATAAGGTCATGTGACATGGAGGAGAGGAGACAAGGAGGGACAATAAGATCATGTGACATGGAGGAGAGGAGACAAGGAGGAACAATAAGGTCATGTGACATGGAGGAGAGGAGACAAGGAGGGACAATAAGATCATGTGACATGGAGGAGAGGAGACAAGGAGGGACAATAAGGGCCTACACATGCCCTACATGCAACTTACATAGTCTATTTCCTACCATCCATACTGATAGGGAGGGATTTTATGGAGTAATAGGAGGAGTTATAAGCAGGAATAGTAAGAGATATAGGGAGGGGTTATATGGTAGGCAGGAATTTTTAAGGGGTGAGATGTGATATATAAGGAGGGTTTATATCTTATAGAGGATGGGTGAGATATAAGGGGGGTGAATAGCTGTATCAAGGACAGGGTGAGATACATGATACATTTATAGTGGTATAGAGTATGTGGAAAGATATATAGGTGGGAGCAGTAATACAGAGATGGGGTTTGGGAGCAGTAATACAGGGATGGGGTTTGGGAGCAGTAATACAGGGATGGGGTTTGGGAGCAGTAATACAGAGATGGGGTTTGGGAGCAGTAATACAGAGATGGGGTTTGGGAGCAGTAATACAGAGATGGGGTTTGGGAGCAGTAATACAGAGATGGGGTTTGGGAGCAGTAATACAGAGATGGGGTTTGGGAGCAGTAATACAGAGATGGGGTTTGGGAGCAGTAATACAGAGATGGGGTTTGGGAGCAGTAATACAGGGATGGGGTTTGGGAGCAGTAATACAGAGATGGGGTTTGGGAGCAGTAATACAGGGATGGGGTTTGGGAGCAGTAATACAGGGATGGGGTTTGGGAGCAGTAATACAGAGATGGGGTTTGGGAGCAGTAATACAGAGATGGGGTATAGGAGCAGTAATACAGAGATGGGGTTTGGGAGCAGTAATACAGAGATGGGGTTTGGGAGCAGTAATACAGAGATGGGGTTTGGGAGCAGTAATACAGAGATGGGGTTTGGGAGCAGTAATACAGAGATGGGGTTTGGGAGCAGTAATACAGAGATGGGGTTTGGGAGCAGTAATACAGAGATGGGGTTTGGGAGCAGTAATACAGGGATGGGGTTTGGGAGCAGTAATACAGAGATGGGGTTTGGGAGCAGTAATACAGAGATGGGGTTTGGGAGCAGTAATACAGAGATGGGGTTTGGGAGCAGTAATACAGAGATGGGGTATAGGAGCAGTAATACAGAGATGGGGTTTGGGAGCAGTAATACAGAGATGGGGTTTGGGAGCAGTAATACAGAGATGGGGTTTGGGAGCAGTAATACAGGGATGGGGTTTGGGAGCAGTAATACAGAGATGGGGTTTGGGAGCAGTAATACAGAGATGGGGTTTGGGAGCAGTAATACAGAGATGGGGTTTGGGAGCAGTAATACAGGGATGGGGTTTGGGAGCAGTAATACAGGGATGGGGTTTGGGAGCAGTAATACAGGGATGGGGTTTGGGAGCAGTAATACAGAGATGGGGTATAGGAGCAGTAATACAGAGATGGGGTTTGGGAGCAGTAATACAGAGATGGGGTTTGGGAGCAGTAATACAGGGATGGGGTTTGGGAGCAGTAATACAGAGGTGGGGTTTGGGAGCAGTAATACAGGGATGGGGTTTGGGAGCAGTAATACAGAGATGGGGTTTGGGAGCAGTAATACAGAGATGGGGTTTGGGAGCAGTAATACAGGGATGGGGTTTGGGAGCAGTAATACAGAGATGGGGTTTGGGAGCAGTAATACAGAGATGGGGTTTGGGAGCAGTAATACAGAGATGGGGTTTGGGAGCAGTAATACAGGGATGGGGTTTGGGAGCAGTAATACAGAGATGGGGTTTGGGAGCAGTAATACAGAGATGGGGTTTGGGAGCAGTAATACAGGGATGGGGTTTGGGAGCAGTAATACAGGGATGGGGTTTGGGAGCAGTAATACAGGGATGGGGTTTGGGAGCAGTAATACAGGGATGGGGTTTGGGAGCAGTAATACAGAGATGGGGTTTGGGAGCAGTAATACAGAGATGGGGTTTGGGAGCAGTAATACAGAGATGGGGTTTGGGAGCAGTAATACAGAGATGGGGTATAGGAGCAGTAATACAGGGATGGGGTTTGGGAGCAGTAATACAGAGATGGGGTTTGGGAGCAGTAATACAGAGATGGGGTTTGGGAGCAGTAATACAGAGATGGGGTTTGGGAGCAGTAATACAGAGATGGGGTTTGGGAGCAGTAATACAGAGATGGGGTTTGGGAGCAGTAACACAGAGATGGGGTTTGGGAGCAGTAATACAGGGATGGGGTTTGGGAGCAGTAATACAGAGATGGGGTTTGGGAGCAGTAATACAGAGATGGGGTTTGGGAGCAGTAATACAGAGATGGGGTTTGGGAGCAGTAATACAGAGATGGGGTTTGGGAGCAGTAATACAGAGATGGGGTTTGGGAGCAGTAATACAGAGATGGGGTTTGGGAGCAGTAATACAGGGATGGGGTTTGGGAGCAGTAATACAGAGATGGGGTTTGGGAGCAGTAATACAGAGATGGGGTTTGGGAGCAGTAATACAGAGATGGGGTTTGGGAGCAGTAATACAGAGATGGGGTTTGGGAGCAGTAATACAGAGATGGGGTTTGGGAGCAGTAATACAGAGATGGGGTTTGGGAGCAGTAATACAGAGATGGGGTTTGGGAGCAGTAATACAGAGATGGGGTATAGGAGCAGTAATACAGAGATGGGGTATAGGAGCAGTAATACAGAGATGGGGTTTGGGAGCAGTAATACAGGGATGGGGTTTGGGAGCAGTAATACAGAGATGGGGTTTGGGAGCAGTAATACAGAGATGGGGTTTGGGAGCAGTAATACAGAGATGGGGTTTGGGAGCAGTAATACAGAGATGGGGTTTGGGAGCAGTAATACAGAGATGGGGTTTGGGAGCAGTAATACAGAGATGGGGTTTGGGAGCAGTAATACAGAGATGGGGTATAGGAGCAGTAATACAGAGATGAGGTTTGGGAGCAGTAATACAGGGATGGGGTTTGGGAGCAGTAATACAGGGATGGGGTTTGGGAGCAGTAATACAGAGATGGGGTTTGGGAGCAGTAATACAGAGATGGGGTTTGGGAGCAGTAATACAGGGATGGGGTTTGGGAGCAGTAATACAGAGATGGGGTTTGGGAGCAGTAATACAGAGATGGGGTTTGGGAGCAGTAATACAGAGATGGGGTTTGGGAGCAGTAATACAGAGATGGGGTTTGGGAGCAGTAATACAGGGATGGGGTTTGGGAGCAGTAATACAGGGATGGGGTTTGGGAGCAGTAATACAGGGATGGGGTTTGGGAGCAGTAATACAGGGATGGGGTTTGGGAGCAGTAATACAGGGATGGGGTTTGGGAGCAGTAATACAGAGATGGGGTTTGGGAGCAGTAATACAGAGATGGGGTTTGGGAGCAGTAATACAGAGATGGGGTTTGGGAGCAGTAATACAGGGATGGGGTTTGGGAGCAGTAATACAGGGATGGGGTTTGGGAGCAGTAATACAGAGATGGGGTTTGGGAGCAGTAATACAGAGATGGGGTTTGGGAGCAGTAATACAGGGATGGGGTTTGGGAGCAGTAATACAGGGATGGGGTTTGGGAGCAGTAATACAGAGATGGGGTTTGGGAGCAGTAATACAGAGATGGGGTTTGGGAGCAGTAATACAGAGATGGGGTTTGGGAGCAGTAATACAGAGATGGGGTTTGGGAGCAGTAATACAGAGATGGGGTTTGGGAACAGTAATACAGGGATGGGGTTTGGGAGCAGTAATACAGAGATGGGGTTTGGGAGCAGTAATACAGAGATGGGGTTTGGGAGCAGTAATACAGAGATGGGGTTTGGGAGCAGTAATACAGGGATGGGGTTTGGGAGCAGTAATACAGGGATGGGGTTTGGGAGCAGTAATACAGAGATATTACATATGCTGATGTGAAGTTTCATATGTTTCTTAGCAGTTTGCAGACTCGGCTGTTTCGTTGATGGGAGATGATTTGCTTCCTAATGATTTTATCTCAGTAACATCTGCTGTGTAAACATGGGGCAGATGCTAAATTACCCAAACTCTCATTACACAGGCCTGACACAGCACAACCACTAGAGCAAGACCCCCACGGCATTATATACTGATAACAAGTATCTATACACCAAGCCCGGCATTATATACTGATAACAAGTATCTATATACCAAGCCCGGCATTATATACTGATAACAAGTATCTATACACCAAGCCCGGCATTATATACTGATAACAAGTATCTATACACCAAGCCCGGCATTATATACCGATAACAAGTATCTATACACCAAGCCCGGCATTATATACTGATAACAAGTATCTATACACCAAGCCCGGCATTATATACTGATAACAAGTATCTATACACCAAGCCCGGCATTATATACTGATAACAAGTATCTATACACCAAGCCCAGCATTATATACTGATAACAAGTATCTATACACCAAGCCCAGCATTATATACTGATAACAAGTATCTATACACCAAGCCCGGCATTATATACCGATAACAAGTATCTATACACCAAGCCCGGCATTATATACCGATAACAAGTATCTATACACCAAGCCCGGCATTATATACTGATAACAAGTATCTATACACCAAGCCCGGCATTATATACTGATAACAAGTATCTATACACCAAGCCCGGCATTATATACTGATAACAAGTATCTATACACCAAGCCCGGCATTATATACTGATAACAAGTATCTATACACCAAGCCCAGCATTATATACTGATAACAAGTATCTATACACCAAGCCCGGCATTATATACCGATAACAAGTATCTATACACCAAGCCCGGCATTATATACTGATAACAAGTATCTATACATCCAGCCCGGCATTATATACTGATAACAAGTATCTATACACCAAGCCCGGCATTATATACTGATAACAAGTATCTATACACCAAACCCGGCATTATATACTGATAACAAGTATCTATACACCAAGCCCGGCATTATATACCGATAACAAGTATCTATACACTGAGCCCGGCATTATATACTGATAACAAGTATCTATACACCAAACCCGGCATTATATACTGATAACAAGTATCTATACACCAAGCCCGGCATTATATACCGATAACAAGTATCTATACACTGAGCCCGGCATTATATACCGATAACAAGTATCTATACACCAAGCCCGGCATTATATACTGATAACAAGTATCTATACACCAAACCCGGCATTATATACTGATAACAAGTATCTATACACCAAGCCCGGCATTATATACTGATAACAAGTATCTATACACCAAGCCCAGCATTATATACCGATAACAAGTATCTATACACCAAGCCCAGCATTATATACCGATAACAAGTATCTATACACCAAGCCCAGCATTATATACTGATAACAAGTATCTATATACCAAGCCCAGCATTATATACTGATAACAAGTATCTATACATCCAGCCCGGCATTATATACTGATAACAAGTATCTATACACCAAGCCCGGCATTATATACTGATAACAAGTTTTAATGTGGACAAGTGCAAGATTATGCACCTTGGGCGTAAAAACCCAAAAGCAGAATATAGACTATTTGGTACAGTCCGAACCTCAACATCTGAGGAAAGGGATTTAGGAGTAATAATTTCAGAGGACTTGAAGGTAGGTAGGCAATGCAATAGAGCAGCAGGAAATGCTAGCAGAATGCTTGGTTACATAGGGAGAGGTATTAGCAGAATGCTTGGTTGTATAGGGGAAGGTATTAGCAGAATGCTTGGTTGTATAGGGAGAGGTATTAGCAGAATGCTTGGTTGGATAGGGAGAGGTATTAGCAGAATGCTTGGTTGGATAGGGAGAGGTATTAGCAGAATGCCTGGTTGTATAGGCAGAGGTATTAGCAGAATGCCTGGCTGTATAGGGAGAGGTATTAGCAGAATGCTTGGTTGCATAGGGAGAGGTATTAGCAGAATGCTTGGTTGCATAGGGAGAGGTATTAGCAGTAGGAAGTGGGAAGTGCTCATGCCATTGTACAGAGCACTGGTGAGACCTCACTTGGAGTATTGTACGCAGTACTGCAGACCGTATCTCCAGAAGGATATTGATACTTTGGAGAGAGTTCAGAGAAGGGCTACTAAACTGGTTCATGGGTTGAAGGATAAAACTGACCAGGAAAGGTTAAAGCATCTTAACATGTATAGCTTGGAGGAAAGACGTAACAGGGGGGATATGATAGAAACATTTAAATACATAAAGGGAATCAACACAGTAAAGGAAGAGAGTATATTTAAAAGAAGAAAAACTACCACAACTAGAGGACATAGTCTTAAATTAGAGGGGCAACGATTTAAAAGTAATATCAGGAAGTATTACTTTACTGAGAGGGTAGTGGATGTATGGAATAGCCTGCCAGCAGAAGTGGTAGAGGTAAACACAGTCAAGGATTTTAAGCATGCGTGGGATAGACACAAGGCTATCCTAGCTATAAGACCGGGAACGGGGGACTAATAAAAGTACTCCAAAAAAAAAAATTGGGCAGACTAGATGGACCGAATGGTTCTTATCTGCCGACACATTCTATGTTTCTATGTTTCTATGTAAGTATCTATACACCAAGCCCGGCATTATATACTGATAACAAGTATCTATACACCAAGCCCGGCATTATATACCGATAACAAGTATCTATACACCAAGCCCGGCATTATATACCGATAACAAGTATCTATACACCAAGCCCAGCATTATATACTGATAACAAGTATCTATACACCAAGCCCGGCATTATATACTGATAACAAGTATCTATACACCAAGCCCGGCATTATATACTGATAACAAGTATCTATACACCAAGCCCGGCATTATATACTGATAACAAGTATCTATATACCAAGCCCAGCATTATATACTGATAACAAGTATCTATATACCAAGCCCGGCATTATATACTGATAACAAGTATCTATACATCCAGCCCGGCATTATATACTGATAACAAGTATCAATATACCAAGCCCGGCATTATATACTGATAACAAGTATCTATATACCAAGCCCGGCATTATATACCGATAACAAGTATCTATACACCAAGCCCAGCATTATATACCGATAACAAGTATCTATACACCAAGCCCAGCATTATATACCGATAACAAGTATCTATACACCAAGCCCAACATTATATACCGATAACAAGTATCTATACACCAAGCCCGGCATTATATACCGATAACAAGTATCTATACACCAAGCCCCGCATTATATACCGATAACAAGTATCTACACACCAAGCCCGGCATTATATACCGATAACAAGTATCTATACACCAAGCCCCGCATTATATACCGATAACAAGTATCTACACACCAAGCCCAGCATTATATACTGATAACAAGTATCTATATACCAAGCCCAGCATTATATACTGATAACAAGTATCTATACACCAAGCCCGGCATTATATACTGATAACAAGTATCTATATACCAAGCCCGGCATTATATACTGATAACAAGTATCTATACACCAAGCCCGGCATTATATACTGATAACAAGTATCTATACACCAAGCCCGGCATTATATACTGATAACAAGTATCTATACACCAAGCCCAGCATTATATACTGATAACAAGTATCTATACACCAAGCCCAGCATTATATACTGATAACAAGTATCTATACACCAAGCCCGGCATTATATACTGATAACAAGTATCTATACACCAAGCCCGGCATTATATACTGATAACAAGTATCTATACACCAAGCCCCGCATTATATACCGATAACAAGTATCTACACACCAAGCCCAGCATTATATACTGATAACAAGTATCTATATACCAAGCCCGGCATTATATACTGATAACAAGTATCTATACACCAAGCCCGGCATTATATACTGATAACAAGTATCTATACACCAAGCCCAGCATTATATACTGATAACAAGTATCTATACACCAAGCCCAGCATTATATACTGATAACAAGTATCTATACACCAAGCCCAGCATTATATACTGATAACAAGTATCTATACACCAAGCCCAGCATTATATACTGATAACAAGTATCTATACACCAAGCCCAGCATTATATACTGATAACAAGTATCTATACACCAAGCCCAGCATTATATACTGATAACAAGTATCTATACACCAAGCCCAGCATTATATACTGATAACAAGTATCTATACACCAAGCCCAGCATTATATACTGATAACAAGTATCTATATACCAAGCCCGGCATTATATACTGATAACAAGTATCTATACACCAAGCCCAGCATTATATACTGATAACAAGTATCTATACACCAAGCCCAGCATTATATACTGATAACAAGTATCTATATACCAAGCCCGGCATTATATACTGATAACAAGTATCTATACACCAAGCCCAGCATTATATACTGATAACAAGTATCTATACACCAAGCCCAGCATTATATACCGATAACAAGTATCTGTACACCAAGCCCAGCATTATATACCGATAACAAGTATCTATACACCAAGCCCGGCATTATATACTGATAACAAGTATCTATACACCAAGCCCGGCATTATATATTTTATTCAGAGGTGGAAAATGATTAAAAAAGCAGAGTCCTTTAAATATAATCTCACATGATAATGATAAAACATATTTACAATAATAAATTCAAGGATGATGATGACAGTATTGTATATTGATGCTGAGTATGTCATCCTTACCAAGTCTAGATGTTCCTCGATGGGAGGTGCTGAGATCTCCATTTTACTCTGCTCTACATCTCCTAAAAAGAAAAATAGGGTCTATTTTGATACTTTAACCCATTAAACATGTCACTGTCATTAGATCACGTTACATGGGACTGTCCCTTTAACCCATTAAACATGTCACTGTCATTAGATCACTTTACACGGGACTGTCCCTTTAACCCATTAAACATGTCACTGTCATTAGGTCACTTTACACGGGACTGTCCCTTTAACCCATTAAACATGTCACTGTCATTAGGTCACTTTACATGGGACTGTCCCTTTAACCCATTAAACATGTCACTGTCATTAGATCACATTACATGGGACTGTCCCTTTAACCCATTAAACATGTCACTGTCATTAGATCACTTTACATGGGACTGTCCCTTTAACCCATTAAACATGTCACTGTCATTAGGTCACTTTACACGGGACTGTCCCTTTAACCCATTAAACATGTCACTGTCATTAGATCACTTTACACGGGACTGTCCCTTTAACCCATTAAACATGTCATTGTCATTAGATCACGTTACATGGGACTGTCCCTTTAACCCATTAAACATGTCACTGTCATTAGGTCACGTTACATGGGACTGTCCCTTTAAACCATTAAACATGTCACTGTCATTAGATCGCTTTACATGGGACTGTCCCTTTAACTCATTAAACATGTCACTGTCATTAGGTCACTTTACATGGGACTGTCCCTTTAACCCATTAAACATGTCATTGTCATTAGATCACGTTACATGGGACTGTCCCTTTAACCCATTAAACATGTCATTGTCATTAGATCACTTTACATGGGACTGTCCCTTTAACCCATTACACGTGTCACTGTCATTAGATCACTTTACATGGGACTGTCCCTTTAACCCATTAAACATGTCACTGTCATTAGGTCACTTTACATGGGACTGTCCCTTTAACCCATTAAACATGTCACTGTCATTAGATCACTTTACATGGGACTGTCCCTTTAACCCATTAAACATGTCATTGTCATTAGATCACTTTACATGGGACTGTCCCTTTAACCCATTAAACATGTCACTGACATTAGATCACGTTACATGGGACTGTCCCTTTAACCCATTAAACATGTCACTGTCATTAGGTCACTTTACATCGGACTGTCCCTTTAACCCATTAAACATGTCACTGTCATTAGATCACTTTACATGGGACTGTCCCTTTAACGAATTAAACATGTCACTGTCATTAGGTCATGTTACATGGGACTGTCCCTTTAACCCATTAAACATGTCACTGTCATTAGGTCATGTTACATGGGACTGTCCCTTTAACCCATTAAACATGTCACTGACATTAGGTCACTTTATACAATAAATAATCATTATAAAATAGTTACCATGATGCTCAGGGCTGGCCACTGTCACCAGCTGTCCCTCTGACAAACTGTCTCCATCAATAGGTTGGTCTGATATGTCCAGATTGTGATCATCATTTTCTGTGTCTGACATGACTGGCATCCTAGAGAAATGGTACAACTTAATATGTCCATCAATATGTGATTAGAAGCGAAATATCACAGAAACCTGTTTAATGAGAAATACATTCATTTTCTCTCCCGCAGTACTTACCCCCTCCTGCAGGGCGACACAGACAGGAGGAGCTAGGAGTCTGCCCCTCCCCCTCCTGCAGGGCGACACAGACAGAAGGAGCTAGGAGTCTGTCCCGCCCCCTGCAGGGCAACACAGACAGAAGGAGCTAGGAGTCTGTCCCTCCTCCTGCAGGGTGACACAGACAGAAGGAGCTAGGAGTCTTTCCCTCCCCCTGCAGGGCGACACAGACAGAAGGAGCTAGGAGTCTGTCCCTCCCCCTGCAGGGCGACACAGACAGAAGGAGCTAGGAGTCTGTCCCTCCCCCTGCAGGGCGACACAGACAGGAGGAGCTAGGAGTCTGTCCCTCCCCCTGCAGGGCAACACAGACAGAAGGAGCTAGGAGTCTGTCCCTCCTCCTGCAGGGTGACACAGACAGAAGGAGCTAGGAGTCTGTCCCTCCCCCTGCAGGGTGACACAGACAGGAGGAGCTAGGAGTCTTTCCCTCCCCCTGCAGGGTGACACAGACAGAAGGAGCTAGGAGTCTGTCCCTCCCCCTGCAGGGTGACACAGACAGAAGGAGCTAGGAGTCTGTCCCTCCCCCTGCAGGGCATCACAGACAGAAGGAGTCTTTCCCTCCCCCTGCAGGGTGACACAGACAGGAGGAGCTAGGAGTCTGTCCCTCCCCTTGCAGGGTGACACAGACAGGAGGAGCTAGGAGTCTGTCCCTCCCCCTTCAAGGTGACACAGACAGAAGGAGCTAGGAGTCTGTCCCTCCCCCTGCAGGGTGACACAGAAGGAGGAGCTAGGAGTCTGTCCCTCCTCCTGCAGGGTGACACAGACAGGAGGAGCTAGGAGTCTGTCCCTCCCCCTGCAGGGTGACACAGACAGAAGGAGCTAGGAGTCTGTCCCTCCCCCTGCAGGGTGACACAGACCTGTACGTAACATATTTAATGGGCTCCTGTATGAGGCATATTTAATGGGCTCCTGTATGTGGCATATTTAATGGGCTCCTGTATGAGGCATATTTAATGGGCTCCTGTATGTGGCATATTTGATGGGCTCCTGTATGTGGCATATTTATATTTCTTCTGATACCACATGTTTTGCTTACATTTCATTTGAGTACCAAGCTTGTATGCAATATATGTTTTTGACTTAAAGGGACTGTATCACCCAAACATTATTTTTACTGGGAATTCAGAAAACAAAATGATTGAAAATTATTTTTTTTAACTTTTTCATGATTGGGGGAGGGGTGATACAGCTCCTCGCCAAGGATGTTAAAGACCCTAGGTACGCCTCTGGCAGGGTGACACACTGTATGTGCTTAAAGTATGCATATGGCATATGTAGTGAATGTGTTTAGTGTGTCTATAGGTTATATGTATTTTATGCGCATGTGCAAAGCCTATGTATATGTTATATGTAGTGTCACATGATCTCCCAACACTCAGACTCTACAGAAGAGTGGGAAGCACACAGGAGAGGGTGCTGGGGTCAAGTCCTGTGAGTGAAATTCTGGGTGCTGGGGTAAGTCCTGTGAGTGAAAATCTTGGTCCTGGGGTAAGTCCTCTGAGTGCAAATCTGGGTACTGAGGTAAGTCCTGTGAGTGCAAATCTGGGTGCTGGGGTAAGTCCTGTGAGTGCAAATCTGGGTGCTGGGGTAAGTCTTGTGAGTGAAAATCTGGGTGCTGGGGTAAGTCTTGTGAGTGCAAATCTGGGTGCTGGGGTAAGTCTTGTGAGTGCAAATCTGGGTGCTGGGGTAAGTCTTGTGAGTGCAAATCTGGGTGCTGGGGTAAGTCTTGTGAGTGCAAATCTGGGTGCTGGGGGAAATCATGTGAGTTAAAATCTGGGTGCTGGGGGGTCTTGTGAGTGAAAATCTGGGTGCTAGGTTAAGTCCTGTGTGTGAAAATCTGGGTGCTGGTGTAAGTCCTGGGTGAAATGTGGGTGCAGAGGAAAGAAATCGTACCAAGGAATGCATTTTTTCAAAAAAGTTTATTATCTGGGTATAACTATACCTTAAAGTATTTGTGACTGGCAAGGAGAGCGAGGCACCCCAGCGAGGGGTTTAGTCACACATGTTTTTTACCCCGGAATTGGCTGGTCCAATATGTATTTTGCTGCTGAGTCACATCATCCTGCGGTGTTCAGTAATCCCACTCTCACTGCTCGTCACAGCTCTCTGAATCATCCCTGGTAGATTCCATCCGGTGTGTCATCAGGGAGATCCATGGCAGACCTTACTATGCAATGCACATGGGGCCCACGGGTGTAACCACAGTAATCACCACTCTGGGGGGGGGAGACGCATGTACCCCAAATGTCCAGATTTAAGCAGTGCAAAAAGGCTTGATTTTTTTTTCTGGTGTCAGGGACTTAAATAACATCAACATTAAAATACCGAAGGCCGTGCAGCTGCATTGTAGATTTTTTCCAACTCGGCTACTTTGGCCTTTAGTTTGAAATTCCCTTCTCAATTCGCTGCAATGCTCTCTTTATTGAGTAAACCCTCATGTATATTTAAAAAAAAAAAAAATCTGGGGGCAAATATTAGTATTTTATTAATAATAATAATAATCCCCTCTAACCTACCTGCCGTGGAGCCCACCGTGCCCATGGCGTTCATGTTTCCCCTACAATTAATTCTCCTCTTCCGTGAAAAAGACGTCCGTCTTCTGATTCCTTTACAGAAAGGAGATCTGTGCGCAAAACACCAAAAAGCGGGGAAAAAAAAAAAAAAAAAATGTCCACCGGGAGTTAATCTGTATTGATGAATGAAAATGTTTAATTCTCAGGTGGCAGAATAATGTTCAGTTTCCCAGCGTGGTTCATTGTGGATTTTGTGATTTTTGGGGGGTGTTTATCGGATGAATTCTTTGTTCGTTCCATAAATATCTAAAATTCCAACTCCTGGCTGTCTGTACCTACTCGTTGAGCTGTATTGATTCCCATCCACATGAAGCCTTTAATGGCATTTAATGAGAGCTGGAATTATTTGGAACTGGTTCACCAGAGAACAATTCTTTTGTGAGTGGGTTTTTTTTTTTTAATGCATTTTTTGTCGATGAAATCGGACTGTTTTGTCGGCTGTGTTCTGGTTTTATAGATACTTTACCCTGCCTGAATATCTATACTGCACTAAATAATGTAATATCACCGGCATACAATAATACAAAGCCTGGCAATTAATTAATTAATTAATTAATTGGCCCAGCGCACAACAACACCCCTCCCCCCAGCAACACTTCAATCAAGTGATTTCCCCATAACATTAGGACCACCTGTCTAATATTGTGTTGCTCCACTTTTGACACCAAAACAGCCCTGACCCGTCGAGGCATGGGCTCCACTAGACCTCTGAAGGTGTGCTGGGGTAACTGGCACCAAGACGTTAGCAGCAGATCCTTTAAGTCCTGTAAGTTGCGAGGTGGGGCCTCCATGGATCGGACTTGTTTGTCCAGCACATCCCACAGATGCTCGATAGGATTGAGATCTGGGGAATTTGGAGGCCAAGTCAACACCTTGAACTCGTTGTTGTGTTCCTCAAACCATTTCCAAACCATCTTTGCTTTGTGGCAGGGAGCATTATCCTGCTGAAAGAGGCCAATGGCATCAGGGAATACCGTTTCCATGAAAGGATGTACATGGTCTGTAACAATGCTTAGGTAGGTGGTACGTGTCAAAGTAACATCCACAGATATCTGCAGAGGGTCCCACAGAGCAGCGCATTACAGGGGCCCGTGATGAGCTGCAGAACAAATTCCGCTCTGTAGCGTTCTAAGAGCCCAGTATTTTTGGATGGTACAGAATGTCCTACGGCAGGAAGTGGTTACAATATACAGAAGCACAAATGGGTTTGGATAGGATAGCTGTAAATCCCCAGAACATGGCGAATCACAGGCCGATGGGAGCAAATGGCTTTTTTTCCGGCTGTGTTAAGAAGAGCTGTGGGGGTAGGGGGTTAGAGGAGAGCAGAGACCAACACCTTACGCGTTTCACACACAAACAGGGTTCTTAAGCAGGGATGCAGTAACATGAGCTATGATGGTGCTAAACCTTTATTTACTTTATCATTGTTATTCTCTTCATTCACTCCTTTACAAAGAGTCCCTTTAACAGAGTCCCTTTAAACCTATTCCTTTAACAGAGTCCCTTTAAACCTATCCCTTTAACAGAGTCCCTTTAAACCTATCCCTTTAACAGAGTCCCTTTAAACCTATCCCTTTAACAGAGTCCCTTTAAACACATCCCTTTAACAGAGTCCCTTTAAACACATCCCTTTAACAGAGTCCCTTTAAACACATCCCTTTAACAGAGTCCATTTAAACATATCCCTTTAACAGAGTCCATTTAAACATATCCCTTTAACAGAGTCCATTTAAACATATCCCTTTAACAGAGTCCCTTTAAACACATCCCTTTAACAGAGTCCCTTTAAACATATCCCTTTAACAGAGTCCCTTTAAACATACCCCTTTAACAGAGTCCCTTTAAACATACCCCTTTAACAGAGTCCCTTTAAACACATCCCTTTAACAGAGTCCCTTTAAACACATCCCTTTAACATCCCTTTAATTATGGTACATTGTATATTATATCACACATGACTCTCCCTCACACTGTGCATTGGACTCACCCCTATTATAGTACATTGTATATTATATCACACATGACTCCCCCTCACACTGTGCATTGGACTCGCCCCTATTATAGTACATTGTTATTATATCACACATGACTCCCCCTCACACTGTGCATTGGACTCGCCCCTATTATAGTACATTGTATATTATATCACACATGACTCCCCCTCACACTGTGCATTGGACTCGCCCCTATTATAGTACATTGTATATTATATCACACATGACTCCCCCTCACACTGTGCATTGGACTCGCCCCTATTATAGTACATTGTATATTATATCACACATGACTCCCCCTCACACTGTGCATTGGACTCGCCCCTATTATAGCACATTGTATATTATATCACACATGACTCCCCCTCACACTGTGCATTGGACTCGCCCCTATTATAGCACATTGTATATTATATCACACATGACTCCCCCTCACACTGTGCATTGGACTCGCCCCTATTATAGTACATTGTATATTATATCACACATGACTCCCCCTCACACTGTGCATTGGACTCGCCCCTATTATAGTCCATTGTATATTATATCACACATGACTCCCCCTCACACTGTGCATTGGACTCGCCCCTATTATAGCACATTGTATATTATATCACACATGACTCCCCCTCACACTGTGCATTGGACTCGCCCCTATTATAGCACATTGTATATTATATCACACATGACTCCCCCTCACACTGTGCATTGGACTCGCCCCTATTATAGCACATTGTATATTATATAACACATGACTCCCCCTCACACTGTGCATTGGACTCGCCCCTATTATAGCACATTGTATATTATATCACACATGACTCCCCCTCACACTGTGCATTGGACTCGCCCCTATTATAGCACATTGTATATTATATCACACATGACTCCCCCTCACACTGTGCATTGGACTCGCCCCTATTATAGTACATTGTATATTATATCACACATGACTCCCCCTCACACTGTGCATTGGACTCGCCCCTATTATAGCACATTGTATATTATATCACACATGGCTCCCCCTCACACTGTGCATTGGACTCGCCCCTATTATAGTACATTGTATATTATATCACACATGACTCCCCCTCACACTGTGCATTGGACTCGCCCCTATTATAGTCCATTGTATATTATATCACACATGACTCCCCCTCACACTGTGCATTGGACTCGCCCCTATTATAGCACATTGTATATTATATCACACATGACTCCCCCTCACACTGTGCATTGGACTCGCCCCTATTATAGCACATTGTATATTATATCACACATGACTCCCCCTCACACTGTGCATTGGACTCGCCCCTATTATAGCACATTGTATATTATATAACACATGACTCCCCCTCACACTGTGCATTGGACTCGCCCCTATTATAGCACATTGTATATTATATCACACATGACTCCCCCTCACACTGTGCATTGGACTCGCCCCTATTATAGCACATTGTATATTATATCACACATGACTCCCCCTCACACTGTGCATTGGACTCGCCCCTATTATAGTACATTGTATATTATATCACACATGACTCCCCCTCACACTGTGCATTGGACTCGCCCCTATTATAGCACATTGTATATTATATCACACATGGCTCCCCCTCACACTGTGCATTGGACTCGCCCCTATTATAGTACATTGTATATTATATCACACATGACTCCCCCTCACACTGTGCATTGGACTCGCCCCTATTATAGCACATTGTATATTATATCACACATGGCTCCCCCTCACACTGTGCATTGGACTCGCCCCTATTATAGTACATTGTATATTATATCACACATGACTCCCCCTCACACTGTGCATTGGACTCGCCCCTATTATAGTACATTGTATATTATATCACACATGACTCCCCCTCACACTGTGCATTGGACTCGCCCCTATTATAGTGCATTGTATATTATATCACACATGACTCGCCCTCACACTGTGCATTGGACTCACCCCTATTATAGTACATTGTATATTATATCACACATGACTCCCCCTCACACTGTGCATTGGACTCGCCCCTATTATAGTACATTGTATATTATATCACACATGACTCCCCCTCACACTGTGCATTGGACTCGCCCCTATTATAGTACATTGTATATTATATCACACATGACTCCCCTCACACTGTGCATTGGACTCACCCCTATTATAGTACATTGTATATTATATCACACATGACTCCCCCTCACACTGTGCATTGGACTCACCCCTATTATAGTACATTGTATATTATATCACACATGACTCCCCCTCACACTGTGCATTGGACTCACCCCTATTATAGTACATTGTATATTATATCACACATGACTCCCCCTCACACTGTGCATTGGACTCACCCCTATTATAGTACATTGTATATTATATCACACATGACTCCCCCTCACACTGTGCATTGGACTCACCCCTATTATAGTACATTGTATAATATATCACACATGACTCCCCCTCACACTGTGCATTGGACTCACCCCTATTATAGTACATTGTATATTATATCACACATGACTCCCCCTCACACTGTGCATTGGACTCACCCCTATTATAGTACATTGTATATTATATCACACATGACTCCCCTCACACTGTGCATTGGACTCACCCCTATTATAGTACATTGTATATTATATCACACATGACTCCCCCTCACACTGTGCATTGGACTGACTCCCCCTCACACTGTGCATTGGACTCGCCCCTATTATAGTGCATTGTATATTATATCACACATGACTCTCCCTCACACTGTGCATTGGACTCACCCCTATTATAGTACATTGTATATTATATCACACATGACTCCCCCTCACACTGTGCATTGGACTCACCCCTATTATAGTACATTGTATATTATATCACACATGACTCCCCCTCACACTGTGCATTGGACTCACCCGCTCTGTCTATTCTGGGTTATTACTCTGTTTACATCACACGCCGATCCTGGCAGTTGCTCTGGACGCGTCTCCTTGGTAACCAGTAGGGGCGTGTCCAAACGTGTCACAGGGATTGCACTAACCAACGAAAGGGTTCTTCTCAAACAGGTGTAGGGCGGGGCTGCCCGAGGCGGGAAAACGGCTGACCAATGAGAATGAAACCCTGGAAACCAGCTAAACCAGGGTCTGGCATGGGGAACTACAATTCCCTTCATCCTTAGCGTATGACAGGCCCTCTGAGTGTGCTCGGTCCCTCCTCTCCTGCCATATAAATAATAATAAATAAAGTATTATATTGGGGGCTCCTGATCTACCTGCAGATACATATAATACTGAGAGGACAAGTGTCCCCACTAACTGAAACTGTTTAATGGAAAGATGGCGTCAGGTGTGAATAGAAATGAAACAACACAGATAGAGCAGCTTGTTCATTTGATCCCCCTTAGTTCTGTATAGCTCTATCACATTGCTACTGTGCAAGTAGATAATAAAAAAATGATCTATACATTGTATGAGCCAAACTGCAAGGTAATGTCTAAATTAGGAGCCAAATGTGTCTGGCGTCTCCAGCTTATGACATCACCGGTGGCACGGTATGCAAATGAACTGCTTTTCAATGGGAAATGTGTAATTTGCATACCGTGCCACAGGTGATGTCATAAGCTGGAGACGCCAGACACATTTGTCTCCTAATTTAGACATTACCTTGCAGTTTTGCTCATACAATGTATAGATCATTTTTTTTGGAGCTATACATTGAATCTACATGATTGAACCTATAAATATATGTAAGCACGCATGTATAGATTAGAGAGGACACATCAGGCCAGTACCGATGGACGTGAAAAAAAATTAAATCGAAATTGTGCACCATCAACAGGCATAACAGAAAGCGTGAGGATGCGTGTTCTGACCACATCACGCCTAGCTGGCCAATAGGATTGAAGCATGCCCGTAGGAATTCCGCTACGTAATTCAAAATCCGTCCGTTGCAGAGAGCGGACGAAGCCTGGCGGGCATCTGATATCTGGCTCTTTCGGCCGGTCACTGCCAGTTTCAGGGTAAAATGGTCTATTTTGGCCAGTAAGCTCGCATTTTATTAGAGGGGAAGAGTGCAGAGCGCAGGATAGGCACGCAAGCTGCCAATTGTTCTCCGGGCTAAGGTACCTGTGGTTACAGCAGATTTGCCCACAGCCAGTATTTTAGCAGCAGGCCAGTAAAGAATTGACTCAAGGCCGATGCTAAGTCTATGGGGCGAGAGTTGGGAAGTATATGCTCTGCATATAACCCTCAGACAGCTGCCAGGGCAGCGGGGGGCTGGAGGGTAAGGTGAGAGGAGCAGACACCCCTATTTTCAGGTTATCGGTTGGCTTTGGCTAAATATCTACAATATCAATATATAATTTCCATGGGAGCATGCACATGGGGACCAGATTTATATCAACTGGATTAAAGTTCATGCGTAGATAACTAAAAGGAGAGGTATTAGCAGAATGCTTGGTTATATGGGGAGAGGTATTAGCAGAATGCTTGGTTATATGGGGAGAGGTATTAGCAGAATGCTTGGTTATATGGGGAGAGGTATTAGCAGAATGCTTGGTTATATGGGGAGAGGTATTAGCAGAATGCTTGGTTATATGGGTAGAGGTATTAGCAGAATGCTTGGTTATATGGGGAGAGGTATTAGCAGAATGCTTGGTTACACAGGGAGAGGTTATCAGAATGCTTGGTTGCATGGGGAGAGGTGTTAGCAGAATGCTTTGTTGTATAGGGAGAGGTATTAGCAGAATGCTTGGTTGTATAGGGAGAGGTATTAGCAGAATGCTTGGTTACACAGGGAGAGGGATTAGCAGAATGCTTGGTTGTATAGGGAGAGATATTAGCAGAATGTTTGGTTGTATAGGGAGAGGTATTAGCAGAATGCTTGGTTGTATAGGGAGAGGGATTAGCAGAATGCTTGGTTGTATAGGGAGAGGTATTAGCAGTGCCAATTGTTCTCCGGGCTAAGGTACCTGTGGTTACAGCAGATTTGCCCACAGCCAGTATTTTAGCAGCAGGCCGGTAAAGAATTGGCTCAAGGCCGATGCTAAGTCTATGGGGCGAGAGTTGGGAAGTATATGCTCTGCATATAACCCTCAGACAGCTGCCAGGGCAGCGGGGGACCGGAGGGTAAGGTGAGAGGAGCAGACACCCCTATTTTCAGGTTATCGGTTGGCTTTGGCTAAATATCTACAATATCAATATATAATTTCCATGGGAGCATGCACATGGGGACCAGATTTATATCAACTGGATTAAAGTTCATGCATAGATAACTAAAAGGAGAGGTATTAGCAGAATGCTTGGTTATATGGGGAGAGGTATTAGCAGAATGCTTGGTTATATGGGTAGAGGTATTAGCAGAATGCTTGGTTACACAGGGAGAGGTGTTAGCAGAATGCTTGGTTGCATAGGGAGAGGTGTTAGCAGAATGCTTTGTTGTATAGGGAGAGGTATTAGCAGAATGCTTGGTTGTATAGGGAGAGGTATTAGCAGAATGCTTGGTTACACAGGGAGAGGGATTAGCAGAATGCTTGGTTGTATAGGGAGAGGTATTAGCAGAATGTTTGGTTGTATAGGGAGAGGTATTAGCAGAATGCTTGGTTGTATAGGGAGAGGGATTAGCAGAATGCTTGGTTGTATAGGGAGAGGTATTAGCAGAATGCTTGGTTGTATAGGGAGAGGTATTAGCAGAATACTTGGTTGTATAGGGAGAGGTATTCGCAGTAGAAAGATGCCATTGTACAAAGCACTGGTGAGACCTCACTTGGAGTATTGTACACAGTACTGGAGACCGTATCTCCAGAAGGATATTGATACTTTGGAGAGAGTTCAGAGAAGGGCTACTAAACTGGTTCATGGGTTGAAGGATAAAACTTACCAGGAAAGGTTAAAGCATCTTAACATGTATAGCTTGGAGGAAAGACGTAACAGGGGGGATATGATAGAAACATTTAAATACATAAAGGGAATCAACACAGTAAAGGAAGAGAGTATATTTAAAAGAAGAAAAACTACCACAACTAGAGGACATAGTCTTAAATTAGAGGGGCAACGATTCAAAAGTAATATCAGGAAGTATTACATTACTGAGAGGGTAGTGGATGTATGGAATAGTCTTCCAGTAGAAGTGGTAGAGGTTAATACAGTGAAGGAGTTTAAGCATGCGTGGGATAGGTATAAGGCTTTCCTAGATATAAGATAAGGCCAGGGACTAATGAAAGTATTACTGTGCTGAGAGGGTAGTGGATGCATGGAATAGTTTTCCATTAGTAGTGGTAGAGGTTAATACAGTGAAGGAGTTTAAGCATGCATGGGATAGGTATAAGGCAATCCTAGATATAAGATAAGGCCAGGGACTAATGAAAGTATTACTTTACTGAGAGGGTAGTGGATGTATGGAATAGTCTTCCAGTAGAAGTGGTAAAGGTTAATACAGTGAAGGAGTTTAAGCATGCGTGGGATAGGTATAAGGCTATCCTAGATATAAGATAAGGCCAGGCTCTAATGAAAGTATTACTTTACTGAGAGGGTAGTGGATGCATGGAATAGTCTTCCAGTAGAAGTGGTAGAGGTTAATACAGTGAAGGAGTTTAAGCATGCGTGGGATAGGTATAAGGCTATCCTAGATATAAGATAAGGCCAGGGACTAATGAAAGTATTACTTTACTGAGAGGGTAGTGGATGCATGGAATAGTCTTCCAGTAGAAGTGGTAGAAGTTAATACAGTGAAGGAGTTTAAGCATGCGTGGGATAGGTATAAGGCTATCCTAGATATAAGATAAGGCCAGGGACTAATGAAAGTATTACTTTACTGAGAGGGTAGTGGATGCATGGAATAGTCTTCCAGTAGAAGTGGTAGAGGTTAATACAGTGAAGGAGTTTAAGCATGCATGGGATAGGTATAAGGCTATCCTAGATATAAGATAAGGTCAGGGACTAATGAAAGTATTACTGTGCTGAGAGGGTAGTGGATGTATGGAATAGTCTTCCAGTAGAAGTGGTAGAGGTTAATACAGTGAAGGAGTTTAAGCATGCATGGGATAGGTATAAGGCTATCCTAGATATAAGATAAGGCCAGGGACTAATGAAAGTATTACATTACTGAGAGGGTAGTGGATGTATGGAATAGTCTTCCAGAAGAAGTGGTAGAGGTTAATACAGTGAAGGAGTTTAAGCATGCGTGGGATAGGTATAAGGCTATCCTAGATATAAGATAGGGAACTGGGGACTAATAAAAATGTTTCGAACATTGTGCAGACTTGATGGACCGAATGGTTCTTATCTGCCGGTGACACAGTCTATGTTTCTATTCACTGAAAGGTTGCAGGTTAAATGATCATTCCATCTCCCCAGTTTAGTTATACATTGTACAGGGACAAACTAGGTGCGTTTCCCTCGCTCAGCAGAATCACCAGGTTTGTCCCTGCACAATGTATAACTGAACTGGGGAGATGAAATGTTCATGGCCACTCACCATTTAGTGAATAGCCCCCATGGAGTGACTGCAGAGAGTAGAAACCATTCATACGTTGCATCAGCAGGATTTCCAGCCAGCGCAGTCATTCAGATAAAAAAAAATGAAAGAAGTGGTTCATATAACACCCAAAGGTGATGTCATAAACATCTGCGATATGTGATGATAGTGTGATTACTGCGCACTCCAAATTATAACGCCAGCTCTCAAACAATCATTCAGGCGACCCAGATCCATGACCGGTGCAATCATAGCACAGCAAGTGGTTTCCTCCATTTTGTTTAACACCTGTTCTTTCTCTCTCTCTCTATTCCACTAGAGATCATGGCCGCCCATGTGCCCACACCACCCACCATACATCAATTTCAAAGGCCTGGCACTCGGGTATTCAGCGGCATGGAAGAATGTGCAATAAAGCACGCATCTGCCGTCATCCACCTCGCTCGCTGCCTGCGCTCCTGCTACGGCCCCGCTGGCACCAACAAACTCATCATCACCCGGCTGGGCCACACCTTAATCAGCAGCAGTGCCCGCTCCATCCTGCCTGAGCTGGAGATCGAGCATCCGGCAGCCATGCTGGCACGCCAAGCCTGTCAAACCCAGGCACAGGAGTGCGGAGACGGCACCAACACGGTGATGCAACTCACGGCAGCATTGATGGTGGAGGCCGAGATTCTTCTGAGAAGAGGCGTGGAGGCCTGTGACCTGTGCCTCGGGTATAGACTGGCATGTGACCATGCTTGCCGAAATTTGAAGTTTCTGTGCTTTTATCCATGGGAAGAGGGCTCTGACGAGGGAAGCCCTTTGATCAGACTAAGGTCCAACGATGTGGCAAGCATAGACGGATTACCTTCTTCTCCACATGAGGACATGTCTTCTGGACAGACGTCAATGTCTAAAACGTTACTCCTTGAGAATGAGTCGAAGTCTAATCTACAGCCGTCAGTCCTTAAGTTTGTCTACGGCAACATGCTACATTACTCTTTGGCATCTACAGCCCCCAACGCTCTGTTGTCTTCACTGCTGAGGGGCACTTTGCTCGACAGCCTGGTAGAATGGGCATGCTCCGTACCTCTGACAGAAGAGACAGATACAGTGGAGGTGCTGGGGGTGAATGGGGGCACATTAGAGGATTCCTGGAGCCTGAAGGGTGCAATCATACCAACAGAGTCCTTGGGAACAAAGAGGAGAGTGGAGAACTCAAGGCTGGCAGTATACGTTTGCCCATTTGGCGAACAGAAGACAAGGACAACCTGCACCACGCTGGTCCAGAAGGCAGAGGAGCTCATGGAATTACAGTTCTGGAAAGAACGGGTGGAGGAAGCACGCATCGAGGCAATACGCCAGGCTGGGGTAACTACACTGGCTGTGGCAGGAGCAGTGAGTGAGCTGGCACTGCACTATTGTAACCGTGCCGGCATCATGGTGGTAAAACTGGAGAGGAGGAGTGAAGCTCGTCAGTTGGTGTTGGCCACAGGAGCTCGGGCACTCACAACCGACCGAGCACCAGAGGAGGAAGAGCTAGGCCGGTGCCATCGAGTGTACCCAACCGAAATTGGGGGACTTCCAATGATGGCGTTTGAGTCTTGCCCCGGAGCTGGGAAAGGCCTTGTCACAGTGGTGGTGAAAGGCAGCACCCCAGAATTAGTGAGTACCGCAAAGGAGGCAGTGAAAACGGCTGTACACTTCTTTAATGCTCTGAGAGAAGAACCTAGGATGGTGCTAGGAGCGGGCGCCACAGAAACCTATCTCAGCGTCCAACTGGAGAAGCTTGGGCTTGGCTTTCCGAAGCTGAAACAGAATGGCATCCTCGCCTATTCTCGGGCACTGGAGTCTCTGCCCCGAGCATTGGCCAGTAACTGGGGTCTGGATGAAGCCAAAGTCATGGGGGATTTAAGAGTCAGCCATTACATGGGGGAAGCAGGCATAGGGGTGGGCGAGAATGGGGCCGGTCCAACTACTGTCCTGGACTCGGTCTTAGTAAAGAGAAGAGCCTTGCAGCTGGCCACAGATGTGGCGGTAACCTTGATCTGCTGTGGGGAGGTAGTAGTGGCCAAGAAAAGTGGGGGGCCACAGTTTAGAAAAGAGAATCCAAATTGGGACCTTGAGCCAGATCTTGTAGAATAAAAACCATACGTTCCTGTGTTATCCTCTATAACAGAATCCTCTAGATCCTCTTATCCTCTATAAAGCAATTGGGAAGGAAAATTCAAACTTAAGTCCAAAGTATCTGAGTCGAAAAATATTGGGAAAAACAAATTCCAACTCGACTACTTTGGCCTTGATCTTGAAAGTCCCTTCTCGGTTCCCTGCAATTGCCTTTTTCACGAATAATGCCCTAAACTCTTGAGGTTGGCGAAAACGCCCAATTTTTTGGCATATTTTTCTTACTGAACGTATATCTTGGATGTTGGGAGAGGTCAAAATTGTAAAAACAACTGCATCTGTCATTAAAATCCCGATTCTCTAAAACACTTTTCAGAGCAGTTTCGAGCGTTTGTGTTTAAAATATTTGTGCTACCCTGGCGCTTAGAGTGCTCGCTTTGTGATCAAATAACCGCGCTCAAGAGGGAAAGAGATATTATAAATATCCACAACATATATTATATATATATATATAATCAACACAGATGGTTGGTGGAGATGAGTATAGTATGAGATCTATTTATGGGTGGATTACGTAGAGGCAGAGAATAGGGCAGGAAACAGTCCTACACAAATCTAATGAAATTATATATATATATATATATATAACAATAATAAACATATGGGTTGAAGGATAAAACTTACCAGGAAAGATTAAAGCATCTTCACATGTATAGCTTGGAGGAAAGACGTAACAGGGGGGATATGATAGAAACATTTATATACATAAAGGGAATCAACACAGTAACGGGGGAGAGGATATTTAAAGGAAGAAAAACTACCACAACTAGAGGACATAGTCTTAAATTAGAGGGTCAACGATTTAAAAGTAATATCAGGAAGTATTACTTTACTGAGAGAGTAGTGGATGTACGGAATAGTCTTCCAGTAGAAGTGGTAGAGGTTAATACAGTGAAGGAGTTTAAGCATGCATGGGATAGGTATAAGGCTATCCTAGATATAAGATAAGGCCAGGGACTAATGAAAGTATTACTTTACTGAGAGGGTAGTGGATGTATGGAATAGCCTTCCAGTAGAAGTGGTAGAGGTTAATACAGTGAAGGAGTTTAAGCATGCGTGGGATAGGTATAAGGCTATCCTAGATATAAGATAAGGCCAGGGACTAATGATAGTATTACTGTACTGAGAGGGTAGTGGATGTATGGAATAGTCTTCCAGTAGAAGTGGTAGAGGTTAATACAGTGAAGGAGTTTAAGCATGCATGGGATAGGTATAAGGCTATCCTAGATATAAGATAAGGCCAGGGACTAATGAAAGTATTACTTTACAGAGAGGGTAGTGGATGTATGGAATAGCCTTCCAGTAGAAGTGGTAGAGGGTAATACAGTGAAGGAGTTTAAGCATGCATGGGATAGGTATAAGGCTATCCTAGATATAAGATAAGGCCAGGGACTAATGAAAGTATTACTTTACAGAGAGGGTAGTGGATGTATGGAATAGCCTTCCAGTAGAAGTGGTAGAGGTTAATACAGTGAAGGAGTTTAAGCATGCGTGGGATAGGTATAAGGCTATCCTAGATATAAGATAAGGCCAGGGACTAATGAAAGTATTACTGTACTGAGAGGGTAGTGGATGTATGGAATAGTCTTCCAGTAGAAGTGGTAGAGGTTAATACAGTGAAGGAGTTTAAGCATGCATGGGATAGGTATAAGGCTATCCTAGATATAAGATAAGGTCAGGGACTAATGAAAGTATTACATTACTGAGAGGGTAGTGGATGCATGGAATAGTCTTCCAGTAGAAGTGGTAGAGGGTAATACCGTGAAGGAGTTTAAGCATGCATGGGATAGGTATAAGGCTATCCTAGATATAAGATAAGGTCAGGGTCTAATGAAAGTATTACATTACTGAGAGGGTAGTGGATGTATGGAATAGTCTTCCAGTAGAAGTGGTAGAGGTTAATACAGTGAAGGAGTTTAAGCATGCATGGGATAGGTATAAGGATATCCTAGATATAAGATAAGGTCAGGGACTAATGAAAGTATTACTTTACTGAGAGGGTAGTGGATGCATGGAATAGTCTTCCAGTAGAAGTGGTAGAGGTTAATACAGTGAAGGAGTTTAAGCATGCATGGGATAGGTATAAGGCTATCCTAGATATAAGATAAGGCCAGGGACTAATGAAAGTATTACTTTACTGAGAGGGTAGTGGATTCATGGAATAGTCTTCCAGTAGAAGTGGTAGAGGTTAATACAGTGAAGGAGTATAAGCATGCATGGGATAGGTATAAGGCTATCCTAGATATAAGATAAGGCCAGGGACTAATGAAAGTATTATTTTACTGAGAGGGTAGTGGATGCATGGAATAGTCTTCCAGTAGAAGTGGTAGAGGTTAATACAGTGAAGGAGTTTAAGCATGCATGGGATAGGTATAAGGCTCTCCTAGATATAAGATAAGGCCAGGGACTAATGAAAGTATTACTTTACTGAGAGGGTAGTGGATGCATGGAATAGTCTTCCAGTAGAAGTGGTAGAGGTTAATACGGTGAAGGAGTTTAAGCATGCATGGGATAGGTACAAGGCTATTCTAGATATAAGATTGGGAACTGGGGACTAATAAAGGTATTTAGAAAATGATTCATACTAGAATGGGTGAATGGTTCTTTTCTGCCAGTGACACATTCTAGGTTTCTATATAAAAACACTAAAAGAAATGCTAAAAAAAAATAATAAAATCAATTGTCACTGAATATGGGGCGTGTCAGCATCTCAATGGATTTTCCAAATTCCCAAACCACCAATTTCTCTGCCAGAGTACAAGAGGTTTGAGCTGAAAGCCCTTAGGGGAGGGATCCGCATCTGAAGTTCCCTTGAAGCGCTGTATCTGCCCAGCTTGCTGCCGAATTATCTTGCCTGCTCTGCTTTCCTAAAAATGTGTTACCATATGCAGATGGTTCCGTTCTCATGTGTTATCCATATATGTATATATAGGGGATGTATCTATATACAGTGCTGCAGTAACTACAGATTAACACTAGAGGTCACTAGGGAGCTAGAATCCTGGTTATCCTTCAAAGCTTGAATAACCCTTCTTATACCTGTGTTAACTCTAAACACACTACAGCCCATCACTTAACCCTTCCCCAGCTACTTTTACCTTATGTTTGCACTTTCATCAATAAAGCCCTATGCAGTCTATATAAAACCCTGTGCTCTCTAGATAAAGCACTTTATCCTCTATATAAAGCACTATTTATTTTATATAAATCCCTATGTGCTCTATATAAACCCCTATGCAGTCTATTTAAAGCCCTGTGCAATCTATATAAAGCCATATGCGCTCTAAATAAAGCCCTATGCAGTCTCTATAGAGCCCAATCAGTGTCTATAGAGTCCTATGCACTCAATATAAAGTCCTATGCAGTCTCTATAGAGCCCAATCAGTGTCTATAGAGTCCTATGCACTCTATATAAAGCCCTATGCACTCTCTATATACAGCCCTATGCAGTCTCTATATAAATCCCTATGAAGTCTCTATAAAGCTATATGTTACCTGTAGCTTATATAATGCTGTATGTGCCATATATATGCTTCCAATAGGTGTAATAACATCTCTCTCTGTACAACCCCACTGGACTATATGCATATACTATAGCAGCACTATAAATCCCATGACACTAGGCCAGCCCCGGAGGCTATTGCCTTTGATCTCAGCGCACTGCTCTGTGTCTGTGCTCCCCGCAGCCCCCCTCTGTGTGTGTGTGTGTGTGTGTATATATATATATATGTATATGGAGAGATGCTTGTTAGCTCCTCATACATAATAACGAGGTGAGGAGCAGCTAATCAAGGCTAATTACAGCATACAAGCCAGGCAGATTATACGCTCAACAAGGCAACGTCTAGGATACAAACAAGCACTGCTTAAAGGGGGTAACAAAGCCCTCCCCTACCCTTTATTACACCTATAGGTCATCTTACATTAACCCTATAGGACAGTGATGTCCAAATGGCAGGAGGCATATAGCCCTCAAGTGTGTCCAGGGGCCATTGGCTTTGCCCGAAGGATCTATGGTATTAGCTAATTACATTAATATTGTCCAGCAACCCAGCCCCTAACCTTCTGCATACTATACAGCCCCTCACACTAACACTCTCTAATACTGCATGGATGACCAACAGTCTGCCCAGAAACATACTGCCTTATACACATCCAAGGCATTGTATACGTCCTATTCTGGACGGATATTCCAAATATCTCCTGCTCTCTACAGTGTCAGGCTTTACTACTTCCACTGGAAGACTATTCCATGTATTTACTACTCAGCAGGGGTGGAGTACCTTTTTTTCTGCCAAGGGCTATTTGGATATTTATAACATCATTTGAGGGCCAAATCAAATCAAAAATTAACCTGCTATATGTGCTCAAACGTTTAATTAACTCAACCCATAACATGATGCAGCTTCTCTTGGTTGAGATGTGTGATGTTAGCGGTTATTGATGATGTTGCACATCCAGGACTTACCCCTGCACCTCATGACTTGCCCCATCACCCATATTGGTCTTACCCCTGAACCCCAGGACATTACCCCTGCACCCCCTGTCATTATGTCACCTTACCCATTGTCTGTATGTAAGTCATTCAGTTACTTGAATTAAGTGCACTCTGTATGTATCTGAACTTGACACCTTTGTATCCTGAAGGGTGTGAGGCAGAAGTTCCCCATTATATGTCCTTCTGTTAAACTGATTATGTTGTGTTCATTTTGTGTGTTTTGTAATTAGGTTTACTCATTGTATGTTAATTCCTATTTGGTTTGCAGCCTGGAAGTACCGTATTTGCTCGAATATAAGACAAGGTTTTTGCAAATGCTCTGAAAAATCCCCCTCATCTAATATTCGAGGTCATCTTATAATCTGACCTCAAATCGAGGTCAAACTATAAGACTGGGATCCAGGTCCCCAGCAGAGCTGCAGGGGACCTGGATCCCCCTCTCAAGCAGTAGGGGATGTCTGCGCGATATGCGCACACATCCTCCCCTGCCGCCCGGCACGACCGCCGGGACTTCTATGATGAAGCCGGGTCCTTCATGCAGACATCCTCCATGCTGCCCGACACTTCCGTCTATTATGACCGACCGGCTGTCCTTCATAATTGACGGAAGTCTGGGGCAGCATGGAGGATGTCTGCACATATCGGCTGCCCCCACTAGCCACCAGGGAAAGAAACAAGGTGATAGGGGGGGGGGGGGGGGAGAGACTGAGACAAGGGAAGGGGGGAGAGACAGAGACAAGGGGAGGTGGGGGAGAGACAGAGACAAGGGGAGGTGAGGGAGAGACAGAGACAAGGGGAGGTGGGGGAGAGACAGAGACAAGGGGAGGTGAGGGAGAGACAGAGACAAGGGGAGGTGGGGAAGAGACAGAGACAAGGGGAGGTGGGGAAGAGACAGAGACAAGGGGAGGTGGGGGAGAGACAGAGACAAGGAGAGGGGGGAGAGACAGACAAGGGGAGGTGGGGAAGAGACAGAGACAAGGGGAGGTGGGGAAAAGACAGAGACAAGGGAAGGGGGGAAGAGACAGACAAGGGAAAAGACAGAGACAAGGGGGGAGAGAGAGAGAGACAAGGGGAGAGAGACAAGGTGGAGGGGGGAGAGAGAGAAAGGGAGGGAGGTGGAGAGAGAGAGAGAAAAGTTTGGGAGGAATGGAGAGACCGATAACATGGGGGGAGAGAGAGGCAGCGCTGGGGGAGAGAGAGGCAGCATTGGCACATAAAAGGAAATAAAAACAAGAAATGCATTTGTTTAATATCATATTTTTTTATTAAATATTAAAAATCAATTTACATGTGAATATATACAAGTTAAACTTTTTTCCTATAGGGTAGTCTTATATACAGGCTTTTAGTTTTTTTCCTATAGGGTAGTCTTATATATTCAGGCTTTTAGTTTTTTTCCTATAGGGTAGTCTTATATTCAGGCTTTTAGTTTTTTTCCTATAGGGTAGTCTTATATATACAGGCTTTTAGTTTTTTTCCTATAGGGTGGTCTTATATTCAGGCTTTTAGTTTTTTTCCTATAGGGTAGTCTTATATTCAGGCTTTTAGTTTTTTTCCTATAGGGTAGTCTTATATTCAGGCTTTTAGTTTTTTTCCTATAGGGTAGTCTTATATATACAGGCTTTTAGTTTTTTTCCTATAGGGTAGTCTTATATTCAGGCTTTTAGTTTTTTTCCTATAGGGTAGTCTTATATATACAGGCTTTTAGTTTTTTTCCTATAGGGTGGTCTTATATTCAGGCTTTTAGTTTTTTTCCTATAGGGTAGTCTTATATTCAGGCTTTTAGTTTTTTTCCTATAGGGTAGTCTTATATATACAGGCTTTTAGTTTTTTTCCTATAGGGTGGTCTTATATTCAGGCTTTTAGTTTTTTTCCTATAGGGTAGTCTTATATTCAGGCTTTTAGTTTTTTTCCTATAGGGTAGTCTTATATATACAGGCTTTTAGTTTTTTTCCTATAGGGTAGTCTTATATTCAGGCTTTTAGTTTTTTTCCTATAGGGTAGTCTTATATATACAGGCTTTTAGTTTTTTTCCTATAGGGTAGTCTTATATTCAGGCTTTTAGTTTTTTTCCTATAGGGTAGTCTTATATATTCAGGCTTTTAGTTTTTTTCCTATAGGGTAGTCTTATATTCAGGCTTTTAGTTTTTTTCCTATAGGGTAGTCTTATATTCAGGCTTTTAGTTTTTTTCCTATAGGGTAGTCTTATATTCAGGCTTTTAGTTTTTTTCCTATAGGGTAGTCTTATATTCAGGCTTTTAGTTTTTTTCCTAAAAGAAAAGGGGTCGTCTTATAATCAGGGTAGTCTTATATTCGAGCATATAGGGTATAATGTATTCCTAGCCCCAGTTAGTTGGAGAACTATGTTTAGTTCCAGCCCCCCATTGTATACTAATGTCTGTGATGTCATGTTTGTGTGTATATAAGGAGGTGATTTCACACAACGGGTAGAGGTATTACCGGCCTTGGGTAGCCGTCACGTTACAACCCCTGAACCCCAAGACATGCCCCATCACCTACATTGCACATCCAGGACTTACCCCTCCACCCCAAGACATTCCCCATCACCCACATTGCACATCCAGGACTTACCCCTGAACCCCAAGACATGCCCCATCACCCACATTGCACATCCAGGACTTACCCCTGAACCCCAAGACATGCCCCATCACCCACATTGCACATCCAGGACTTACCCCTGAACCCCAAGACATGCCCCATCACCCACATTGCACATCCAGGACTTACCCCTGAACCCCAAGACATGCCCCATCACCCACATTGCACATCCAGGACTTACCCCTCCGCCCCAAGATATGCCCCATCACCCACATTGCACATCCAGGACTTACCCCTGAACCCCAAGACATGCCCCATCACCCATATTGGTCATCCAGGACTTACCCCTCCACCCCAAGACATGCCCCATCACCCACATTGCACATCCAGGACTTACCCCTGAACCCCAAGATATGCCCCATCACCCACATTGCACATCCAGGACTTACCCCTGAACCCCAAGATATGCCCCATCACCCACATTGCACATCCAGGACTTACCCCTGAACCCCAAGACATGCCCCATCACCCATATTGGTCATCCAGGACTTACCCCTCCACCCCAAGACATGCCCCATCACCCACATTGCACATCCAGGACTTACCCCTCCACCCCAAGACATGCCCCATCACCCACATTGCACATCCAGGACTTACCCCTCAACCCCAAGACATGCCCCATCACACACATTGCACATCCAAGACTTACCCCTTCACCCCAAGACATGCCCCATCACCCATATTGGTCATCCAGGACTTACCCCTGAACCCCAACACATGCCCCATCACCTGCAGTGCACATCCACGACTTACCCCTCCACCCCAAGACATGCCCCATCAACCACATTGCACATCCAGGACTTACCCCTCAACCCCAAGATATGCCCCATCACCCACATTGCACATCCAGGACTTACCCCTGAACCCCAAGATATGCCCCATCACCCACATTGCACATCCAGGACTTACACCTGAACCCCAAGATATGCCCCATCACCCACATTGCACATCCAGGACTTACACCTGAACCCCAAGATATGCCCCATCACCTACATTGCACATCCAGGACTTACCCCTCAACCCCAAGACATGCCCCATCACCCACATTGCACATCCAGGACTTACCCCTGAACCCCAAGATATGCCCCATCACCCACATTGCACATCCAGGACTTACCCCTGAACCCCAAGACATGCCCCATCACCCACATTGCACATCCAGGACTTACCCCTCCGCCCCAAGATATGCCCCATCACCCACATTGCACATCCAGGACTTACCCCTCCACCCCAAGACATGCCCCATCACCCACATTGCACATCCAGGACTTACCCCTCCGCCCCAAGACATGCCCCATCACCCACATTGCACATCCAGGACTTACCCCTCCACCCCAAGACATGCCCCATCACCCACATTGCACATCCAGGACTTACCCCTCCACCCCAAGACATGCCCCATCACCTACATTGCACATCCAGGACTTACCCCTCCACCCCAAGACATGCCCCATCACCCATATTGGTCATCCAGGACTTACCCCTCCACCCCAAGACATGCCCCATCACCCATATTGGTCATCCAGGACTTACCCCTCCACCCCAAGACATGCCCCATCACCCATATTGGTCATCCAGGACTTACCCCTCCACCCCAAGACATGCCCCATCACCTACATTGCACATCCAGGACTTACCCCTCCACCCCAAGACATTCCCCATCACCCACATTGCACATCCAGGACTTACCCCTGAACCCCAAGACATGCCCCATCACCCACATTGCACATCCAGGACTTACCCCTCCACCCCAAGACATGCCCCATCACCCACATTGCACATCCAGGACTTACCCCTCCACCCCAAGACATGCCCCATCACCTACATTGCACATCCAGGACTTACCCCTCCACCCCAAGACATGCCCCATCACCTACATTGCACATCCAGGACTTACCCCTCCACCCCAAGACATGCCCCATCACCCACATTGCACATCCAGGACTTACCCCTGAACCCCAAGATATGCCCCATCACCCATATTGGTCATCCAGGACTTACCCCTCCACCCCAAGACATGCCCCATCACCCACATTGCACATCCAGGACTTACCCCTCCACCCCAAGACATGCCCCATCACCTACATTGCACATCCAAGACTTACCCCTTCACCCCAAGACATGCCTGCTTGCCGTAGAGAGGCTGGTGAAAGAAGATCTTGTATCTCCCCAGTCAGCGCCTCTGTCAAGAAGAGTTTTGAAGGGGTCCGGACGTTTCCTTGCTTTACAGTGTCAGCCTTTACTACTTCCGCTGGAAGGTTATTCCAGGTATCCACTACTCTTTACACTGTCAGCCTTTACTACTTTCACTTGAAGGTTATTCCAGGTATCTACTACTCTTTACACCGTCAGACTTTCCTGCTTCCACTGGAAGGTTATTCCAGGTATCCACTACTCTTTACAGTGTCAGCATTTCCTGCTTCCACTGGAAGGTTATTCCAGGTATCCACTACTCTTTACACCGTCAGACTTTCCTGCTTCCACTGGAAGGTTATTCCAGGTATCCACTACTCTTTACAGAGTCGGCCTTTACTGCTTCCGCTGGAAGGTTATTCCAGGTATCCACTACTCTTTACAGTGTCAGCATTTCCTGCTTCCACTGGAAGGTTATTCCAGGTATCCACTACTCTTTACACCGTCAGACTTTCCTGCTTCCACTGGAAGGTTATTCCAGGTATCCACTACTCTTTACAGAGTCGGCCTTTACTGCTTCCGCTGGAAGGTTATTCCAGGTATCCACTACTCTTTACAGTGTCAGCATTTCCTGCTTCCGCTGGAAGGTTATTCCAGGTATCTACTACTCCTTACAGTGTCAGCCTTTACTGCTTCCACTGGAAGGTTATTCCAGGTATCCACTACTCTTTACACTGTCAGCCTTACAGTGCCAGCCTCCCCCTCACACACACAGTGTCAGCCTCCCCCTCACACACACAGTGCCAGCCTCCCCCTCACACACACAGTGCCAGCCTCCCCCTCACACACACAGTGTCAGCCTCCCCCTCACACACACAGTGCCAGCCTCCCTCTCACACACACAGTGCCAGCCTCCCCCTCACACACACAGTGCCAGCCTCCCCCTCACACACACAGTGCCAGCCTCCCCCTCACACACACAGTGCCAGCCTCCCCCTCACACACACAGTGTCAGCCTCCCCCTCACACACACAGTGCCAGCCTCCCCCTCACACACACAGTGCCAGCCTCCCCCTCACACACACAGTGTCAGCCTCCCCCTCACACACAGAGTGCCAGCCTCCCCCTCACACACACAGTGCCAGCCTCCCCCTCACACACACAGTGCCAGCCTCCCCTCATCCAAAGTACATTATTTGATTGTACATTCTGACCTCGCTCTCTCTATTCCCCCTTTACCACCTTCTTAGCGCTTCTCCTGTGTCTCTGTCTTTCGCTTGCGCAGCAGCAGGATCCAATCAGTCCTCAGCGGGACAGGCTAGCTCTGCATCTCCATCATAAGAGTCTCTCTCTTTTTGACAAATTTGGCTATTTTAGGAGAAAAACTGCATTTATTTGAAATTCTTCAATGAAGTCATCATAAGCACACTGCTACTCTGCTATGCCTCTACACACTACTACTCTGCTATCCCTCTACACACTGCTACTCTGCTATCCCTCAATACACTACTACTCTGCTATGCCTCTACACACTACTACTCTGCTATCCCTCTACACACTGCTACTCTGCTATGCCTCTACACACTACTACTCTGCTATGCCTCTACACACTACTACTCTGCTATGCCTCTACACACTACTACTCTGCTATCCCTCTACACACTGCTACCCTGCTATGCCCCTACACACTGCTACTCTGCTATGCCTCTACACACTGCTACCCTGCTATCCCTCTACACACTGCTACCCTGCTATCCCTCTACACACTGCTACCCTACTATCCCTCTACACACTGCTACTCTGCTATCCCTCTACACACTGCTACCCTGCTATCCCTCTACACACTGCTACTCTGCTATCCCTCTACACACTGCTACCCTGCTATCCCTCTACACACCGCTACTCTGCTATGCCTCTACACACTACTACTCTGCTATCCCTCTACACACTGCTACTCTGCTATCCCTCAATACACTACTACTCTGCTATGCCTCTACACACTACTACTCTGCTATGCCTCTACACACTACTACTCTGCTATCCCTCTACACACTGCTACCCTGCTATGCCCCTACACACTGCTACTCTGCTATGCCTCTACACACTACTACCCTGCTATCCCTCTACACACTGCTACCCTGCTATCCCTCTACACACTGCTACCCTACTATCCCTCTACACACTGCTACTCTGCTATCCCTCTACACACTGCTACCCTGCTATCCCTCTACACACTGCTACTCCGCTATCCCTCTACACACTGCTACCCTGCTATCCCTCTACACACTGCTACTCTGCTATCCCTCTACACACTACTACTCTGCTATCCCTCTACACACTGCTACCCTGCTATCCCTCTACACACTGCTACTCTGCTATCCCTCTACACACTGCTACTCTGCTATCCCTCTACACACTGCTACTCTGCTATCCCTCTACACACCGCTACTCTGCTATCCCTCTACACACTGCTACTCTGCTATCCCTCTACACACTGCTACTCTGCTATCCCTCTACACACTGCTACTCTGCTATCCCTCTACACACTGCTACTCTGCTATCCCTCAATACACTACTACTCTGCTATGCCTCTACACACTGCTACCCTACTACCCCTCTACACACTGCTACTCTGCTACCCCTCTACACACTGCTACTCTGCTATCCCTCTACACACTGCTACTCTGCTATCCCTCTACACACTACTACTCTGCTATCCCTCTACACACTGCTACCCTGCTATCCCTCTACACACTGCTACTCTGCTATCCCTCTACACACTACTACTCTGCTATCCCTCTACACACTACTACTCTGCTATCCCTCTACACACTGCTACTCTGCTATCCCTCAATACACTACTACTCTGCTATGCCTCTACACACTGCTACCCTGCTATCCCTCTACACACTGCTACCCTGCTATCCCTCTACACACTGCTACTCTGCTATCCCTCTACACACTGCTACTCTGCTATCCCTCTACACACTACTACTCTGCTATCCCTCAATACACTACTACTCTGCTATGCCTCTACACACTGCTACTCTGCTATCCCTCTACACACTACTACTCTGCTATCCCTCTACACACTGCTACTCTGCTATCCCTCTACACACTGCTACCCTGCTATCCCTCTACACACTGCTACTCTGCTATCCCTCTACACACTGCTACTCTGCTATCCCTCTACACACTGCTACCCTGCTATCCCTCTACACACTTCTACCCTGCTATCCCTCTACACACTTCTACCCTGCTATGCCTCTACACACTGCTACCCTGCTATCCCTCTACACACTGCTACCCTGCTATCCCTCTACACACTGCTACCCTTTCCCTCTACACACTACTACCCTACTATCCCTCTACACACTGCTTCCCTGCTATCCCTCTACACACTGCTTCCCTGCTACCTCTCTACACACTACTACTCTGCTATCCCTCTACACACTACTACCCTGCTATCCCTCTACACACTTCTACCCTGCTATCCCTCTACACACTTCTACCCTGCTATGCCTCTACACACTGCTACCCTGCTATCCCTCTACACACTGCTACCCTGCTATCCCTCTACACACTGCTACCCTTCCCTCTACACACTACTACCCTACTATCCCTCTACACACTGCTTCCCTGCTATCCCTCTACACACTGCTTCCCTGCTACCTCTCTACACACTACTACTCTGCTATCCCTCTACACACTACTACCCTGCTATCCCTCTACACACCTCTACTCTGCTATCCCTCTACACACCTCTACTCTGCTATCCCTCTACACACCGCTACTCTGCTATCCCTCTACACACCTCTACTCTGCTATCCCTCTACACACCTCTACTCTGCTATCTCTCTACACACCGCTACTCTGCTATCCCTCTACACACCGCTACTCTGCTATCCCTCTACACACCGCTACTCTGCTATCCCTCTACACACCTCTACTCTGCTATCCCTCTACACACCGCTACTCTGCTATCCCTCTACACACCGCTACTCTGCTATCCCTCTACACACCGCTACTCTGCTATGCCTCTACACACCGCTACTCTGCTATGCCCCTACACACCGCTACTCTGCTATGCCCCTACACACTGCTACTCTGCTATGCCCCTACACACTGCTACTCTGCTATGCCCCTACACACTGCTACTCTGCTATCCCTCTATACACTTCTACTCTGCTATCCCTCTATACACTACTATTATGCTATCTCTCTACACACTGCTACTCTGCTATGCCTCTACACACTGCTACTCTGCTATGCCTCTACACACTGCTACTCTGCTATGCCCCTACACACTACTACTCTGCTATCCCTCTATACACTTCTACTCTGCTATCCCTCTACACACTGCTACCCTGCTATCCCTCTACACACCGCTACTCTGCTATCCCTCTATACACTTCTACTCTGCTATCCCTCTATACACTACTATTATGCTATCTCTCTACACACTGCTACTCTGCTATGCCTCTACACACTACTACTCTGCTATGCCTCTACACACTACTACTCTGCTATGCCCCTACACACTGCTACTCTGCTATGCCCCTACACACTGCTACTCTGCTATGCCCCTACCCACTTCTACCCTGCTATCCCTCTATACACTTCTACTCTGCTATCCCTCTATACACTTCTACTCTGCTATCCCTCTATACACTACTATTATGCTATCTCCCTACACACTGCTACTCTGCTATGCCTCTACACACTACTACTCTGCTATGCCTCTACACACTGCTACTCTGCTATGCCTCTACACACTGCTACTCTGCTATCCCTCTATACACTACTACTCTGCTATGCCCCTACACACTGCTACGCTGCTATGCCCCTACACACTGCTACTCTACTATGCCTCTACACACTACTACTCTGCTATGCCCCTACACACTGCTACTCTGCTATGCCCCTACACACTGCTACTCTGCTATGCCCCTACACACTGCTACCTCTCTACACATGCTACTCTGCTATGCCTCTACACACTACTACCCCTCTACACACTGCTCCCCTGCAATCCCTATCCCTCTACACACTACTACCCTGTTACCCCTCTACAGGAATGGGGAGGGAGGTGTGATGGTTTGGCCTGGACGGGAAGATCCGTATTGTTAATGTCAGGCATGGCGAGGGAGGTGTGATGGTTTGGCCTGGACGGGAAGATCCGTATTGTTAATGTCAGGCATGGCGAGGGAGGTGTGATGGTTTGGCCTGGACAGGAAGATCCGTATTGTTAATGTCAGGCATGGGGAGGGAGGTGTGATGGTTTGGCATGGACGGGAAGAGCCGTATTGTTAATGTCAGGCATGGGGAGGGAGGTGTGATGGTTTGGCTTAGACGGGAAGATCCGTATTGTTAATGTCAGGCATGGGGAGGGAGGTGTGAGGGTTTGGCCTGGACGGGAAGATCCGTATTGTTAATGTCAGGCATGGGGAGGGAGGTGTGATGGTTTGGCCTGGACGGGAAGATCCGTATTGTTAATGTCAGGCATGGGGAGGGAGGTGTGATGGTTTGGCCTGGACGGGAAGATCCGTATTGTTAATGTCAGGCATGGGGAGGGAGGTGTGATGGTTTGGCCTGGACGGGAAGATCCGTATTGTTAATGTCAGGCATGGGGAGGGAGGTGTGATGGTTTGGCCTGGACGGGAAGATCCGTATTGTTAATGTCAGGCATGGGGAGGGAGGTGTGATGGTTTGGCCTGGACGGGAAGATCCGTATTGTTAATGTCAGGCATGGGGAGGGAGGTGTGATGGTTTGGCCTGGACGGGAAGATCCATATTGTTAATGTCAGGCATGGGGAGGGAGGTGTGATGGTTTGGGCGGCTGTCCTGCCCCAGGACCTGGACGTCTTTCTCTCATTGACACTACCAGGAATTATTATCAGAATAGTCACCCGTCTGTGATCTGAATGGAGATGAAAACAAACCTAAGAGACCAGTAGATCTACCAAACAATGACTCCTGGGAATGTAGAGGCCTAGTCCCAATCTCAGCCACAACAACATTTTGAAACAGGACCAGACGTCAGCAGCCTATGCAAGCAGCCCTCAAATCACACAGAGCTCAAAAAATCGCAAGGTCTGCTACCTTCTGCCGTTGGGTGCAGTGTGGTGTTTGTGCCCAGGCCAACTGGGACTATTCCACAAACGGCAGACTGGCGAGAAGGCGGCAACAGACAGAAGGGGGTGAAAGCAGAGAAAGCACTACATATATTGGCGGCTCATCCGGCCCCACCACCTTGCCCCGACATCCGGGCTGCACCCACTAGATCACCAGGGAGCAATATGGTGCAGTAAAAAAGGATGTGAGGTACAATCTGGCTCTTTGGCCAGGGATGTGAGGTACAATCTTGCTCTTTGGCCAGGGATGTGGGGTACAATCCTGCTCTTTGGCCAGGGATGTGAGGTACAATCCTGCTCTTTGGCCAGGGATGTGAGGTACAATCTTGCTCTTTGGCCAGGAATGTGGGGTAAAATCCTGCTCTTTGGCCAGGGATGTGGGGTACAACCTGGCTCTTTGGCCAGGGATGTGGGGTACAACCTGGCTCTTTGGCCAGGGATGTGGGGTACAATCCTGCTCTTTGGCCAGGGATGTGAGGTACAATCCTGATCTTTGGCCAGGGATGTGAGGTACAATCCCGCTCTTTGGCCAGGGATGTGAGGTACAATCCCGCTCTTTGGCCAGGGATGTGGGGTAAAATCCTGCTCTTTGGCCAGGGATGTGGGGTACAATCCTGCTCTTTGGCCAGGGATGTGGGGTACAATCCCGCTCTTTGGCCAGGGATATGGGGTACAATCCCGCTCTTTGGCCAGGGATGTGGGGTACAATCCTTCTCTTTGGCCAGGGATGTGGGGTACAATCCCGCTCTTTGGCCAGGGATGTGGGGTACAATCCTTCTCTTTGGCCAGGGATGTGAGGTACAATCCTGCTCTTTGGCCATGGATGTGAGGTACAATCTGGCTCTTTGGCCAGGGATGTGGGGTACAATCTTGCTCTTTGGCCAGGAATGTGGGGTAAAATCCCGCTCTTTGGACAGGGATGTGGGGTAAAATCCTGCTCTTTGGTTAGGGATGTGGGGTACAATCCCGCTCTTTGGCCAGGGATGTGGCGTACAATCCCGCTCTTTGGCCAGGGATGTGGGGTACAATCCTGCTCTTTGGCCATGGATGTGGGGTACAATCCCGCTCTTTGGCCAGGGATGTCGGGTACAATCCCGCTCTTTGGCCAGGGATGTGGGGTACAATCCCGCTCTTTGGCCAGGGATGTGAGGTACAATCCTGCTCTTTGGCTAGGGATGTGGGGTACAATCCTGCTCTTTGGCCATGGATGTGGGGTACAATCCCGCTCTTTGGCCAGGGATGTGAGGTACAATCCTGCTCTTTGGCCAGGGATGTGAGGTACAATCTTGCTCTTTGGCCAGGGATGTGAGGTACAATCTTGCTCTTTGGCCAGGGATGTGAGGTACAATCTTGCCCTTTGGCCAGGGATGTGAGGTACAATCTTGCTCTTTGGCCAGGGATGTGAGGTACAATCTTGCTCTTTGGCCAGGGATGTGAGGTACAATCCTGCTCTTTGGCCAGGGATGTGAGGTACAATCCTGCTCTTTGGCCAGGGATGTGAGGTACAATCTTGCTCTTTGGCCAGGGATGTGGGGTACAATCCTGCTCTTTGGCCAGGGATGTGGGGTACAACCTGGCTCTTTGGCCAGGGATGTGGGGTACAATCCTGCTCTTTGGCCAGGGATGTGAGGTACAATCCTGATCTTTGGCCAGGGATGTGAGGTACAATCCCGCTCTTTGGCCAGGGATGTGGGGTAAAATCCTGCTCTTTGGCCAGGGATGTGGGGTACAATCCTGCTCTTTGGCCAGGGATGTGGGGTACAATCCCGCTCTTTGGCCAGGGATGTGAGGTACAATCTTGCTCTTTGGCCAGGAATGTGGGGTAAAATCCTGCTCTTTGGCCAGGGATGTGGGGTACAATCTGGCTCTTTGGCCAGGGATGTGGGGTACAATCCTGCTCTTTGGCCAGGGATGTGAGGTACAATCCTGCACTTTGGCCAGGGATGTGAGGTACAATCCCGCTCTTTGGCCAGGGATGTGGGGTAAAATCCTGCTCTTTGGCCAGGGATGTGGGGTACAATCCTGCTCTTTGGCCAGGGATGTGGGGTACAATCCCGCTCTTTGGCCATGGATGTGGGGTACAATCCCGCTCTTTGGCCAGGGATATGGGGTACAATCCTTCTCTTTGGCCAGGGATGTGGGGTACAATCCCGCTCTTTGGCCAGGGATGTGGGGTACAATCCTTCTCTTTGGCCAGGGATGTGAGGTACAATCCTGCTCTTTGGCCATGGATGTGAGGTACAATCTGGCTCTTTGGCCAGGGATGTGGGGTACAATCTTGCTCTTTGGCCAGGAATGTGGGGTAAAATCCCGCTCTTTGGACAGGGATGTGGGGTAAAATCCTGCTCTTTGGTCAGGGATGTGGGGTACAATCCCGCTCTTTGGCCAGGGATGTGGCGTACAATCCTGCTCTTTGGCCAGGGATGTGGGGTACAATCCCGCTCTTTGGCCAGGGATGTGGGGTAAAATCCTGCTCTTTGGCCAGGGATGTGGGGTAAAATCCTGCTCTTTGGCCAGGGATGTGGGGTACAATCCCGCTCTTTGGCCAGGGATGTGGGGTACAATCCCGCTCTTTGGCCAGGGATGTGGGGTACAATCCCGCTCTTTGGCCAGGGATGTGGGGTACAATCACGCTCTTTGGCCATGGATGTGGGGTACAATCCCGCTCTTTGGCCAGTGATGTGGGGTACAATCTTGCTCTTTGGCCAGGGATGTGAGGTACAATCCTGCTCTTTGGCTAGGGATGTGGGGTACAATCCTGCTCTTTGGCCATGGATGTGGGGTACAATCCCGCTCTTTGGCCAGGGATGTGGGGTACAATCCCGCTCTTTGACCATGGATGTGGGGTACAATCTTGTTCTTTGGCCATGGATGTGGGGTACAATCCGGCTCTGCTGTGGCGGCAATCTGTTGTAGTGAAAAGGCTGCGTGGGGAAGGGGTGTGACCAGGGGTGTTGCTAGGTCTCCAAATGATCTGGGGCTAGAGCCCAGATGGTCTCTCACAAACATACCCTTTCATCTCTCATTCTCTGTCGCACACACCGTCTCTCGCTCTCTCTCTCACACGCACAGTCTCTCGCTCTCCTGGTGGCTAGCAGGTGAGGATAATTCATCATAGAAGCCCCGGCGGTCGTGCCGGGCGGCAGCAGGGGAGGTCTGCGCTCATCCCCTGCTGTTAGAGAGGGGGATCCAGGTCCCTTGCAGCTCTGCGGGGGACCTTGATCCCAGTCTTATAGTCTGACCTCGATTTGAGGTCAGATTATAAAACGACCTTGAACATAAGACGAGGGGTATTTTTCAGAGCATTTGCTCTGAAAAAAACCTCGTCTTATGCTGCACTGGCCAATCACAGCCATGCCATTAGTAGGCATGGCTGTGATGGTTTCTAAAAGCAAATGAGTCAAACGCTTGTTGATTGGCTGCCCTGCAGCCTTTCAAAACACGCCATTAAATCGCCGAACCCCGAACTCCAACCCGAACATACAGTGAAATGTCCGTGTTCGGGTCCGGGGTCCAAAAACCGTACTGTTCGGTTACGAACCAGAACAGTGTGGTTCGGGTTCGCTCAACACTAGTGGGGATATATCTCCATTACACTAGACTCGTATAACTTCCGCACTTGCGCATATATAGTCTCAGCCTCTTATGGATATACAGTTCCAGCTACCAACCCCCATCATTCCACCCCAACCTCCTATAATATGCATGCACACCTCCACTAGAGATGCCACCTTTTCTTAAATTTTTTTAAAAAAAAAACACTTTTTCTGTCCTGTCATGACAACCCTAACGGCCACTATGGTTGCCACCTGGCCGGTATTTTAACGGCAGGCCGGTAAAAAATTGGTTTCAGGTCAGTGTTGAGTCTATGGAGGCAGTAGCAAGGCCGGTATTTTTCAGATTTTTCTGCTCCCATCAACCAGGTAATTCCAACTCCCCCTTTATTAAATTGCCCCCTGCACATTTCATTGCCCCAGACACCACTGTTTTATTCGAATAGCCCCAATCCCCATGCACCATCATTCAGACTAATTCCCCTGCTTGTATCCTCCTGATACCATCTTCCCTACAGCCCTCCGTCGCCACCTCCGTGCCCCCCCCCCCCCCTCCTCTCTATTTCTTCTTGACATCACTCCATCTCTTCACTTTTTCCCTTGCCCTTTTTTTCCCAGCCCCGGGGGTCAGCTTGGGGGACCCTCAGCGTGTGTGTTTAGTACATGCACTTGACCCCATCCATGTCTCGCTCCCCCCCCTCCCCTCCCACCCAAAACTCAAGCTCAATCTTCGAAATAACAGTTGCACAAACACTAGGACACACACAAACGGCTCCGGCCTACGTGGCTACCCGGAGCCTATTGTTGGTTGCCGTGGAAACCGGTTGCCATGGCTACTGCCCTGATAACACAGTGGCCATTAATCACTGTGGCATTGTGGTATTAGCACAGGCACACTCACACATACAACATTGTGTCATTCTCCCCCAGCAGCCAGACTTACAAAATAAGATTGCCAATCTAACAAAATGTCAGACACACAACGGCAAGACGGAGGTGGGGAAATATATATATTATATATATATATATATATAAACAGTGCAAACCAGGCAGGCGGTCCAGCCCAGCTTTTTATTTGACATTTCTTTTTTTTTTTGTGTGTGTTTTTTTATATTGTGTGTGCTGATTGCTGCTTTCACAGCTTGGCCCACTTCCAGGCAATGCCCCCCATACACTCCCAGTCCATAAAACACGGCTAATTCCCAGCACGGACAGCTGCCCCCCCCCCCCCCTTTTTTTTTAAAATATCAATTTTTTATTTATTTTTAATTTTTGTAGTATGGAGGGAAAATAAAACATACACACCCTGTTATAAGGGTTGCCACTTGGCCGGTATTTTATCAGCACGCCGGTAAAAAATTGACATCAGGCCAATGTTAAGTCTATGGACACTGTTCCAAAGCTGGTATTTTCCTGAAAAAAAGGTGGCAACCCTACCTCCCAGCAAATATATACCTACCTCTTATTAACAGATTCTAAAACAAATAAATAATATAAATGTAAATGTAATTGCAAGAAAAATGGGGCAGTTCTGGCGGGGACCATGAATAAAGACGGGGGCACTTCCAGATCTTCATTCATTCTAAACAACATGTCCGCCCCCTGATAGAGCTATACAGAGCAATGATTCTAACCAACATGTCCACCCCCTTATAGAGCTATGCAGAGCAATGATTCTAAACAACATGTCCGCCCACTGATAGAGCTATACAGAGCAATGATTCTAAACAACATGTCCGCCCCCTGATAGAGCTATACAGAGCAAGGATTCTAACCAACATGTCCGTCCCCTGATAGAGCTATACAGAGCAAAGATTCTAAACAACAACATGTCCACCCCCTGATAGAGCTATACAGAGCAAAGATTCTAAACATGTCCGCCCCCTGATAGAGCTATACAGAGCAAAGATTCTAAACAACATGTCCGCCCCCTGATAGAGCTATACAGAGCAAAGATTCTAAACAACATGTCCGCCCCCTGATAGAGCTATACAGAGCAAAGATTCTAAACAACATGTCCGCCCCCTGATAGAGCTATACAGAGCAAAGATTCTAAACAACATGTCCGCCCCCTGATAGAGCTATACAGAGCAAAGATTCTAAACAACATGTCCACCCCTGATAGAGCTATACAGAGCAAAGATTCTAAACAACATGTCCGTCCCCTGATAGAGCTATACAGAGCAAAGATTCTAAACAACATGTCCACCCCTGATAGAGCTATACAGAGCAAAGATTCGAAACAACATGTCTGCCCCCAGATAGAGCTATACAGAGCAAAGATTCCAAACAACATGTCCACCCCCTGATAGAGCTATACAGAGCCAAGATTCTAAACATCATGTCCACCCCCTGATAGAGCTATACAGAGCAAAGATTCCAAACAACATGTCCACCCCCTGATGGAGCTATACAGAGCAAAGATTCTAAACAACATGTCCGCCCCCTGATAGAGCTATACAGAGCAAAGATTCTAAACATGTCTGCCCCTGATGGAGCTATACAGAGCAAAGATTCTAAACAACATGTCCGCCCCCTGATAGAGCTATACAGAGCAAAGATTCTAAACATGTCTGCCCCTGATAGAGCTATACAGAGCAAAGATTCTAAACAACATGTCCGTCCCCTGATAGAGCTATACAGAGCAAAGATTCTAAACAATATGTCTGCCCCCTGATAGAGCTATACAGAGCAAATATTCTAAACATGTCCACCCCCTGATAGAGCTATACAGAGCAAAGATTCTAACCAACATGTCCGTCCTCTGATAGAGCTATACAGAGCAAAGATTCTAAACAACATGTCTGCCCCCTGATAGAGCTATACAGAGCAAATATTCTAAACATGTCCACCCCCTGATAGAGCTATACAGAGCAAAGATTCTAAACATGTCTGCCCCTGATGGAGCTATACAGAGCAAAGATTCTAAACAACATGTCCGCCCCCTGATAGAGCTATACAGAGCAAAGATTCTAAACATGTCTGCCCCTGATAGAGCTATACAGAGCAAAGATTCTAAACAACATGTCCGCCCCCTGATAGAGCTATACAGAGCAAAGATTCTAAACAATATGTCTGCCCCCTGATAGAGCTATACAGAGCAAATATTCTAAACATGTCCACCCCCTGATAGAGCTATACAGAGCAAAGATTCTAACCAACATGTCCGTCCTCTGATAGTGCTATACAGAGCAAAGATTCTAAACAACATGTCTGCCCCCTGATAGAGCTATACAGAGCAAATATTCTAAACATGTCCACCCCCTGATAGAGCTATACAGAGCAAAGATTCTAAACAACATGTCTGCCCCCTGATAGAACTATACAGAGCAAAGATTCTAAACAACACACCCCCAACCCCTCATATTCTAGCCTGTACAGAGCACACATATAATAATATCAGGTGAATGATAACTATACTTGCAGTGTGTGCATACATATATTATACAGGAGTCTGTACAGAGCACACATATAATAATATCAGGTGAATGATAACTATACTTGCAGTGTGTGTATACATATATTACACAGGAGTCTGCACAGAGCAGGCATATAATAATACCAGATGAATGATAACTATACTTGCAGTGTGTGCATACATATATTACACAGGAGTCTGTACAGAGCAGACATATAATAATACCAGGTGAATGATAACTATTCTTGCAGTGTGTGCATACATATATAACACAGGAGTCTGTACAGAGCAGACATATAATAATACCAGGTGAATGATAACTATTCTTGCAGTGTGTGCATACATAAATTACACAGGAGTCTGTACAGAGCAGACATATAATAATACCAGGTGAATGATAACTATACTTGCAGTGTGTGCATACATATATTACACAGGAGCCTGTACAGAGCAGACATATAATAATACCAGGTGAATGATAACTATACTTGCAGTGTGTGCATACATATATTACATAGGAGCCTGTACAGAGCAGACATATAATAATACCAGGTGAATGATAACTATTCTTGCAGTGTGTGCATACATAAATTACACAGGAGTCTGTACAGAGCAGACCTCTGCAGGTTCTTCCCTCCAGTAGTGTTTTGCTGCAGAATGTAGAATGCCATGTTAGTTTTGCTTTAATTCTACAGTTTCTGTGCAGTTTTACTGTTTCTATATACAGATATTTACTAAAACCAGCGCCTGGGCTTATACAACGCCGTGTGATAATTATGTGCCAGGATTTAAATTTAAAAAAAAAAGTGTATCTTCTGAAACTCACAAAGCACAATACACGGCGTCTGATTTAATGCAAGCATATTAAGAGCTCGAGTTGGTCCCGTTCAAAAGAAATAATTCACAATGAAACACCACGTTTTGTCACCTCGGAAGAATCGTGTACTCGTGCCTAACTTGGACAGGGCCACGTACATTGGTTCCTGCTGAGATCCATTCAAAAGACATTGGCAGGCGTTTCAAGTATATTTATTTGGGGAGAATTTGCTACCAAATAAATGAGTTTCCCTGGAGTTTTACTCCGAGCAAACGGGTCCTGGACTATAGTACATAACTCACCTTACAATAACCCTCCAACATAGATTTATGTTTCTTGACAGACATTCACAATTCTCATTAAAAAAAAAAAAAAAAAAAATTTTTTAATTAAAAACACATCTTTATTGCATGGAACACAAAAGGAAAATTGTATTCTTTCGAAAATACTTCAGACATTAAAAAAAAAAAAAAAAAAAAAGACAACAGATTTTTTATTTTTATAAAACCTTTATTTCAGATTTTTCCACAAAGAAGCAAAAAAAAAAAAGTCCCTTTTTGAAAAAGGGGAAATGTGCTAATTACAATTCATAGGCGCTAACAATATTCTAATTAGTCCATAAATTATTCTAACACTGTTTTTTTTTTTTTTTCATGTTAAAAAATGATCCCCCTTCTAAATGAACATTTTACAAAAATAAGACAACCAAAAAAAACTATTAAAAAAAAAATAAAATAAAATTCTACAAAAACTGTAAAATATTTACAAGAATTTTATTTCAGTGACTTTATGGGGATTTTTTAAAGGCAACAATACAATTTTTAGGAACAATAAAAACACTCTCAATTTTAATGGATAAATCCAACACCTAACCACAGACCTTTCAAATCCACTTTAAAAAAAAAAAAAAATTAAGTAATGAGGCTTTGTCTGAGGGAGCGGCCATTTTGGGACTCGTAAGAAAAAAGTGTCTGGATGTACATGACAATGGTGGAGCCTCAGGCAAAGAGATGTTATCCTTGCATAAGAACCTGAGCTTGTATTGTGGAGCCGATTATATTTTATATTTATTTAAGCAATCATGTTTTAATTGATTGGCTTGTGTGGAAGTTAAGGCATGAGGGCATTTATCTAGGTTACTAGGACCCGAGGCCTACGTGGTAATACTGAAGCCTGAGGTTTATTAAATCCTATTTTTTTTCTGTTTTTACAAGGGAGATATAAAACCAAACAAGTTTGAGGCACAGGTTGCTTGATTGCCACAAAGGTCTCTCTCTTTCGGATACAGAAGAATACTCTCTTTCTGAAATGAATTAATTTTATGTTTATTTCTATAACGCTAATAGCCTCTTCCCGTAACAATAAAGTAAGCGGCAATGTAAAACTAATTGAATACGTTATTTTCCCCTTCTTTACAAAATGACTAAAGAATTTGAATCTTTTTAGGGAGCCGCTAATTTTAATCACAAAATATTTCAAAAATAGTAAGGAAATGTTGTATTCTTTCCTACAACGCTCATATTGTATTACGGACAATCGTTTTTTTTATGAATTAATATTACCGTAAATGTCTAACTTGCCGCTAATGAAAAAGAAAAAAAAAAACATACAATTTAATACTCCAAAGGGCCCATTTTTATAAAAGAAAAAAAAAAAACAACAACTATTTTTTTTTTACATTCACGTAATAACCTGTTTATAAACGCACTTGGTGAAACATTTCCAAATATTTTGCTGAACATAAAATTATGGCTCTAAAATCTGCACAACAGGAATAGGAAAATCTGAGATACGAACAATAAAACCTAAGTAAAATACAAAACTATTTTGACTATTTATTTTAGCTTGTGTCCCAAACTTATCACAGATTCAGAAACAAAACACATATATTGTGTTGTATACTCAATACGTAGCAAAACTAGTTTTTAACTGCCTTTTGAATGGCACACTGTTTTTAAAAGATATAGCGACGGAAGCTTGGGCCGGACTAGCGCGCGATGGGAACAGTCAGTGGGGGTGACCATATCTTTGTCTTAATGCACGCCCTAACAACTGCCGGCTTTAAAACACCAAGGGGCGGAGTATTGCGTTATTTTTCCTTTTGCAAACGGGAATGCTCGGGGAATTCATTTTTGGAAATCAAAGTTTCTAACTGGCTGCTAGTTAAATTTAAAAATAATAATAATTGTAAAAAAAGAAATTAACCTGTTGGTAAAATTGTTTTTTTATTTTTTTTTATGTAAAGAATTTCAGTGGAAAAACCGTAATATAATTATTAAAAACATTTGCGCATTGTTTGAGTAGCACAATATGCACAGCTATCCTGCGTTTGTAGATGATCGATACAGGTCTCGTTCCTTTATAATATTTCTTATATTTTTTATTTACAAGGTGGAAACAGTTTGGAACCAAACTTGTAGTGTTTTTTATAAACCTCAATCTAGCAATGAATACACATATCCATACTTCTACAAATATTGTCTATTAAGATCCCAATTATGATTTTTTTTTTTTTTTTTTTTAACAAACATTAACAAAAACAATTTTATAAAAAATACTAGTACAAACCATTAAACACAATTAGTTATACAAACACGAGGGTATATGCCCAGTATATGTTTTTGGTTAAATTATTGTGTAAATTTATACAAAGGGGTGTACTAAAAAATATTCTGCCCTTGCTGTAGCAATTATTATTTTTTGTAAAATATTTGAAAATGTCTTTTTTTTTATTGTGCGAACAAATAATGTAGTGGCATAAATTGAATATTTTACCATATTTTTAAAAAAAAAAAAAACAACAAAGAATACACAAATTAATTCTACTGCTAGAATTTTTATTTGTGCAATTGTACCTTTCCTGTTGTGATGGTTTTAACTTTTTGAGTGCCAGATGGAAGATTAGTGAAGTGCCCCTTTAATGCTTCAAGATACGGGGTGGTCCACGAAAAAAATAATAATAATTGCAGCATTTCCTTTCAACCCCTGAAGGGTAAGACAATTGGCCATTGCAGGTTGAGAGGATATGCGCAGATACAATTTTTATTTTATCATTATTAGTTGCTTTTCTTAATAGTCTGTGACACACACATCTGATTCGCAAAGGGTAAATGTTTCCCTTTTGTGTGCTTTTTTTTATTTCTTTATCAGCGTGATTGTGATTTTTATACTCGAAGTTAATTGACAAAAGGGCCGCAATCTTAGCTCTTCCCCTTCTAATGGCAGAATCAAAAATAATTTGATTGAATATTTCTTCAGGCATTTTAAAATTATTCAGATTTTCAGAATCTTAAAGCTTTGAAATTTTTTTTTTCAGGCCGTGACTATTCATTGTACTAACTCACGGGAAATGTATCTGAATATCTATTTGGCGTGAGTGCGGCCATATTCCCCACCTCGGTGCCGAGACCTGTAGAGCAATATCAAGTCCTGAACCAAACTTAGCCCTTTCCTCTCCCACATAAACTTGAGCTATAAATCTAAAAGCTCAAATCAAAATAGAGCATTACCCCATAGATTTTTTTTTTTTTTTTAATATATTTTAACAATTGTGCCCTTGGTTCTCAGGTTGGCGTGGGAGCTGAGGTCTGGTTCATTTTCACAGGCTTTGATTTAGTTTGGGAGCAGGGGCTGGAGACGGTCGTCAGGCTTAAAAATGGACCTCCCGCCCTGCACGGCCCATCTTTATCAAGCGTATTTACTTGTACAGCTGACATCTTCAAATATCTCTCTAACACTGAGCCGTAAAACTACATCCCCCCCCCCCTTTTTTTTTTTTATCGCTCATTTTCGCTATCTGTCTCCCTAGCGACAGACACTTTCATGGTGTAGTGGGGAGAGAGCGAGAGAAGCAGACATGGGGAGGAGAAAAGGGGGAGAGTAGCTGAAGAGCAAGTAGGCCCAATCTGTCGTCATGGATACGGGCCCTAGCTTAATTACGCTCCGTTTTCTCTTCCTTCCCCAGTTTTTCTCTCCCATGCCCCCAGCCGAGGTGCCATTTTTCAGCATGTCCCAGCGCGCGGACACAGTGGGAGCCAATGTATGCGAGCAAAGGATTTCTCTCTGTCCGACTCTAAATATAGTGTTTGCAATTTCACTCTTAGGAAAAAACAAACATATATATATATAGGTTTTCAGGGGCAAAAGTAGCTTAGGATTATACCTCTCTTGGCACGCAAACAGTTACGAGGATAGGAGCAGTCTTGCCTGTATTTTAGAAAAAAAAGGCACAAGGAGTCTAAACACGGACAAGGTTGTTTTCTCGTAATTTGAAGGGATTTAACAGGTTTGATCCTAATCATCTGTGCAAACTTGGGAGGAAAGGGGTAAGGTAGATAGAGATGGCACATGGTCACAATTTAAGGCGTTGGGCAGGACATACAAAAGAAAATTGGGTGTGGAGGAGAATGGCAGCTGCCATTTTGTTCAATGGCAACAGAACTTTTGACCTCTCTTCTTTAAGCCATTATTGACAGCCATGAACAACCAAACAATCAACTTCCTATATGGTATGTGAAATGGCTAATTTCAATCTCTTGGGGACATATCTCTAGTTCTTTGCCTCCAGTAAAGTCAATTAAACCATGACGTGACAGTTGCCCCAGCAAACTGAGAGCAGGACCACCAGACGGATATTCAATCTCTCATTTTTGGCGCAGTGAGCTTCAATGCAATGGCTGCCGACGAGTTGACCACACGACTGTCCCCTCCGGGTACATCTGGTGACCCCGGGAATACATGAATGGACACATCTCACCGCTACAAAAAAACAAAACTTTGAAGAAGATGCTCAGAAGGGAGGTGCAAATACCGGGGTGGGAGGAAGTGGGCGAACAACCCATGACCTTCCTCACCTTTACTGGAAAATGTCCTCCACCAAAAACTGAAAAAAAAAAACATCCTACAACGAGCCCACAACCCTTAAAAAAATAAAAAAAAAACGCTACAAGAAGATAAAGCGCTGGTGGCTTTCTCATACTTTGTAGTAGATATTGGCCGGGCCTTGGCTAGCCATGTCCTGGACAATGTATACAGGGTGTCCATAGTCCCCACTGACCTTCTCATAGTGAGGACAGAAGGCACCTCCTTCAGATGGTCGAAGGGGCATTATGATGTCGCTGGGTTCGTGGCCATTGTTGTTTCCTCCCCCCCGCTTCGGAGTAGTTAGAGAACCCAGTGAGAGGGGCGGGTGCCGGGTGTCGCTGTGTTTTGCTTGTCGGCGTCGGTGGCAGACCCACGCCACCACTCCGAAGACCAACAGGAGGAGGGCGGCCCCTCCTGCCGCCCCAGCGACTAGAGGAACGTGCGAGTTGGGAAGAGGACCGTTTTCACCAGTTTTCGTTGCATTGCCGGAAGTGTCTCCTGGAAAGTAGAAAGTACGCATTTAGCCCCTTGAGGACACAGCTGTTTTTGGAATGTTGTACAATTTAAGGACACATGGGGGTTTTTTTTTTAAACTTCTGTGGTGTTTGTGTTTAGCTGTAATTTTCCTCTCTTTCTCATTTACTGTACCCACTCAGATACCAATTTTTTCATTATATCACATAATTTACTATAAAAAAAATCATAAAATATGATTAAACATTTTTAAAAAAAAAACACTTTTTCTAACTTTCACATGAAAAACATAGATTTTAATATTTGTTCTGAGTTTTAAAAATACACATTGTTTTTTGCACATTATAGAACAATAACTCAAAGTATTTTTTTTTCTACATTGACCTTTTGACCCCAACCCTAATCACCCCAACACTAGCACTAACCCTGATCTAACTCTAGATCTCGATGTGAACTGTAGATGCTAACCCTAGCATTCTCTTTTTTCATTCACAGTGTAATGCTGCTGACAGCCTCTAGAGGCAGTCTAGCAACAGTGAAGAGCGACGGAAGTGAAATTGAAATTTTTTTCACTCTTGCGGGCTCCAGGTCAGCGCCATGTTGAAGCGACATCATGCCTTTCCATATGACGCCCGTAATCGCTCCATGGATTGATGGTGGTGCCCCAGGGGCCAAATTTGGGTGTTGCTTAATGCCTCAACATTGAGGCATTATAGCAACACCACCTGAGCTGTGGATGTGATAATCGATTGCTCATTTTAACAGAGGACGTTCCATGCCGTCATCGGGTCTTCAATACATTAAAAGTGCCTGATGGCAGGGAACATCCTCAACAGGTTTAATGTGGACAGCTGGAAAGGACAGGGTGAGTGAAGAAAAAAAAATAGGGTCCACAAATACACTAGGAGTCTGTCCCTCCCCCTGCAGGGTGACACAGACAGGAGGAGCTAAGAGTCTGTCCCTCCCCCTGCAGGGCGACACAGACAGGAGGAGCTAGGAGTCTGCCCCTCCCCCTGCAGGGCGACACAGACAGGAGGAGCTAGGAGTCTGTCCCTCCCCCTGCAGGGTGACACAGACAGGAGGAGCTAGGAGTCTGTCCCTCCCCCTGCAGGGTGACACAGACAGGAGGAGCTAGGAGTCTGTCCCTCCCCCTGCAGGGCGACACAGACATGAGGAGCTAGGAGTCTGTCCCTCCCCCTGCAGGGTGACACAGACATGAGGAGCTAGGAGTCTGTCCCTCCCCCTGCAGGGCGACACAGACAGGAGGAGCTAGTAGTCTGTCCCTCCCCCTGCAGGGCGACACAGACATCAGGATGATAGAGAGACAAGACAGACACGGTAAATTGGGATTATGTTCTGTGTATGTGTTTTGTAGGCCTGTCAGCCAGAGTTAAATAAACAACTTTAATTAAGTCTAATTAAAAAGATGGAGTCTGCACTTTAATTGGCGGAACACATTAAATCACTGATGTGCCAGGGGTAGTGAGAGGAATGGATGGGGGGAGCAACAGTCCTGGAGGCACCAGATCCTCTCCCTTCTGTCCAGATTGCGGAGTTTATGAAAGGAAATCTTTCAAACTGACAGATCAAAGTCTTCCTGGCGTGCAGCACCCCCCCAGCCCCCAAAATACCCTCCCGGCTCTGTCCCTGGCATGCAGCACCCCCAAAAATACCCTCCCAGCTCTGTCCCTGGCATGCAGCACCCCCAAAAATACCCTCCTGGCTCTGTCCCTGGCATGCAGCACCCCCCACAGCCCCCAAAATACCCTCCCAGCTCTGTCTCTGGCATGCAGCACCCCCCAATATCCCCTTCCAGCTCTGTCCCTGGCGTGCAGCACCCCCCAAAATACCCTCCCAGCTCTGTCCCTGGCGTGCAGCACCCCCCAATATCCCCTTCCAGCTCTGTCCCTGGCATGCAGCACCCCCCAAAATACCCTCCCAGCTCTGTCTCTGGCATGCAGCACCCCCCAAAATACCCTCCTGGCTCTGTCCCTGGCATGCAGTACCCCCACAGACCCCAAAATATCCTCCAGGGTCTCTGTCCCTGGCATGCAGTACCCCCACAGACCCCAAAATATCCTCCCGGGTCTCTGTCCCTGGCATGCAGCACCCCCACAGCCCCCAAATAACCTCCCGACTCTGTCCCTGGTGTGCAGGACCCCCACTGCCCCCCAAATACCCTCCCGGCTATACATTGTATAGGTCTCATTGTTGACCTTCTGGAGAAGAGGTAACTGCCAAAAACCCCAACCAAAGGCCCATCCCAGCCTTTTTATTCCCCACTCACACACACTGCACCCTGAAGAGTTTAACATACCTGCAAGGTTTGGAGAGTCTGGCATGGATGGAGATAGCCCAGCATCCTTGCCTGTGGAGGAGGGCTTGCGAGGGGGTGTACCACCATCAGGACCTGCCAAATAAGAGATCACAGGTATAGTGACAGGATATGTACACATACAGACACACACACACACACAGACATACATCAACTGCCACAAAGAGAGAGACACACACACACACACACAGACATCAACTGCCACAAAGAGAGACACACACACACACACACAGACATCAACTGCCACAAAGAGAGACACACACACACACACAGACATCAACTGCCACAAAGAGAGACACACACACACACACACACACACACAGACATCAACTGCCACAAAGAGAGACACACACACACACAGACATCAACTGCCACAAAGAGAGACACACACACACACACACACACAGACATCAACTGCCACAAAGAGAGACACACACACACACACACACAGACATCAACTGCCACAAAGAGAGAGACACACACACACACACACACACACAGACATCAACTGCCACAAAGAGAGACACACACACACACAGACATCAACTGCCACAGAGAGACACAGACATCAACTGCCACAGAGAGACACAGACATCAACTGCCACACACACACAGACATCAACTGCCACAGAGAAAGAGACACACAGACATCAACTGCCACAGAGAGACACAGACATCAACTGCCACAGAGAGACACACACATAAACTGCCACAGAGAGATATACACACACACACACAGACATCAACTGCCACAGAGAGATATACACACACACACACAGACATCAACTGCCACAGAGAGACACACACACACAGACATCAACTGCCACAGAGACACACACACATCAACTGCCACACACACACACAGACATCAACTGCCACAGAGAGAGAGACACACACACACACACACAGACATCAACTGCCACAAAGAGAGACACACACACACACAGACATCAACTGCCACAGAGAGAGAGAGACACACACACACAAAGACACAGACATCAACTGCCACAGAGAGACACACAGAGTCATCAACTGCCACAGAGAGACACACAGAGACATCAACTGCAACAGACACACACACACAGACATCAACTGCCACAGAGAGACACAGACATCAACTGCCACACACACACAGACATCAACTGCCACAGAGAAAGAGACACACAGACATCAACTGCCACAGAGAGACACAGACATCAACTGCCACACACACACACACACACACAGACATCAACTGCCACAGAGAGATATACACACACACACACAGACATCAACTGCCACAGAGAGACACACACACACAGACATCAACTGCCACAGAGACACACACACATCAACTGCCACACACACACGCACACACACACACACAGACATCAACTGCCACAGAGAGAGAGAGACACACACACACATCAACTGCCACAAAGAGACACACACACACAGACATCAACTGCCACAGAAAGAGAGACACACACACACACAAAGACACAGACATCAACTACAACAGAGAGACACACACACAAAGACATCAACTGCCACAGAGAGACACAGAGTCATCAACTGCCACAGAGAGACACACAGAGACATCAACTGCCACAGAGAGAGACACAGAGACATCAACTGCCACAGAGAGATATACACACACACAGATATCAACTGCCACAGAGAGATATACACACACACAGATATCAACTGCCACAGAGAGATATACACACACACAGATATCAACTGCCACAGAGAGATATACACACACACAGATATCAACTGCCACAGAGAGATATACACACACACAGATATCAACTGCCACAGAGAGATATACACACACACAGATATCAACTGCCACAGAGAGATATACACACACACAGATATCAACTGCCACAGAGAGATATACACAGAGACATCAACTGCCACAGAGACACGCACACACAGATACATCAACTATGACAGAGACACGCACACACACACACAGATACATCAACTATGACAGAGACACACACAGACATCAACTGCCACAGAGAGACACAGACATCAACTGCCACAGAGAAAGAGACACACAGACATCAACTGCCACAGAGAGACACAGACATCAACTGCCACAGAGAAAGAGACACACAGACATCAACTGCCACAGAGAGACACAGACATCAACTGCCACACACACAGACATCAACTGCCACAGAGAAAGAGACACACACAGACATCAACTGCCACAGAGAGACACAGACATCAACTGCCACAGAGAGACACAGACATCAACTGCCACAGAGAGAGACAAACACACACAGACATCAACTGCCACACACACACATAAACTGCCACAGAGACACACACACATAAACTGCCACAGAGAGATATACACACACACACAGACATCAACTGCCACAGAGAGATATACACACACACACAGACATCAACTGCCACAGAGAGATATACACACACACACAGACATCAACTGCCACAGAGAGACACACACACACAGACATCAACTGCCACAGAGACACACACACATCAACTGCCACACACACACACACACACACACAGACATCAACTGCCACAGAGAGAGACACACACACACACACACAGACATCAACTGCCACAGAGACACACACACAGACCTCAACTGCAACAGAGACACACACACAGACCTCAACTGCAACAGAGACACACACACAGACCTCAACTGCAACAGAGACACACACACATCAACTGCCAGAGACACACACATGATCTACCACAGAGAGACACACACAGAGAAATCAACTGCCACCGATAGACACAGACATCAACTGCCACAGAGAGACACACACAAAGGTGCATCAACTGCCACAGAGAGAGACACACACACACACAGACATCACCTGCCACAGAGACACACACAGACATCAACTGTCACAGAGAGCTACACACACACATCAACTGCCACAGAAAGAAAAACACACAGACATCAACTGTCACAGAGAGCGCCACACACCATCAATTGCCACAGAAAGAAACACAGAGACATCAACTGCCACAGAGAGACACACAGAGTCATCAACTGCCACAGAGACACACACAGAGACATCAACTGCCACAAAGAGAGACACACACACACACAAACGTCAACTGCCACAGAGACACACACAGAGTCATCAACTGCCACAGAGACACACACACAGAGACATCAACTGCCACAAAGAGAGACACACACACACACTCACATCAACTGCCACAGAGACACACACACAGAGACATCAACTGCCACAGAGACACACACACACACACAGAGACATCAACTGCCACAGACACACACACACACGTCAACTGCCACAGAGACACACACACAGAGACATCAACTGCCACAGAGAGACACACACAGAGACATCAACTGCCACAGAGACACACACACAGAGACATCAACTGCCACAGAGACACACACACATGTCAACTGCCACAGAGACACACAGAGACATCAACTGCCACAGAGACACACAGACATCAACTATAAACCCCGCGTGTGCCTCCCCTGTAGAAACCCCGCGTGTGCCTCCCCTGTAGAAACCCCGCGTGTGCCTCCCCTGTAGAAACCCCGCGTGTGCCTCCCCTGTAGAAACCCCGCGTGTGCCTCCCCTGTAGAAACCCCGCGTGTGCCTCCCCTGTAGAAACCCCGCGTGTGCCTCCCCTGTAGAAACCCCGCGTGTGCCTCCCCTGTAGAAACCCCGCGTGTGCCTCCCCTGTAGAATCCCCGCGTGTGCCTCCCCTGTAGAAACCCCGCGTGTGCCTCCCCTGTAGAAACCCCGCGTGTGCATCCCCTGTAGAAAACTCAATTCCCTGCAGTTCATGAATGATGCCCAATGCATGTGTCATAGTATTAGTAATACTCACTCTGGCCAACTTTCAGGGTCACCTTCATGCCTTGGGATTCACACACCCCTCCCCGAAGATTCTCCAGACCCTCCACAGTCCCATCAGAAGTGGCTGGGGAAAAAAGAGGTAATCAGTCATACTCACTATCACTATCCACAGCGCCTCTGTGTATATAAAAAGTATCTATACGCTGATAATGAACACGCTGCGCTGTATAATGATACCGAGTATCTATACGATGATAATGAACACGCCGCTCTGTATAATGATACCGAGTATCTATACACTGATAATGAACACACCGCTCTGTATAATGATAGCGAGTATCTATACGATGATAATGAACACGCCGCTCTGTATAATGATACCGAGTATCTATACACTGATAATGAACACGCCGCTCTGTATAATGATACCGAGTATCTATACACTGATAATGAACACACCGCTCTGTATAATGATACCGAGTATCTATACGCCGATAATGAACACGCCGCTCTGTATAATGATACCGAGTATCTATACTCTGATAATGAACACACCGCTCTGTATAATGATACCGAGTATCTATACACTGATAATGAACACGCCGCTCTGTATAATGATACCGAGTATCTATACGCTGATAATGAACATGCCGCTCTGTATAATGATACCGAGTATCTATACGCTGATAATGAACACGCCGCTCTGTATAATGATACCAAGTATCTATACACTGGTAATGAACACACCGCTCTGTATAATGATACCGAGTATCTATACACTGATAATGAACACACCGCTCTGTATAATGATACCGAGTATCTATACACTGATAATGAACACACCGCTCTGTATAATGATACCGAGTATCTATACACTGATAATGAACACACCGCTCTGTATAATGATACCAAGTATCTATACACTGATAATGAACACGCCGCTCTGTATAATGATACCGAGTATCTATACGCTGATAATGAACACGCCGCTCTGTATAATGATAACGAGTATCTATACTGATAATGAACACACCGCTCTGTATAATGATACCGAGTATCTATACACTGATAATGAACACACCGCTCTGTATAATGATACCGAGTATCTATACGCTGATAATGAACACGCCGCTCTGTATAATGATACCGAATATCTATACGATGATAATGAACACGCCGCTCTGTATAATGATACCGAGTATCTATACACTGATAATGAACACGCCGCTCTGTATAATGATAGCGAGTATCTATACACTGATAATGAACACGCCGCTCTGTATAATGATACCGAGTATCTATAAGCTGATAATGAACACGCCGCTCTGTATAATGATACCGAGTATCTATACGCTGATAATGAACACGCCGCTCTGTATAATGATACCGAGTATCTATACGCTGATAATGAACACGCCGCTCTGTATAATGATACCGAGTATCTATACGCTGATAATGAACACGCCGCGCTGTATAATGATACCGAGTATCTATACGCTGATAATGAACACGCTGCGCTGTATAATGATACCGAGTATCTATACACTGATAATGAACACGCCACTCTGTATAATGATACCGAGTATCTATACACTGATAATGAACACACCGCTCTGTATAATGATACCGAGTATCTATACTCTGATAATGAACACGCCACGCTGTATAATGATACCGAGTATCTATACACTGATAATGAACACGCCGCTCTGTATAATGATACCGAGTATCTATACACTGATAATGAACACGCCGCTCTGTATAATGATACTGAGTATCTATACGCTGATAATGAACACGCCGCTCTGTATAATGATACCGAGTATCTATACCCTGATAATGAACATGCCGCTCTGTATGATTATACCGAATATCTATACGCTGATAATGAACACGCCGCTCTGTATAATGATACAGAGTATCTATACGCTGATAATGAACACACCGCTCTGTATAATGATACCGAGTATCTATACGTAGATAATGAACACGCCGCTCTGTATAATGATACAGAGTATCTATACACTGATAATGAACACACCGCTCTGTATAATGATAACGAGTATCTATATGCTGATAATGAACACGCCGCTCTGTATAATGATACCGAGTATCTATACACTGATAAAGAGCACACCGCTCTGTATAATGATAGCGAGTATCTATACACGGATAATGAACACGCCGCTCTGTATAATGATACCGAGTATCTATACTCTGATAATGAACACACCGCTCTGTATAATGATACCGAGTATCTATACACTGATAATGAACACGCCGCTCTGTATAATGATACCGAGTATCTATACGCTGATAATGAACATGCCGCTCTGTATAATGATACCGAGTATCTATACGCTGATAATGAACACGCCGCTCTGTATAATGATACCAAGTATCTATACACTGGTAATGAACACACCGCTCTGTATAATGATACCGAGTATCTATACACTGATAATGAACACACCGCTCTGTATAATGATACCGAGTATCTATACACTGATAATGAACACACCGCTCTGTATAATGATACCGAGTATCTATACACTGATAATGAACACACCGCTCTGTATAATGATACCAAGTATCTATACACTGATAATGAACACGCCGCTCTGTATAATGATACCGAGTATCTATACGCTGATAATGAACACGCCGCTCTGTATAATGATAACGAGTATCTATACTGATAATGAACACACCGCTCTGTATAATGATACCGAGTATCTATACACTGATAATGAACACACCGCTCTGTATAATGATACCGAGTATCTATACGCTGATAATGAACACGCCGCTCTGTATAATGATACCGAATATCTATACGCTGATAATGAACACGCCGCTCTGTATAATGATACCGAGTATCTATACACTGATAATGAACACGCCGCTCTGTATAATGATAGCGAGTATCTATACACTGATAATGAACACGCCGCTCTGTATAATGATACCGAGTATCTATAAGCTGATAATGAACACGCCGCTCTGTATAATGATACCGAGTATCTATACGCTGATAATGAACACGCCGCTCTGTATAATGATACCGAGTATCTATACGCTGATAATGAACACGCCGCTCTGTATAATGATACCGAGTATCTATACGCTGATAATGAACACGCCGCGCTGTATAATGATACCGAGTATCTATACGCTGATAATGAACACGCTGCGCTGTATAATGATACCGAGTATCTATACACTGATAATGAACACGCCACTCTGTATAATGATACCGAGTATCTATACACTGATAATGAACACACCGCTCTGTATAATGATACCGAGTATCTATACTCTGATAATGAACACGCCACGCTGTATAATGATACCGAGTATCTATACACTGATAATGAACACGCCGCTCTGTATAATGATACCGAGTATCTATACACTGATAATGAACACGCCGCTCTGTATAATGATACTGAGTATCTATACGCTGATAATGAACACGCCGCTCTGTATAATGATACCGAGTATCTATACCCTGATAATGAACATGCCGCTCTGTATGATTATACCGAATATCTATACGCTGATAATGAACACGCCGCTCTGTATAATTATACCGAGTATCTATACGCTGATAATGAACACGCCGCTCTGTATAATGATACAGAGTATCTATACGCTGATAATGAACACACCGCTCTGTATAATGATACCGAGTATCTATACGTAGATAATGAACACGCCGCTCTGTATAATGATACAGAGTATCTATACACTGATAATGAACACACCGCTCTGTATAATGATAACGAGTATCTATATGCTGATAATGAACACGCCGCTCTGTATAATGATACCGAGTATCTATACACTGATAAAGAGCACACCGCTCTGTATAATGATACCGAGTATCTATACGCTGATAATGAACACGATGCTCTGTATAATGATACCGAGTATCTATACACTGATAATGAACACGCCGCTCTGTATAATGATACCGAGTATCTATACACTGATAATGAACACGCCGCTCTGTATAATGATACCGAGTATTTATACACCGATAATGAACACGCCGCTCTGTATAATGATACCGAGTATCTAACGATGATAATGAACACACCGCTCTGTATAATGATACCGAGTATCTATACGCTGATAATGAACACGCCGCTCTGTGTAATGATACCGAGTATCTAACGATGATAATGAACACACCGCTCTGTATAATGATACCGAGTATCTATACGCTGATAATGAACACGCCGCTCTGTATAATGATACCGAGTATCTATACTCTGATAATGAACACGCCACGCTGTATAATGATACCGAGTATCTATACACTGATAATGAACACGCCGCTCTGTATAATGATACCGAGTATCTATACACTGATAATGAACACGCCGCTCTGTATAATGATACTGAGTATCTATACGCTGATAATGAACACGCCGCTCTGTATAATGATACCGAGTATCTATACCCTGATAATGAACATGCCGCTCTGTATAATTATACCGAGTATCTATACGCTGATAATGAACACGCCGCTCTGTATAATGATACAGAGTATCTATACGCTGATAATGAACACACCGCTCTGTATAATGATACAGAGTATCTATACGCTGATAATGAACACGCCGCTCTGTATAATGATACCGAGTATCTATACGCTGATAATGAACATGCCGCTCTGTATAATGATACCGAGTATCTATACGCTGATAATGAACACGCCGCTCTGTATAATGATACTGAGTATCTATACACTGATAATGAACACACCGCTCTTGATAATGATACCGAGTATCTATACTGATAATGAACACGCCGCTCTGTATAATGATACCGGTATCTATACGCTGATAATGAACACGCTGCACTGTATAATGATACCGAGTATCTATACACTGCTAATGAACACGCCGCTCTGTATAATGATACCAAGTATCTATACACTGATAATGAACACGCAGCTCTGTATAATGATACCGAGTATCTATACGCTGGTTCGTGGCATAGCGAAGTTATTATCTCTATCAGAGATACACGGCAGCACTATATGGCGTTGTATCCATGCTATAGCTTAACCAGCTATGACAGCCATCTTGGCTCCTGTTATATCTAATCATGCCCCTCCACTGCCCCTTGTCACGGAAGGAAGAAATCTAACCAATCAGAGCTCACAGGCGCATGGGGCGCCAGGGAGACGAAGAGGTGTATAATGACGTGCCTTGGGGGGACAAGAACGAGGAACAGGGCGAGACAGCGAAAACAAGAGGACGAAGGACAATAAAGATCCATGAGAGAGATATAACCAGAGCACAGCGATCTAATGAGAGAGATATAACCAGAGCACAGCGATCTAATGAGAGAGATATAACCAGAGCACAGCGATCTAATGTGAGAGATATAACCAGAGCACAGCGATCTAACGAGAGAGATATAACCAGAGCACAGCGATCTAATGAGAGATATAACCAGAGCACAGCGATCTAACGCGAGAGATATAACCAGAGCACAGCGATCTAATGTGAGAGATATAACCAGAGCACAGCGATCTAATGTGAGAGATATAACCAGAGCACAGCGATCTAATGAGAGATATAACCAGAGCACAGCGATCTAATGAGAGATATAACCAGAGCACAGCGATCTAATGAGAGAGATATAACCAGAGCACAGCGATCTAACGAGAGAGATATAACCAAAGCACAGTGATCTAATGAGAGAGATATAACCAGAGCACAGTGATCTAACGAGAGTGATATAACCAGAGCACAGCGATCTAATGAGAGAGATATAACCAGAGCACAGCGATCTAATGAGAGAGATATAACCAGAGCACAGCTATCTAACGAGAGAGCTATAACCAGAGCACAGCGATCTAATGAGAGAGATATAACCAGAGCACAGCTATCTAACGAGAGAGATATAACCAGAGCACAGCGATCTAATGTGAGAGATATAACCAGAGCACAGCGATCTAATGAGAGATATAACCAGAGCACAGCGATCTAATGAGAGATATAACCAGAGCACAGCGATCTAATGTGAGAGATATAACCAGAGCACAGCGATCTAATGAGAGAGATATAACCAGAGCACAGCGATCTAATGTGAGAGATATAACCAGAGCACAGCGATCTAACGAGAGAGATATAACCAGAGCACAGCGATCTAATGAGAGATATAACCAGAGCACAACGATCTAATGAGAGAGATATAACCAGAGCACAGCGATCTAATGTGAGAGATATAACCAGAGCACAGCGATCTAACGAGAGAGATATAACCAGAGCACAGCGATCTAACGAGAGTGATATAACCAGAGCACACCGATCTAATGAGAGAGATATAACCAGAGCACAGTGATCTAACGAGAGTGATATAACCAGAGCACAGCGATCTAATGAGAGATATAACCAGAGCACAGCGATCTAACGAGAGAGATATAACCAGAGCACAGCGATCTAACGAGAGAGATATAACCAGAGCACAGCGATCTAACGAGAGAGATATAACCAGAGCACAGCGATCTAATGAGAGAGATATAACCAGAGCACAGCGATCTAATGTGAGAGATATAACCAGAGCACAGCGATCTAACGAGAGAGATATAACCAGAGCACAGCGATCTAATGAGAGAGATATAACCAGAGCACAGCGATCTAACGAGAGAGATATAACCAGAGCACAGCGATCTAACGAGAGTGATATAACCAGAGCACAGCGATCTAATGAGAGATATAACCAGAGCACAGCGATCTAATGAGAGATATAACCAGAGCACAGCGATCTAACGAGAGAGCTATAACCAGAGCACACCGATCTAACGAGAGAGATATAACCAGAGCACAGCGATCTAACGAGAGAGATATAACCAGAGCACAGCGATCTAACGAGAGAGATATAACCAGAGCACAGCGATCTAACGAGAGAGCTATAACCAGAGCACAGCGATCTAATGAGAGATATAACCAGAGCACAGCGATCTAACGAGAGAGCTATAACCAGAGCACAGCGATCTAATGAGAGAGATATAACCAGAGCATAGCGATCTAATGAGAGAGATATAACCAGAGCACAGCGATCTAGTGAGAGAGATATAACCAGAGCACAGCGATCTAATGAGAGATATAACCAGAGCACAGTGATCTAATGAGAGATATAACCAGAGCACAGCGATCTAACGAGAGAGATATAACCAAAGCACAGTGATCTAATGAGAGAGATATAACCAGAGCACAGTGATCTAACGAGAGTGATATAACCAGAGCACAGCGATCTAATGAGAGAGATATAACCAGAGCACAGCGATCTAACGAGAGAGATATAACCAGAGCACAGCGATCTAATGAGAGAGATATAACCAGAGCACAGCGATCTAATGAGAGAGATATAACCAGAGCACAGCGATCTAACAAGAGAGATATAACCAGAGCACAGTTAGCAGGGAGATGTACTGTACAGAGAGAGAAGCACAGTTAGCAGGGAGAGGTACTGTACAGAGACAAGCACAGTTTGCAGGGAGAGGTACTGTACAGAGACAAGCACAGTTAGCAGGGAGAGGTACTATACAGAGACAAGCACAGTTAGCTGGGAGATGTACTGTACAGAGAGAGAAGCACAGTTAGCAGGTAGAGGTACAGTACAGAGACAAGCACAGTTAGCAGGGAGAGGTACTATACAGAGACAAGCACAGTTAGCAGGGAGAGGTACTGTACAGAGACAAGCACAGTTAGCAGGGAGAGGTACTATACAGAGACAAGCACAGTTAGCAGGGAGAGGTACAGTACAGAGACAAGCACAGTTAGCAGGGAGAGGTACTGTACAGAGACAAGCACAGTTAGCAGGGAGAGGTACTATACAGAGACAAGCACAGTTAGCAGGTAGAGGTACAGTACAGAGAGAGAAGCACAGTTAGCAGGTAGAGGTACAGTACAGAGAGAGAAGCACAGTTAGCAGGGAGAGGTACAGTACAGAGACAAGCACAGTTAGCAGGGAGAGGTACAGTACAGAGACAAGCACAGTTAGCAGGGAGAGGTACAGTACAGAGACAAGCACAGTTAGCAGGGAGAGGTACAGTACAGAGACAAGCACAGTTAGCATGGAGAGGTACAGTACAGAGACAAGCACAGTTAGCAGGGAGAGGTACAGTACAGAGACAAGCACAGTTAGCAGGGAGAGGTACTGTACAGAGACAAGCACAGTTAGCAGGGAGAGGTACTGTACAGAGACAAGCACAGTTAGCAGGGAGAGGTACTGTAAAGAGACAAGCACAGTTAGCAGGGAGAGGTACTATACAGAGACAAGCACAGTTAGCAGGGAGATGTACTGTACAGAGAGAGAAGCACAGTTAGCAGGGAGAGGTACAGTACAGAGAGAGAAGCACAGTTAGCAGGGAGAGGTACTATACAGAGACAAGCACAGTTAGCAGGGAGAGGTACTATACAGAGACAAGCACAGTTAGCAGGGAGATGTACAGTACAGAGACAAGCACAGTTAGCAGGGAGAGGTACAGTACAGAGACAAGCACAGTTAGTAGGGAGAGGTACTATACAGAGACAAGCACAGTTAGCAGGGAGAGGTACTATACAGAGACAAGCACAGTTAGCCCAGAGTGGTACAGTACAGAGAGAAGCACAGTTAGCAGGGAGAGGTACTGTACAGAGAGAGAAGCACAGTTAGCAGGGAGATGTACTGTACAGAGAGAGAAGCACAGTTGGCAGGGAGAGGTACTGTACAGAGACAAGCACAGTTAGCAGGGAGATGTACTACACAGAGAGAAGCACAGTTAGCAGGGAGAGGTACTGTACAGAGAGAGAAGCACAGTTAGCAGGGAGAGGTACAGTACAGAGACAAGCACAGTTAGCAGGGAGAGGTACTGTACAGAGACAAGCACAGTTAAGCAGGGAGATGTACTGTACAGAGAGAGAAGCACAGTTAGCAGGGAGAGGTACTGTACAGAGAGAGAAGCACAGCGAGAGCATGGAGAGGTACTATACAGAGAGAAGCACAGTTAGCAGGGAGAGGTACTATACAGAGACAAGCACAGTTAGCAGGGAGAGGTACTATACAGAGACAAGCACAGTTAGCAGGGAGAGGTACTATACAGAGAGAAGCACAGTTAGCAGGGAGAGGTACAGTACAGAGACAAGCACAGTTAGCAGGGAGAGGTACTATACAGAGAGAAGCACAGTTAGCAGGGAGAGGTACTGTACAGAGAGAGAAGCACAGCGAGAGCATGGAGAGAGAGGTACAGAGAGATCGTATGGCACAGTATGGTGGAAGGAGGTGATGGGAATAGAGAGTAGAAGAGATGCACATGGGATGAGACAGTCAGATTACGCAGTCTCTCTCTTTAGATCATGTCTGTGTCCTCCGACACCCTGACCTACATTGTAGTTAATAGCAGGTACCGGAGTCTGGTGCTGCGGCTCCAGGACTAGAGGGGGCTTCTATTAACTGCCTGGCCCCTTCCCCATCTCTCTCCCCCCTTTTCTTTCTGACCTAAATGTCAAAGCAGGTTATTTCCACTCAGTGATGGAGGAGAGCGTCTCCGAGGGGGGGTAGCAGGGGGGGAGGATGGTAAGTAGGGACGAGATGCAGGAGCAAAGCAGAGACTACAGGCATTATTAATGATAGAGAGGGAATTTAGAAGGGAACTTCAACCTTAAGACCAAATTAGCCGAGCTGAAAAAATGTGCCCATTCAACTGCATTGAAACATAGCGACACAGAACAACCATTTGGCCCATCAAGACTGCCAAAGTAAAACAAATCTGAATATAATGATTAGTCCCTGGCCTTATCTTATATCTAGGATAGCCTTATACCTATCCCATGCATGCTTAAACTCCTTCACTGTATTAACCTCTACCACTTCTACTGGAAGACTATTCCATACATCCACTACCCTCTCAGTAAAGTAATACTTTCATTAGTCCCTGGCCTTATCTTATATCTAAGATAGCCTTATACCTATCCCATGCATGCTTAAACTCCTTCACTGTATTAACCTCTACCACTTCTACTGGAAGACTATTCCATGCATCCACTACCCTCTCAGTAAAGTAATACTTTCATTAGTCCCTGGCCTTATCTTATATCTAGGATAGCCTTATACCTATCCCATGCATGCTTAAACTCCTTCACTGTATTAACCTCTACCACTTCTACTGGAAGACTATTCCATACATCCACTAACCTCTCAGTAATGTAATACTTTCATTAGTCCCTGGCCTTATCTTATATCTAGGATAGCCTTATACCTATCCCATGCATGCTTAAACTCCTTCACTGTATTAACCTCTACCACTTCTACTGGAAGACTATTCCATACATCCACTAACCTCTCAGTAATGTAATACTTTCATTAGTCCCTGGCCTTATCTTATATCTAGGATAGCCTTATACCTATCCCACGCATGCTTAAACTCCTTCACTGTATTAACCTCTACCACTTCTACTGGAAGACTATTCCATACATCCACTAACCTCTCAGTAATGTAATACTTTCATTAGTCCCTGGCCTTATCTTATATCTAGGATAGCCTTATACCTATCCCATGCATGCTTAAACTCCTTCACTGTATTAACCTCTACCACTACTACTGGAAGACTATTCCATACATCCACTAACCTCTCAGTAATGGTATACTTTCATTAGTCCCTGGCCTTATCTTATATCTAGGATAGCCTTATACCTATCCCATGCATGCTTAAACTCCTTCACTGTATTAACCTCTACCACTTCTACTGGAAGACTATCCCATGCATCCACTACCCGCTCAGTAATGTAATACTTTCATTAGTCCCTGACCTTATCTTATATCTAGGATAGACTTATACCTATCCCATGCATGCTTAAACTCCTTCACTGTATTAACCTCTACCACTACTACTGGAAGACTATTCCATACATCCACTACCCTCTCAGTAATGTAATACTTTCATTAGTCCCTGGCCTTATCTTATATCAAGGATAGCCTTATACCTATCCCATGCATGCTTAAACTCCTTCACTGTATGAACCTCTACCACTTCTACTGGAAGACTGTTCCATGCATCCACTATCCCTGGCCTATATTTTATATATATGAGGGACAGTGACTGAGTATTACTGGGGTCTTTCTGCGTAGTTAAAAAACAATCAACGAAATCTATTGCATAAAGTGCGAAGTTATGTCACTCCGTATGATGTCATGCCCCGCTGTGTGACCTCACAGCATTGACCTACATCTACCGGGTGTCTGGGGACCATATCCTGTGCGGAGTGCTACACACTAGACCTAGACATTAACGCTGGGACAGACAAGAATAAAAAGTTTTAAAAAAATGACTGTCTCTGAAATTTCAGTACCGTTGGCAGCTATGCTATTGGGGCGCGTTCACCGAAAAATTAGCAATGTCAACTTGTCTTCCAAAAAATCCCGGCCAAGCTATCACCATATCATCATTTGTTACCGGCCTGCCTGTAAAAATACCGTCTGGGAGGCAAACCTAATGAAAATAACTAAATCAACATGACCGAGCATGCAGGGGTTCCTCCCTTCCATCCCTAAAACAGGGGGGCTTCCCATACTGACCACTCACCCTAATCAGGTGCTTAATCAGCCAATATGGTAGCGCCACCTATGGGTGAGCTGGAGGAGGTTCTCAGTGGAACGTGTGCTTCTATTAGTCAAGCAAACATTTAAAAATAAAATACTTTAGTGCCCCACTTTAAATGCCCTGCTGCCACAGGTGTATGGTCCAGGCAGTCATCCCCTCCGATGAGGCTATGGCGGAGGGTGATAGGGTTAGCGTTTTTTTTTATTTGGGGGGAATTCTGGGTAAACTGAGGGCCGCTATTACACCTCAGCTCCCTAGCATTATACTGAAAGGGTCTGGGATAATGGTGCTTAATGCTAGACACCGTAACTCCCTTACCGCGCTACCAGTCCCCATACCATCTTATTCCGATATCAGCTTTAACGTTTTACAACCTTAATGGCCGGCATTGCATGTGCCCCAAAGTCTAATTAAATAGATAGATCCTTTTGGTAAAGAGCCAGACACAAAATGGGGGTGATACTGTATAACTTCCATGTGAGCCAGATATAGCAGCTTCTATTAGTATATAGTTAGCCACGGTGGTAAAGCATAACTTCCATGTGAGCAAGATATAGCAGCTTCTATTAGGGTATAGTTAGCCACGGTGGTATAGCATAACTTCCATGTGAGCCAGATATAGCAGCTTCTATTAGTATATAGTTAGCCATGGTGGTATAGCATAACTTCCATGTGAGCCAGATATAGCAGCTTCTATTAGGTTATAGTTAGCCATGGTGGTATAGCATAACTTCCATGTGAGCCAGATATGGCATCTTCTATTAGGTTATAGTTAGCCAGGGTGGTAGAGTATAGCTTCCATGTGAGCCAGATATGGCAGCTTCTATTAGGTTATAGTTAGCCAGGGTGGTAGAGTATAGCTTCCATGCGAGCCAGATTTGGCAGCTTCTATTAGGTTATAGTTAGCCAGGGTGGTAGAGTATAGCTTCCATGCGAGCCAGATTTGGCAGCTTCTATTAGGTTATAGTTAGCCAGGGTGGTAGAGTATAGCTTCCATTCGAGCCAGATTTGGCAGCTTCTATTAGGTTATAGTTAGCCAGGGTGGTAGAGTATAGCTTCCATGCGAGCCAGATTTGGCAGCTTCTATTAGGTTATAGTTAGCCAGGGTGGTAGAGTATAGCTTCCATGCGAGCCAGATTTGGCAGCTTCTATTAGGTTATAGTTAGCCAGGGTGGTAGAGTATAGCTTCCATGTGAGCCAGATATAGAAATATATTGCCCGGGTGGTATAATATCGCTTATACAGGGCCGATCCTAGGCTCACGGGCGCCTGGGTGCAGGATTTTCTTTGGCGCCCCCATGTGGGCGTGACTATTGTACTAATTACTCCCTTTTGCAAATGTCCATTTCAGACAGGTCCACTCGCACACACGTAAACCCATCTCTCTCGCACTCCCATCCTGCCACACACACACACACACGTAAACCCATCTCTCTCGCACTCCCATCCTGCCACACACACACACACGTAAACCCATCTCTCTCGCACTCCCATCATGCCACACACACGTGTAAACCCATCTCTTTCGCACTCCCATCCTGCCACACACGTGTAAACCCATCTCTTTCGCACTCCCATCCTGCCACACACGTGTAAACCCATCTCTTTCGCACTCCCATCCTGCCACACACGTGTAAACCCATCTCTTTCGCACTCCCATCCTGCCACACATACACGTGTAAACCCAACTCTCTCCCACTCCCATCCTGCCACACATACACACGTGTAAACCCATCTCTTTCGCACTCCCATCCTGCCACACATGTGTAAACCAATCTCTCTCGCACTCCCATCGTGCCACACACACACGTGTAAACCCAACTCTCTCCCACTCCCATCCTGCCACACATACACACACACACGTGTAAACCCATCTCTCTCGCACTCCCATCCTGCCTCTTTGTGCCAAGTACCTGCCAGTTCACCCTCATACTGGGGCCACTCAATGCGTCTGTATTAGAAGCACAAGTGGAAAGAAAAGGTTTAGTTGTACTTTAAAGAGGGGTTTGATCTGGGGTCATGATACATAGGGGGACGAGAGCGGTTAGACAATACAGATGAAGAATGCGTGGGGGACTGGAGTGGTTAGACAATACAGATGAAGAATGTGTGGGGGACTGGAGTGGTTAGCCAATACAGATGTGGAATGCGTGGGGGACTGGACCGGTTAGCCAATACAGATGCAGAATGCGTGGGGGACTGGAGCAGTTAGCCAATACAGATGAAGAATGCGTGGGGGACTGGAGTGGTTAGACAATACAGATGCAGAATGCATGGGGGACTGGACCGGTTAGCCAATACAGATGCAGAATGCGTGGGGGACTGGAGCGGTTAGACAATACAGATGCGGAATGCGTGGGGGTCTGGAGCGGTTAGCCAATACAGAGGCGGAATGGGTGGGGGTCTGGAGCGGTTAGCCAATACAGATGTGGAATACATTGGGGACTGGAGCGGTTAGACAATACAGATGTGGAATACATTGGGGACTGGAGCGGTTAGACAATACAGAGGCAGAATACGTGGAGTACTGGAGCGGTTAGACAATACAGAGGCAGAATGCGTCGGGGTCTGAAGGAAGTGTGTGATGCTAGCAAGTGAGCGCCATCAGTGACTGGCACTGTGCCAGAAGCCCGCAGGTCTCACCGATAATGTAGTAGTCCCGCTGAGATTTGAACTCGTGGCCCCACAGGTTAGGACTGTACTCCTGAAACTTGATGGTGAAGCGCAGATCCTGCCCGGGCCGGTCGCAGGTCAGGAGGAGGTTGGGTGCCCGTAGGATGGAGCAGGTTACCACCTCCTCCTCTGTGCCAACTAGGTAAAGCTTATAGTATTCATAAGAGGAGGAGGAGAAGGGTCCACGGGGCTCGGAGCGGGGGCACAGCAAGTCCAAGCGGTCACCGATCTGGGGATAAAGGACGTACCCTCCCGTGTCCTGGAATCTATTTGGGAGAGAGGAACAGCGTGTTACAGGATGCTTTATTAACATAATGGTGCACCGGCAGATAAGAACCATTCGGCCCATCTAGTCTGCACAATTATCTAAATACTTTCATTAGTCCCCAGCACACTTCACTATATTAACCTCTACCACTTCTACTGGAAGACTATTCCATGCATCCACTACCCTCTCAGTAATATAATACTTTCATTAGTCCCTGACCTTATCTTATATCTAGGATGGCCTTATCTTATATCTAGGATAGCCTTATACCTATCCCATGCATGCTTAAACTCCTTCACGGTATTACCCTCTACCACTTCTACTGGAAGACTATTCCATACATCCACTACCCTCTCAGTAATGTAATACTTTCATTAGTCCCTGGCCTTATCTTATATCTAGGATAGCCTTATACCTATCCCATGCATGCTTAAACTCCTTCACTGTATTAACCTCTACCACTTCTACTGGAAGACTATTCCATACATCCACTACTAATACATTGACACGTGTGCAGGCCTGACACGCCAACAGCAGGTTCCCAACAATGCCTCACATCACAGCTACATCACAGTAACAGTGATTTATTTACTCTATACAGTATTTTATTATTATATTTATGCTTCAACCCATGAACCAGTTTAGTAGCCCTTCTCTGAACTCTCTCCAAAGTAACAATATCCTTCTGGAGATACGGTCTCCAGTACTGCGTACAATACTCCAAGTGAGGTCTCACCAGTGCTCTGTACAATGGCATGAGCACTTCCCTCTTCCTACTGCTAATACCTCTCCCTATGCAACCAAGCATTCCGCTAATACCTCTCCCTATGCAACCAAGCATTCCGCTAATACCTCTCCCTATGCAACCAAGCATTCCGCTAATACCTCTCCCTATGCAACCAAGCATTCCGCCAATACCTCTCCCTATGCAACCAAGCATTCCGCCAATACCTCTCCCTATGCAACCAAGCATTCCGCTAATACCTCTCCCTATGCAACCAAGCATTCCGCCAATACCTCTCCCTATGCAACCAAGCATTCCGCTAATACCTCTCCCTATACAACCAAGCATTCCGCCAATACCTCTCCCTATGCAACCAAGCATTCCGCCAATACCGCTCCCTATACATAGCATTCCGCCAATACCGCTCCCTATACATAGCATTCTGCTAATACCGCTCCCGATACATAGCATTCTGCTAATACCGCTCCTTATACATAGCATTCTGCTAATACCGCTCCTTATACATAGCATTCTGCTAATACCGCTCCTTATACATAGCATTCTGCTAATACCGCTCCTTATACATAGCATTCTGCTAATACCACTCCTTATACATAGCATTCTGCTAATACCGCTCCTTATACATAGCATTCTGCTAATACCGCTCCCTATACATAGCATTCCGCCAATACCGCTCCCTATACATAGCATTCCGCCAATACCGCTCCCTATACATAGCATTCTGCTAATACCGCTCCTATACATAGCATTCTGCTAATACCGCTCCTATACATAGCATTCCGCTAATACCGCTCCCTATACATAGCATTCTGCTAATACCGCTCCCTATACATAGCATTCTGCTAATACCGCTCCCTATACATAGCATTCTGCTAATACCGCTCCCTATACATAGCATTCCGCTAATTCCGCTCCCTATACATAGCATTCTGCTAATACCGCTCCTTATACATAGCATTCTGCTAATACCGCTCCTTATACATAGCATTCTGCTAATACCGCTCCCTATACATAGCATTCCGCCAATACCGCTCCCTATACATAGCATTCCGCCAATACCGCTCCCTATACATAGCATTCTGCTAATACCGCTCCTATACATAGCATTCCGCTAATACCGCTCCCTATACATAGCATTCTGCTAATACCGCTCCCTATACATAGCATTCTGCTAATACCGCTCCCTATACATAGCATTCTGCTAATACCGCTCCCTATACATAGCATTCCGCTAATTCCGCTCCCTATACATAGCATTCCGCTAATACCGCTCCTCATACATAGCATTCCGCTAATACCGCTCCCTATACATAGCATTCCGCCAATACCGCTCCTCATACATAGAATTCCGCTAATACCGCTCCCTATACATAGCATTCTGCTAATACCGCTCCCTATACATAGCATTCTGCTAATACCGCTCCCTATACATAGCATTCTGCTAATACCGCTCCCTATACATAGCATTCTGCCAATACCGCTCCCTATACATAGCATTCCGCTAATACCGCTCCCTATACAACCAAGCATTCTGCTAATACCTCTCCCTATACAACCAAGCATTCTGCTAATACCGCTCCCTATACATAGCATTTCCTGCTGCTCTGTTACATTGTCTTCACACTATGGGTATCTGTATCTACAACGCTGACCATGATGGGGTTTGTCCAAGCATTTCCAGCCTAGAGGTCTGTGCCAGGCTGTGTATTAGCCAACAGGTGCCAGGCTGTGTATTAGCCAACAGGTGCCAGGCTGTGCATTAGCCAACAGGTGCCAGGCTGTGTATTAGCCAACAGGTGCCAGGCTGTGTATTAGCCAACAGGTGCCAGGCTGTGTATTAGCCAACAGGTGCCAGGCTGTGTATTAGCCAACAGGTGCCAGGCTGTGTATTAGCCAACAGGTGCCAGGCTGTGTATTAGCCAATAGGTGCCAGGCTGTGTATTAGCCAATAGGTGCCGTGGCATTTTAGTATACCTAAGTGAGCTATATTGTCCCCTCTCCCTTCCCCCTAAATACAGCCCCCTTTATTGTAATGGTCCAGTCAACAGATGGGACAAAGGAACGGTACAAAACAGGGGGATGGGGGGCAAGCCACAGGAACATCTGCTAAAGGGGGCAGAGATGTATGGGGCAGAGTTTCTCTATTAAGTAAGAAGAATGCAGCATAATTATCCCATACCAATACCTACAATACACAGCACTGTATAATAATACCGTGTATCTACACACCGCTCTGTATAATTATAGCGAGTATCTATACTGATAATGAACATGGCGCTCTGTATAATGATACCGAGTATGTATACAATAGCAGGCAGTATTATAGTGAGGAAGCAGGCAGTATATAGTGAGGAAGCAGGCAGTATATAGTGAGGAAGCAGGCAGTATATAAAGAGGAAGCAGGCAGTATATAAAGAGGAAGCAGGCAGTATATAAAGAGGAAGCAGGCAGTATATAGTGAGGAAGCAGGCAGTATATAGTGAGGAAGCAGGCAGTATATAGTGAGGAAGCAGGCAGTATATAGTGAGGAAGCAGGCAGTATATAGTGAGGAAGCAGGCAGTATATAGTGAGGATACATGCAGTATATAACAAGGAAGCAGGCAGTATATAGTGAGGAAGCAGGCAGTATATAGTGAGGAAGCAGGCAGTATATAGTGAGGAAGCAGGCAGTATATAGTGAGGATACATGCAGTATATAACAAGGAAGCAGGCAATATATAACGAGGAAGCAGGCAGTATATAACAAAGAAGCAGACAGTATATAGTGAGGAAGCGGCAGTATATAACAAAGAAGCAGACAGTATATAGTGAGGAAGCAGGCAGTATATAGTGAGGATACATGCAGTATATAACAAGGAAGCAGGCAATATATAACGAGGAAGCAGGCAGTATATAATGAGGAAGCAGGCAGTATATAGCGAGGAAGCAGGCAGTATATAGTGAGGAAGCAGGCAGTATATAATGAGGAAGCAGGCAGTATATAGCGAGGAAGCAGGCAGTATATAGCGAGGAAGCAGGCAGTATATAGCGAGGAAGCAGGCAGTATATAATGAGGAAGCAGGCAGTATATAGCGAGGAAGCAGGCAGTATATAGCGAGGAAGCAGGCAGTATATAGTGAGGAGGCAGGCAGTATATAACAAGGAAGCAGGCAATATATAAAGAGGAAGCAGGCAGTATATAACAAAGAAGCAGACAGTATATAGTGAGGAAGCGGCAGTATATAACAAAGAAGCAGACAGTATATAGTGAGGAAGCAGGTAGTATATAGTGAGGATACATGCAGTATATAACAAGGAAGCAGGCAATATATAACGAGGAAGCAGGCAGTATATAATGAGGAAGCAGGCAGTATATAGCGAGGAAGCAGGCAGTATATAGTGAGGAAGCAGGCAGTATATAATGAGGAAGCAGGCAGTATATAATGAGGAAGCAGGCAGTATATAGCGAGGAAGCAGGCAGTATATAGTGAGGAAGCAGGCAGTATATAACGAGGAAGCAGGCAGTATATAGTGAGGAAGCAGGCAGTATATAGTGAGGAAGCAGACAGTATATAGTGAGGAAGCAGACAGTATATAGTGAGGAAGCAGGTAGTATATAGTGAGGATACATGCAGTATATAACAAGGAAGCAGGCAATATATAACAAGGAAGCAGGCAGTATATAATGAGGAAGCAGGCAGTATATAGCGAGGAAGCAGGCAGTATATAGTGAGGAAGCAGACAGTATATAGTGAGGAAGCAGACAGTATATAGTGAGGAAGCAGGCAGTATATAGTGAGGAAGCAGGCAGTATATAGCGAGGAAGCAGGCAGTATATAGTGAGGAAGCAGACAGTATATAGTGAGGAAGCAGACAGTATATAGTGAGGAAGCAGGTAGTATATAGTGAGGATACATGCAGTATATAACAAGGAAGCAGGCAATATATAACGAGGAAGCAGGTAGTATATAACAAGGAAGCAGGTAGTATATAAAGAGGAAGCAGGCAGTATATAACGAGGAAGCAGGCAGTATATAACAAGGAAGCAGGTAGTATATAAAGAGGAAGCAGGCAGTATATAACGAGGAAGCAGGCAGTATATAACGAGGAAGCAGGCCGTATATAACGAGGAAGCAGGCAGTATATAACGAGGAAGCAGGCCGTATATAACGAGGAAGCAGGCAGTATATAACGAGGAAGCAGGCCGTATATAACGAGGAAGCAGGCCGTATATAACGAGGAAGCAGGCCGTATATAACGAGAAAGCAGGCAGTATATAACGAGGAAGCAGGCAGTATATAACGAGGAAGCAGGCCGTATATAACGAGGAAGCAGGCAGTATATAACGAGGAAGCAGGCCGTATATAACGAGGAAGCAGGCCGTATATAACGAGGAAGCAGGCCGTATATAACGAGGAAGCAGGCCGTATATAACGAGGAAGCAGGCCGTATATAACACGGAAGCAGGTAGTATATAAAGAGGAGGCAGGCAGTATATAACGAGGAAGCAGGCAGTATATAACGAGGAAGCAGGTAGTATATAACGAGGAAGCAGGCAGTATATAACACGGAAGCAGGCAGTATATAACACGGAAGCAGGCAGTATATAAAGAGGAAGCAGGCAGTATATAGTGATGAAGCAGGCAGTATATAGCGAGGAAGCAGGCAGTATATAGCGAGGAAGCAGGCAGTATATAACGAGGAAGCAGGCAGTATATAATGAGGAAGCAGGCAGTATATAACGAGGAAGCAGGCAGTATATAGCGAGGAAGCAGGCAGTATATAGCGAGGAAGCAGGCAGTATATAGTGAGGAGGCAGGCAGTATATAACAAGGAAGCAGGCAATATATAAAGAGGAAGCAGGCAGTATATAACAAAGAAGCAGACAGTATATAGTGAGGAAGCGGCAGTATATAACAAAGAAGCAGACAGTATATAGTGAGGAAGCAGGTAGTATATAGTGAGGATACATGCAGTATATAACAAGGAAGCAGGCAATATATAACGAGGAAGCAGGCAGTATATAATGAGGAAGCAGGCAGTATATAGCGAGGAAGCAGGCAGTATATAGTGAGGAAGCAGGCAGTATATAATGAGGAAGCAGGCAGTATATAGCGAGGAAGCAGGCAGTATATAGTGAGGAAGCAGGCAGTATATAACGAGGAAGCAGGCAGTATATAGTGAGGAAGCAGGCAGTATATAGTGAGGAAGCAGACAGTATATAGTGAGGAAGCAGACAGTATATAGTGAGGAAGCAGGTAGTATATAGTGAGGATACATGCAGTATATAACAAGGAAGCAGGCAATATATAACAAGGAAGCAGGCAGTATATAATGAGGAAGCAGGCAGTATATAGCGAGGAAGCAGGCAGTATATAGTGAGGAAGCAGACAGTATATAGTGAGGAAGCAGACAGTATATAGTGAGGAAGCAGGCAGTATATAGTGAGGAAGCAGGCAGTATATAGCGAGGAAGCAGGCAGTATATAGTGAGGAAGCAGACCAGTATATAGTGAGGAAGAAGACAGTATATAGTGAGGAAGCAGGTAGTATATAGTGAGGATACATGCAGTATATAACAAGGAAGCAGGCAATATATAACGAGGAAGCAGGTAGTATATAACGAGGAAGCAGGCCGTATATAACGAGAAAGCAGGCAGTATATAACGAGGAAGCAGGCAGTATATAACGAGGAAGCAGGCCGTATATAACGAGGAAGCAGGCAGTATATAACGAGGAAGCAGGCAGTATATAACGAGGAAGCAGGCCGTATATAACGAGGAAGCAGGCAGTATATAACGAGGAAGCAGGCCGTATATAACGAGGAAGCAGGCCGTATATAACACGGAAGCAGGTAGTATATAAAGAGGAGGCAGGCAGTATATAACGAGGAAGCAGGCAGTATATAACGAGGAAGCAGGTAGTATATAATGAGGAAGCAGGCAGTATATAACACGGAAGCAGGCAGTATATAACACGGAAGCAGGCAGTATATAACACGGAAGCAGGCAGTATATAAAGAGGAAGCAGGCAGTATATAGTGATGAAGCAGGCAGTATATAGCGAGGAAGCAGGCAGTATATAGCGAGGAAGCAGGCAGTATATAACGAGGAAGCAGGCAGTATATAATGAGGAAGCAGGCAGTATATAACGAGGAAGCAGGCAGTATATAATGAGGAAGTAGGCAGTATATAACGAGGAAGCAGGCAGTATATAACAAGGAAGCAGGTAGTATATAAAGAGGAAGCAGGCAGTATATAACGAGGAAGCAGGCAGTATATAACGAGGAAGCAGGCAGTATATAACGAGGAAGCAGGCCGTATATAACGAGGAAGCAGGCAGTATATAACGAGGAAGCAGGCCGTATATAACGAGGAAGCAGGCCGTATATAACGAGGAAGCAGGCCGTATATAACGAGGAAGCAGGCAGTATATAACGAGGAAGCAGGCAGTATATAACGAGGAAGCAGGCCGTATATAACGAGGAAGCAGGCAGTATATAACGAGGAAGCAGGCAGTATATAACGAGGAAGCAGGCAGCATATAATGAGGAAGCAGGCAGTATATAGTGAGGAAGCAGGCAGTATATAACGAGGAAGCAGGCAGTATATAACGAGGAAGCAGGCAGTAAATAACGAGAAAGCAGGCAGTATATAGTGATGAAGCAGGCAGTATATAACGAGGAAGCAGGCAGTATATAACACGGAAGCAGGCAGTATATAACACGGAAGCAGGCAGTATATAACACGGAAGCAGGCAGTATATAAAGAGGAAGTAGGCAGTATATAGTGATGAAGCAGGCAGTATATAGTGATATAGTGATGAAGCAGGCAGTATATAGCGAGGAAGCAGGCAGTATATAACGAGGAAGCAGGCAGTATATAACGAGGAAGCAGGCAGTATATAGTGATGAAGCAGGCAGTATATAGTGAGGAAGCAGGCAGTATATAACGAGGAAGCAGGCAGTATATAACGAGGAAGCAGGCAGTATATAACGAGGAAGCAGGCAGTATATAGTGATGAAGCAGGCAGTATATAATGAGGAAGCAGGCAGTATATAACGAGGAAGCAGGCAGTATATAGTGATGAAGCAGGCAGTATATAATGAGGAAGCAGGCAGTATATAACGAGGAAGCAGGCAGTATATAACGAGGAAGCAGGCAGTATATAGTGATGAAGCAGGCAGTATATAATGAGGAAGCAGGCAGTATATAACGAGGAAGCAGGCAGTATATAACGAGGAAGCAGGCAGTATATAACGAGGAAGCAGGCAGTATATAATGAGGAAGCAGGCAGTATATAACGAGGAAGCAGGCAGTATATAATGAGGAAGCAGGCAGTATATAACGAGGAAGCAGGCAGTATATAACGAGGAAGCAGGCAGTATATAACGAGGAAGCAGGCAGTATATAATGAGGAAGCAGGCAGTATATAATGAGGAAGCTAAAATAATGGGCAGCACATTCCCAAATCTGCATATTTAATATGGTGTGCTGCTGACAGACCAGAATTTATACACAATACAAATGAACATCCGCGGACACCCACAATTTATAAATATATCTTAATAACTTTAAATATTTTATAAGCACCTCGCTTTTGCTGCCCATTATTTAATTTTAGTTAGAGGCCTGACCGGTCTCTGGGCGCAGCACCCCGCCCACCGTAACGGGCTCCATATGTTGTATACAGTCAGATTTGAGTTAGGACCCACTGAGGTTTGGCGCTAATTATGAAATGGCCATAATATTTGACTAAATCTCCAACAGTGATGTGCTTTTAAAATATTTAAAGTAATTACGATATAATTTTAAATTGTGGGTGGTACACAGATGAACATTTGTATTGTGTACAATGAGGAAGCTCTCTGGATACACACAGGAAGAGTTTACTGCCATTTTGTTTATTTGCAAGAGGTCCAGAGCAGGACAGCTTGTGCAGAGGTGATTGGAGGGGAAGAACAATAATGTGCAGTTACCATCTCTATGCACCACTTTTAGGCTCTAAGGAAATGCCAGAGACTGTCCTTTTCATTTAATTTGAGCTGCTAATGTCATGCTGAGCTGGAACATTCCCCAGGTGGAAGCTTTCAAGAGATGAGTGCAAAGACAAAAACTGCTACAAATGAATGCAGATTTACCCTGTAAGAATAATCTTCACAAACATTACAAGGATCAGTTACACCTACACATAACTACCACTCTGTAGGTAGTCTGAGGTATACAAGGGGTGAAAAACAAAATAAAATAAGATTGATTTGATTTGGATTCTCAAAAAGGCAGATTTGGTTCATTGGGATATTTGTTTCACATTCCATTTTTTGGAGGTTTGGATGCTGTCTATTCTGTAGAAAGTTCTCTTTATTGCAGAAGGAGATTGCATTATTAAAGTCCGACATTTGTAAATTATCTCTAAAACAAACTGGTCCTGAAACTGTTGCAAAGCCACTGCCACAGAGCCCTCTTCCACAGAGCCCATTGCCACAGTGGCTTCCTAGGAAGGGCGGCTGGGTTACTGTAGGACCTGGTAGACTTAGAGTTGTGGATAAAAGGCATGTCCCACAGTCTGTGTCTCTCCATAGTTCATTTTCAGCACTTTCAGAGCGCAGTGGTGTTGTGGAGGCAGGCTCAGACACAGAGTTTGAGGAACCACCCTCCTCTATGGCTGAGGTGTGCAAGGAGAAGGTGAGGCCTGGTAGGAAGCAGTTGTTGTTGGGTGATTCTATCACAAGAGGTGTGGAGACAGTATTGGCTTAGTGAGATGTCTTCCTGGAGCTGAAGCTCGCAGAGACAGGAGGCGTAATTTTAATATTATTAAGCAAGCAAATCAGGGGATTTGGATGTACTGTCTAGTGACAAACGTTTTGGCTTGCAATGAGGTTTCAGAGTTGAAGGGAGTTTTTCGTGTTCTTGCCAATGATATCCGGCAGGTTGTGTCCACACTGTCCTTTTCTGGAGTTCTGCCTGTGTATAACATTCAGAATGACATGTGGATGCTTATTAGGGGCTTTAACTTGTGGCTTGGGGATTGGTGTCAGGAGCAAGGATTTGGCTTTGTTTCTCATGGTTCTCTTTCTCAAAAGGGAATGAATGTTCTCAGTGAGCTGTTCAGAGGTTTTGCTAGGAGGTTTTTAAACTAAAAGAGGGGGGCAAAATGGCGATAAAATATCAATCCAATTGCCCCCCAAAACAAGGATAGAAGGTGCCTATAGTAAGTGTGCCGAAAAATGATAAGCTTAGGGTCATGTCTACAAATGTTCGCAGTTTAGGGAATAAGATCCATGAACTTGTGGCAATATTGGCAACTGAGAATGTAGATTTAGTGGCTGTTACTGAGACATGGTATAATGAAAAACATGACTGGGACATTTCAATACCAGAGTACTCTTTATATAGAAAAGACAGAGAAGGTAAATAGGGGGAGAGGTGGCCCTGTATGTGAGGGATAGCTTAAAATGTAACGTAATACAAGTTAGTGAGGCGAACATAGAGTCAGTTTGGGTTACATTAGAATTTGGTAATCATATGGTAACTCGGGTAGGTGTGATTTATAGGCCCCCTGGAAAAATAGAGGAGTTAGATAATCTACTAGTTGAGGAAATAGCTAAAATGACATTGAAGGGGGAAGTGATCATCATGGGTGACTTTAATTTTCCTGATGTGAACTGGAAATCCAAAATAGCTGCTTGCACCAGGAGTACGCATATCCTAAACTCCCTACTGGGATTATCTCTAAAACAAGTAGTGGAAGAGCCAACTCGAAATCAGGTCATATTAGATTTAGTGTTCACAAATGGAGATTTGTTAGCAGATATTACTGTAGGTGAAAGTTTAGGATCTAGTGATCACCAGTCAGTGTGGTTCCCTAAAGCAAGTAGTTGAGGAGCCAATTCGAAAGCAGGACAAAAAAAGGATACTATATAGAAGAGGATAAAGGCCTAGCAGACTGCCTTGATGAATATTTTTGTTAACAGGAGTAGTCCCAAAAGATTGGAAATTAGCACATGTTGTGCCAATTCACAAGAAAGGTAGTAGGTAGGAGGCGGGCAACTGCAGACCAGTAAATCTTACTTCTGTAGTGGGGAATATAATGGAAACCATGTTAAAGAATAGGATTGTTGAACATCTAAAATCACATGGATCAGAGACAGCATTACTTCAGGGAGATCATGCCAAACTAATCTTATTGATTGTTTTGATTGGGTGACTAAAATAATAGATCAGGGTGGTGCAGTAGACATTGCTTACCTAGATTTCAGTAAGGCTTTTGAGATTGTCGCACATAGCCATTGTCTAATCCATTCAACAATATTGAAATCCAAACTTAAAGATTGCAGTTTATTGATAAGCCTTCTGAGTGACAGGCAACAGAGGGTTGTAGTCAATGGAGTATATTCGATGCAAGGTCTTGTTATCACTCGTTACTTCTAACGGGTCCATGTACAGGGGTCTGTACTTGGACCCATTCTCTTTAATATTGATATTAGTGATATTTGGTTGGATAGGGAGAGGTATTAGCAGAATGCTTGGTTAGATAGGGAGAGGTATTAGCACAATGCTTGGTTGGATAGGGAGAGGTATTAGCAGAATGCTTGGTTGGATAAGGAGAGGTATTAGCAGAATGCTTGGTTGTATAGGGAGAGGTATTAGCAGAATGCTTGGTTGGATAGGGAGAGGTATTAGCAGAATGCTTGGTTGGATAGGGAGAGGTATTAGCAGAAAGCTTGGTTGGATAGGGAGAGGTATTTAGCAGAATGCTTGGTTATATAGGGAGAGGTATTAGAAGAATGCTTGGTTGGATAGGGAGAGGTATTAGCAGAATGCTTGGTTGCATAGGGAGAGGTATTAGCAGAATGCTTGGTTGTATAGACAGAGGTATTAGCAGAATGCTTGGTTGTATAGACAGAGGTATTAGCAGAATTCTTGGTTGTATAGGCAGAGGTATTAGCAGAATGCTTGGTTGCATAGGGAGAGGTATTAGCAGAATGCTTGGTTGCATAGGGAGAGGTATTAGCAGAATGCTTGGTTATATAGGGAGAGGTATTAGCAGTAGGAAGAGGGAAGTGCTCATGCCATTGTACAAAGCATTGGTGAGACCTCACTTGGAGTATTGTACGCAGTACTGGAGACCGTATCTCCAGAAGGATATTGATACTTTGGAGAGAGTTCAGAGAAGGGCTACTAAACTGGTTCATGGGTTGAAGGATAAAACTTACCAGGATCATATGTAAACTATTACCGGCCTGCACATATGCAGAAATGCAGATAAGAATCATACATGAAGCTTGTCTGTTCCCACATCGATAATAAAACATATGGATACTACCCCAAGATTCCTGCCCAAAATGCACTCGGACTAATGCTGACGCTTTCCATAGCAATCTGGGACCAGAACAGTTTAATGACAGAACATGACCAGAAACTGATTTCCTCGCCTTACTGGCTCTCCATAACTACCCCAATGGTCCAGAGGCAGCAGTCTTGGGACTGGTGGAACTAGAAGACCCCCAAACATATTCAGCACCACTAATACGCATCATATTGAGGACCTCCTACTAGGACATTATTCCAAACGAAACTGTCATTTCTTATGAGAGTGGCCTGGCTAGAAACCTCTATGACTAGAGGAAAGGGGGCAAATGGGAACCATTAATACAGACCCTGGACTATGTAATACAGACCCTGGACTATGTAATACAGACCCTGGACTATGTAATACAGACCCTGGACTATGTAATACAGACCCAGATTAGACGCAGGTTCCAAGAGACATCCTGATATACAACTCAATTATTAAGAGGTAAAACATCAATCACCTGTCGGAGCAGCAGATATAAGACCATGAAACTTATAAGATCAGTAAGGAATGGCATAGTTAAGGGGGGGGGGGGGTTATATATATATATATATAATCACATTTATTTCATGTTTTTTTATCTACTGTAGAATGTTTCCTCCTTGTTTCTTTTCTTCTCAATCTAGATGCACACATGGAAAACAAAAGAACTACGAAGGACGTAATAACATGGGAGGGGGGAGTTGGGGTAGTGGATGTATGGAATAGCCTGCCAGCAGAAGTGGTAGAGGTTAATACAGTGATGGAGTTTAAGCATGCATGGGATAGGTATAAGGCTATCCTAGATATAAGATAAGGTCAGGGACTAATGAAAGTATTACATTACTGAGAGGGTAGTGGATGTATGGAATAGTCTTCCAGTAGAAGTGGTAGAGGTTAATACAGTGAAGGAGTTTAAGCATGCGTGGGATAGGTATAAGGCTATCCTAGATATAAGATAAGGCCAGGGACTAATGAAAGTATTACTTTACTGAGAGGTAGTGGATGTATGGAATAGTCTTCCAGTAGAGGTGGTAGAGGTTAATACAGTGAAGGAGTTTAAGCATGCATGAGATAGGTATAAGGATATCCTAGATATAAGATAAGGTCAGGGACTAATGATAGTATTACATTACTGAGAGGGTAGTGGATGTATGGAATAGTCTTCCAGTAGAAGAGGTAGAGGTTAATACAGTGGAGGAGTTTAAGCATGCGTGGGATAGGTATAAGGCTATCCTAGATATAAGATAAGGTCAGGGACTAATGAAAGTATTACTTTACTGAGAGGGTAGTGGATGTATGGAATAGTCTTCCAGTAGAAGTGGTAGAGGTTAATACTGTGAAGGAGTTTAAGCATGCATGGGATAGGTATAAGGCTATCCTAGATATAAGATAAGGCCAGGGACTAATGAAAGTATTACTTTACTGAGAGGGTAATGGATGCATGGAATAGTCTTCCAGTAGAAGTGGTAGAGGTTAATACAGTGAAGGAGTTTAAGCATGCATGGGATAGGTATAAGGCTATCCTAGATATAAGATAAGACCAGGGACTAATGAAAGTATTAATTTACTGAGAGGGTAGTGGATGCATGGAATAGTCTTCCAGTAGAAGTGGTAGAGGTTAATACAGTGAAGGAGTTTAAGCATGCATGGGATAGGTATAAGGCTATCCTAGATATAAGATAAGACCAGGGACTAATGAAAGTATTAATTTACTGAGAGGGTAGTGGATGCATGGAATAGTCTTCCAGTAGAAGTGGTAGAGGTTAATACAGTGAAGGAGTTTAAGCATGCATGGGATAGGTATAAGGCTATCCTAGATATAAGATAAGGTCAGGGACTAATGAAAGTATTACTTTACTGAGAGGGTAGTGGATGCATGGAATAGTCTTCCAGTAGAGGTGGTAGAGGTTAATACAGTGAAGGAGTTTAAGCATGCGTGGGATAGGTATAAGGCTATCCTAGATATAAGATAAGGTCAGGGACTAATGAAAGTATTACTTTACTGAGAGGGTAGTGGATGCATGGAATAGTCTTCCAGTAGAAGTGGTAGAGTACAGTGAAGGAGTTTAAGCATGCGTGGGATAGGTATAAGGCTATCCTAGATATAAGATAAGGTCTGGGTCTAATGCAAGTATTACTGTACTGAGAGGGTAGTGGATGTATGGAATAGCCTTCCAGTAGAAGTGGTAGAGGTTAATACAGTGAAGGAGTTTAAGCATGCATGGGATAGGTATAAGGCTATCCTAGATATAAGATAAGGTCTGGGTCTAATGCAAGTATTACTGTACTGAGAGGGTAGTGGATGTATGGAATAGCCTTCCAGTAGAAGTGGTAGAGGTTAATACAGTGAAGGAGTTTAAGCATGCATGGGATAGGTATAAGGCTATCCTAGATATAAGATAAGGCCAGGGACTAATGAAAGTATTACTTTACTGAGAGGGTAGTGGATGTATGGAATAGTCTTCCAGTAGAAGTGGTAGAGGTTAATACAGTGAAGGAGTTTAAGCATGCATGGGATAGGTATAAGGCTATCCTAGATATAAGATAAGGTCAGGGACTAATGAAAGTATTACTTTACTGAGAGGGTAGTGGATGTATGGAATAGTCTTCCAGTAGAAGTGGTAGAGGTTAATACTGTGAAGGAGTTTAAGCATGCATGGGATAGGTATAAGGCTATCCTAGATATAAGATAAGGCCAGGGACTAATGAAAGTATTACTTTACTGAGAGGGTAATGGATGCATGGAATAGTCTTCCAGTAGAAGTGGTAGAGGTTAATACAGTGAAGGAGTTTAAGCATGCATGGGATAGGTATAAGGCTATCCTAGATATAAGATAAGACCAGGGACTAATGAAAGTATTAATTTACTGAGAGGGTAGTGGATGCATGGAATAGTCTTCCAGTAGAAGTGGTAGAGGTTAATACAGTGAAGGAGTTTAAGCATGCATGGGATAGGTATAAGGCTATCCTAGATATAAGATAAGACCAGGGACTAATGAAAGTATTAATTTACTGAGAGGGTAGTGGATGCATGGAATAGTCTTCCAGTAGAAGTGGTAGAGGTTAATACAGTGAAGGAGTTTAAGCATGCATGGGATAGGTATAAGGCTATCCTAGATATAAGATAAGGTCAGGGACTAATGAAAGTATTACTTTACTGAGAGGGTAGTGGATGCATGGAATAGTCTTCCAGTAGAGGTGGTAGAGGTTAATACAGTGAAGGAGTTTAAGCATGCGTGGGATAGGTATAAGGCTATCCTAGATATAAGATAAGGTCAGGGACTAATGAAAGTATTACTTTACTGAGAGGGTAGTGGATGCATGGAATAGTCTTCCAGTAGAAGTGGTAGAGGTTAATACAGTGAAGGAGTTTAAGCATGCGTGGGATAGGTATAAGGCTATCCTAGATATAAGATAAGGCCAGGGACTAATGAAAGTATTACATTACTGAGAGGGTAGTGGATGCATGGAATAGTTTTCCAGTAGAAGTGGTAGAGGTTAATACAGTGAAGGAGTTTAAGCATGTATGGGATAGATATAAGGCTATCCTAGATATAAGATAAGGCCAGGGACTCATGAAAGTATTACATTACTGAGAGGGTAGTGGATGTATGGAATAGTCTTCCAGTAGAAGTGGTAGAGGTTAATACAGTGAAGGAGTTTAAGCATGCGTGGGATAGGTATAAGGCAATCCTAGATATAAGATAAGGCCAGGGACTAATGAAAGTATTACATTACTGAGAGGGTAGTGGATGTATGGAATAGTCTTCCAGTAGAAGTGGTAGAGGGTAATACAGTGAAGGAGTTTAAGCATGCATGGGATAGGTGTAAGGCTATCCTAGATATAAGATAAGGTCAGGGACTAATGAAAAGATTACTGTACTGAGAGGGTAGTGGATGCATGGTATAGTCTTCCAGTAGAAGTGGTAGAGGTTAATACAGTGAAGGAGTTTAAGCATGCATGGGATAGGTATAAGGTTATCCTAGATATAAGATAAGGCCAGGGACTAATGAAAGTATTACATTACTGAGAGGGTAGTGGATGTATGGAATAGTCTTCCAGTAGAAGTGGTAGAGGTTAATACAGTGAAGGAGTTTAAGCATGCGTGGGATAGGTATAAGGCTATCCTAGATATAAGATAAGGTCAGGGACTAATGAAAGTATTACATTACTGAGAGGGTAGTGGATGTATGGAATAGTCTTCCAGTAGAAGTGGTAGAGGTTAATTCAGTGAAGGAGTTTAAGCATGCATGGGATAGGTATAAGGATATCCTAGATAGAAGATAAGGTCAGGGACTAATGATAGTATTACTTTACTGAGAGGGTAGTGGATACATGGAATAGTCTTCCAGCAGAAGTGGTAGAGGTTAATACAGTGAAGGAGTTTAAGCATGCATGGGATAGGTATAAGGCTATCCTAGATATAATATAAGGTCAGGGACTAATGAAAGTATTACATTACTGAGAGGGTAGTGGGTGTATGGAATAGCCTTCCAGTAGAAGTGGTAGAGGGTAATACAGTGAAGGAGTTTAAGCATGCATGGGATAGGTATAAGGCTATCCTAGATATAAGATAAGGTCAGGGACTAATGAAAGTATTACTTTACTGAGAGGGTAGTGGATGTATGGAATAGTCTTCCAGTAGAAGTGGTAGAGGTTAATACAGTGAAGGAGTTTAAGCATGCGTGGGATAGGTATAAGGCTATCCTAGATATAAGATAAGGCGAGGGACTAATGAAAGTATTACTTTACTGAGAGGGTAGTGGATGCATAGAATAGTCTTCCAGTAGAAGTGGTAGAGGTTAATACAGTGAAGGAGTTTAAGCATGCATGGGATAGGTATAAGGCTATCCTAGATATAAGATAAGGTCAGGGACTAATGAAAGCATTACTATACTGAGAGGGTAGTGGATGCATGGAATAGTCTTCCAGTAGAAGTGGTAGAGGTTAATACAGTGAAGGAGTTTAAGCATGCGTGGGATAGGTATAAGGCTATCCTAGATATAAGATAAGGTCAGGGACTAATGAAAGTATTACTATACTGAGAGGGTAGTGGATGCATGGAATAGTCTTCCAGTAGAAGTGGTAGAGATTAATACAGTGAAGGAGTTTAAGCATGCGTGGGATAGGTATAAGGCTATCCTAGATATAAGATAAGGCCAGGGACTAATGAAAGTATTACATTACTGAGAGGGTAGTGGATGTATGGAATAGTCTTCCAGTAGAAGTGGTAGAGGTTAATACAGTGAAGGAGTTTAAGCATGCGTGGGATAGGTATAAGGCTATCCTAGATATAAGATAAGGCCAGGGACTAATGAAAGTATTACATTACTGAGAGGGTAGTGGATGTATGGAATAGTCTTCCAGTAGAAGTGGTAGAGATTAATACAGTAAAGGAGTTTAAGCATGCGTGGGATAGGTATAAGGCTATCCTACATATAAGATAGGGAACTGGGGACTAATAAAAGTATTTAGAATATTGGGCAGACTATATGGGTGAATGTTTATCTGCCAGAGACACAGTCTATGTTTCTATATTAAATCTGTCCTTTTCCTCAACTCATATTATAGGATGACCACATGTTATTTCTGCCATTCAGGGACAGATATTATATAAAGTATTAGGAAGCCTTGAGAATAGGGTTGCCACCTTTTCTTCAGAAAAATACCGGCCTTGGTACTGTCTCCATAGACTTAACATTGGCCTGATGTAAATTTTTTACCGGCCAGGTGGTAACCCTACTTGAGAACCACATAGATTTCAGATCAAATGTATCCCTTCTAATTCCCAGGTGGTTCCGTCACAGGCAGTTTCAGAGAATTTAACCTCTTTATTACTATCCATTAAACACACACAGTATTTCAGTCAATCAATCACTTACACACAGTCTGTCACACATATATATATATATGGGAAGATATAGGGACCCACTGTAGTTTGGAGTACTTTTACGCAGCGGTGAGCATGATTTGGGCAAAATAACATCTAAATCTCCAACATTTTTTTTCCCTTTATATTATATCATGATATAATATAATGATGATATATATTATATCCATACAACAATAAGTAATCAAAAGTATGTCATTATTGTGAACAGCAAAGGATATACGCCAACATTTTACTTAAAAGGACAGTATCACCTGAACATTTCTTGTCCTGTGAGTGTAGAGCATAACATTGTTTTTAAATGATCTATACATTGTATTAGCAATAAAGTCCCATTGAGGCAACTGTCCTGGGCATTCTGGGACATGTGGTCACCGATCTGATCTACCAAAAAACTGCTAATAAAACAATTATTGCCGTTGTTATAGCGACATCCCTGACCATCGCTCTAGGCCCCTCCCGATTGGTTGCCACTGAATTTAAAGGTATATACAGAAAATAAGCAGGGAGTCACTGTCCTTTTATGTGGCGCTGTATGTATCTCGTGAATAATTTTTTTTTTTTTTTTTTTAAATCTTATATCTCAAATAATCCTTCTAACACTAAAATCACATAGAAATAAACTGAGGAGGGGGGGAAAGTGTGATCAGACTATTGAACAAGAGCATATTTATCAGAGTATACTCTCCCCTATCATCATAATTAGGCAAATCCTTGTTCGCTAATGACAGAATTGTTGGAGATGACAGCCAATATTCCTAATTAATGCAAACTAATTAAAGGCAATTGGTAGAAAGGGAAATTATATCTTTAATAAGCCGGATGGGTAATTAGAGGTGGTGAGAGAGATTTGCAGATTAGTACACATATTAACATAAAGAAAAAACATATTACTGTATGTAAGTACACAGCAAACACTAATATAGACACGCGTGCATTCTAATATACACCGTCACACAGAGTATAATCTATACAGTCACCAACATTCTAATATACACCATCACACAGAGTATAATCTCTAGTCACCAACATTCTAATATACACCGTCACACAGAGTATAATCTCTACAGTCACCAACATTCTAATATACACTGTCACACAGAGTATAATCTATACAGTCACCAACATTCTAATATACACCGTCACACAGAGTATAATCTATACAGTCACCAACATTCTAATATACACCGTTACACAGAGTATAATCTCTACAGTAACTAACATTCTAATATACACCGTCACACAGAGTATAATCTATACAGTCACCAACATTCTAATATACACCGTTACACAGAGTATAATCTATACAGTCACCAACATTCTAATATACACCGTTACACAGAGTATAATCTCTACAGTCACCAACATTCTAATATACACCGTCACACAGAGTATAATCTATACAGTCACCAACATTCTAATATACACCGTCACACAGAGTATAATCTATACAGTCACCAACATTCTAATATACACCATCACACAGAGTATAATCTCTACAGTTACCAACATTCTAATATACCCCGTCACATAGAGTATAATCTCTACAGTTACCAACATTCTAATATACCGTCACACAGAGTATAATCTATACAGTCACTAACACAGACACACACACACATTCTAATATATACCGTCACACAGAGTATAATCTATACAGTCACCAACATTCTAATATACACCGTCACACTGTGTATAACCTATAGTCACTAACACAGACACACGCACATTCTAATAAACACCGTCACACCGAGTATAACCTATACAGTCACTAACACAGACACACGCACATTCTAATATACACCGTCACACTGTATAACCTATACAGTCACTAACACAGACACACGCACATTCTAATATACACTGTCACACTGTGTATAACCTATACAGTCAGTAGTGTATCTTCCACAAGGCAAACAAGGCACTCGCCTAGGGTGGCACTTTGCCAGAGGGTGTTAAAGCACACTTCTGGCACTTCAAACAATTTCGCTCCCTCCCCCACCATTCAGGAAGCTTTAGCTCCTTCCAATTAATCGGGGGTGATGGGGGCATGTAATGGACGTGGTGGAGGTATGAAATGAGTGATAGTGGCATGTAATGAGGTGATGGGGCATTTAGTGTGTGTGCAATGTGGGTGATGGGGGCATGTAATGAGGTGATGGGGCATTTAGTGTGTGTCCAATATTCCTAATTAATGCAAACTAATTAAAGGCAATTGGTAGAAAGGGAAATTATATCTTTAATAAGCCGGATGGGTAATTAGAGGTGGTGAGAGAGATTTGCAGATTAGTACACATATTAACATAAAGAAAAAACATATTACTGTATGTAAGTACACAGCAAACACTAATATAGACACGCGTGCATTCTAATATACACCGTCACACAGAGTATAATCTATACAGTCACCAACATTCTAATATACACCATCACACAGAGTATAATCTCTACAGTCACCAACATTCTAATATACACCGTCACACAGAGTATAATCTCTACAGTCACCAACATTCTAATATACACCATCACACAGAGTATAATCTCTACAGTCACCAACATTCTAATATACACCGTCACACAGACTATAATCTCTACAGTCACCAACATTCTAATATACACCGTCACACAGAGTATAATCTCTACAGTCACCAACATTCTAATATACACCATCACACAGAGTATAATCTCTACAGTCACCAACATTCTAATATACACCGTCACACAGAGTATAATCTCTACAGTCACCAACATGCTAATATACACCGTCACACAGAGTATAATCTCTACAGTCACCAACATTCTAATATACACCGTCACACAGAGTATAATCTATACAGTCACCAACATTCTAATATACACCGTCACACAGAGTATAATCTCTACAGTCACCAACATTCTAATATACACCGTCACACAGAGTATAATCTCTACAGTCACCAATATTCTGATATACACCGTCACACAGAGTATAATCTCTACAGTAACTAACATTCTAATATACACCGTCACACAGAGTATAATCTATACAGTCACCAACATTCTAATATACACCGTTACACAGAGTATAATCTATACAGTCACCAACATTCTAATATACACCGTTACACAGAGTATAATCTCTACAGTCACCAACATTCTAATATACACTGTCACACAGAGTATAATCTCTACAGTCACCAACATTCTAATATACACCGTTACACAGAGTATAATCTATACAGTCACCAACATTCTAATATACACCATCACACAGAGTATAATCTCTACAGTTACCAACATTCTAATATACACCGTCACACAGAGTATAATCTCTACAGTTACCAACATTCTAATATACCCTGTCACACAGAGTATAATCTATACAGTCACTAACACAGACACACACACACATTCTAATATATACCGTCACACAGAGTATAATCTATACAGTCACCAACATTCTAATATACACCGTCACACTGTGTATAACCTATAGTCACTAACACAGACACACGCACATTCTAATATACACCGTCACACCGAGTATAACCTATACAGTCACTAACACAGACACACGCACATTCTAATATACACCGTCACACTGTGTATAACCTATACAGTCAGTAGTGTATCTTCCACAAGGCAAACAAGGCACTCGCCTAGGGTGGCACTTTGCCAGAGGGTGTTAAAGCACACTTCTGGCACTTCAAACAATTTCGCTCCCTCCCCCACCATTCAGGAAGCTTTAGCTCCTTCCAATTAATCGGGGGTGATGGGGGCATGTAATGGACGTGGTGGAGGTATGAAATGAGTGATAGTGGCATGTAATGAGGTGATGGGGCATTTAGTGTGTGTGCAATGTGGGTGATGGGGGCATGTAATGACGTGATGGGGCATTTAGTGTGTGTGCAATGTGGGTGATGGGGGCATGTAATGAGGTGATGGGGCATTTAGTGTGTGTGCAATGTGGGTGATGGGGGCATGTAATGAGGTGATGGGGCATTTAGTGTGTATGCAATGTGGGTGATGGGGCATGTATGGGGTGATTGGGCATTTAATGTGTGTGCAATGTGGGTGATGGGGCATGTATGGGGTGATGGGGCATGTCGTGGGTGTGCAATGTAGGCGATGGGGGCAGACAATGGGGTGATTTGGCATTTACTGTATGTGCAATGTGGGTGATGGGGCATGTAATGGGATGATGGGGCATATCGTGGGTGTGCAATGTGGGTGATGGTGCCGAAATTTTGTCTGCCTAGGGCAGCACAAAACCAAGATACACCACTGTATACAGTCCCTAACACAGCCACACGCACATTCTAATATACACCGTCACACAGAGTATACCCTATCCAGTCCCTAACACAGCCACACGCACATTCTAATATACACCGTCACACAGAGTATAACCTATACAGTCCCTAACACAGACACATGCACATTCTAATATACACCGTCACACTGTGTATACCCTATCCAGTCCCTAACACAGACACACGCACATTCTAATATACACCGTCACACTGTGTATACCCTATACAGTCCCTAACACAGACACACGCACATTCTAATATACACCGTCACACAGAGTATAACCTATACAGTCCCTAACACAGACACATGCACATTCTAATATACACCGTCACACAGAGTATAACCTATACAGTCCCTAACACAGACACATGCACATTCTAATATACACCGTCACACAGAGTATAACCTATACAGTCCCTAACACAGACACACGCACATTCTAATATACACCGTCACACAGAGTATAACCTATACAGTCCCTAACACAGACACACGCACATTCTAATATACACCGTCACACAGAGTATAACCTATACAGTCCCTAACACAGACACACGCACATTCTAATATACACCGTCACACAGAGTATAACCTATACAGTCCCTAACACAGACACACGCACATTCTAATATACACCGTCACACAGAGTATAACCTATACAGTCCCTAACACAGACACACGCACATTCTAAAATACACCGTCACACAGAGTATAACCTATCCAGTCCCTAACACAGACACACGCACATTCTAATATACACCGTCACACAGAGTATACCCTATCCAGTCCCTAACACAGACACACGCACATTCTAATATACACCGTCACACAGAGTATACCCTATCCAGTCCCTAACACAGACACACGCACATTCTAATATACACCGTCACACAGAGTATACCCTATCCAGTCCCTAACACAGACACACGCACATTCTAATATACACCGTCACACAGAGTATACCCTATCCAGTCCCTAACACAGACACACGCACATTCTAATATACACCGTCACACAGAGTATACCCTATCCAGTCCCTAACACAGACACACGCACATTCTAATATACACCGTCACACAGAGTATACCCTATCCAGTCACCAACACAGACACAGACACAGACACATTCTAATATACACCGTCACACAGTGTATAACCTATACAGTCACCAACACAGACACAGACACGGACACATTCTAATATACACCGTCACACAGAGTATAACCTATACAGTCCCTAACACAGACACGGACACATTCTAATATACACCGTCACACAGAGTATAACCTATACAGTCACTAACACAGACACACGCACATTCTAATATACACCGTCACACAGAGTATAACCAATACAGTCACTAACACAGACACACACACATTCTGATATACACCGTCACACAGAGTATAACCTATACAGTCCCTAACACAGACACACGCACATTCTAATATACACCGTCACACAGAGTATAACCTATACAGTCACTAACACAGACACACGCACATTCTAATATACACCGTCACACAGAGTATACCCTATACAGTCACTAACACAGACACACGCACATTCTAATATACACCGTCACACAGAGTATAACCTATACAGTCACTAACACAGACACACGCACATTCTAATATACACCGTCACACAGAGTATAACCTATACAGTCACTAACACAGACACACGTACATTCTAATATACACCGTCACACAGAGTATAACCTATACAGTCACCAACATTCTAATATACACTGTCACACAGAGTATAACCTATACAGTCACTAACACAGACACACGCACATTCTAATATACACCGTCACACAGAGTATAACCTATACAGTCACTAACACAGACACACCCAAGTCCAAGCCTCCTACACATGAAAAGTATCCTAGACTACAAATTGGTAAGTGTCGGCAGTGAGGGGGGATGTATGGGTGGGGCCCAGACTATTTGTCCTGTAAGAGGCCCCAAAATGTATGATGATCACCTTAGATGTCCAGTGTGTGTCCACAAGTTCAGGTCCCTACTGGGTGTGTGATGTGTATTTAAAGGATAATTGTCATCCAAAAAATGTACTCATGTATAAGTGAAAGACTGGATCAAGTGTAGGCATGTTAAATAGAAATACTTTAATGGAAGAATACAAATAATGCACTTTATTTAGCTCTGTATAGCTCTATCTGGTGAGGACATGGTGTTTAGAATCTTTGCTCTGTATAGCTCTATCAGGGGGTGGACATGTTGTTTAGAATCTTTGCTCTGTATAGCTCTATCTGGTGAGGACATGTTGTTTAGAATCTTTGCTCTGTATAGCTCTATCAGGGGGCGGACATGTTGGTTAGAATCTTTGCTCTGTATAGCTCTATCAGGGGGCTGCATGTTGTTTAGAATCTTTGCTCTGTATAGCTCTATCAGGGGGAGGACATGTTGTTTAGAATATTTGCCCTGTATAGCTCTATCAGGGGGTGGACATGTTGTTTAGAATATTTGCCCTGTATAGCTCTATCAGGGAGAGTATACCGTATTTGCTCGATTATAAGACGACCCTGATAATAAGACAACCCCCCCAAATTTGTACATTCCTTTAGGAAAAAAAACTAAAAGCCTCATTATAAGACTACCCTATAGGAAAAAAGTTTAACTTGTATATATGTAAATTGCTTTTTAATATTTAATAAAAAATGTATATTATACAGATGCATTTCTTGTTTTTATTTGCTTTTATGTGCCAATGCGGCCTCTCTCCCCCTCCCCCAGCTGTCTCTCTCTCCCCCTCCCCCAGCTGTCTCTCTCTCCCCCTCCCCCAGCTGTCTCTCTCTCCCCCCAAAACTTCTCTCTCTTGTCTCTATCTATCCCCCCTCCCCTTTTCTCTCTGTCCACCTCCCTCCCCTTGTCTGTGTCGTCCCCCCCTTGTCTGTCTGTGTCCTCCCCTCTCCCCCTCCCTTTGTCTCTCTATATCCCCCCCTCCCCTTTTATCTCTGCCCCCCCCCCCGTCTTGTCTATCTGTGTCCTCCCCCTGTCTCTTTCTCCCCCCCCCTCCCCTTGTCTATCTGTGTCCCCCCCCCCCCCCCTTGTCTGTCTGTGTCCTCTGTCCAGCCCCCCCCCCCCCCCCCCCCAGGGGTCAGATTATGAGAAGACCTCGAATGTAAGACGAGGAGGATTTTTCAGAGCATTTGCTCTGAAAAAAACCTCGTCTTATATTTGAGCAAATACGGTATTTAAAGGAAGAAAAACTACCACAACTAAAGGACATAGTCTGAAATTAGAGGGGCAAAGATTTAAACGTAATATCAGGAAGTATTACTTTACTGAGAGGGTAGTGGATGCATGGAATAGTCTTCCAGTAGAAGTGGTAGAGGTTAATACAGTGAAGGAGTTTAAGCATGCGTGGGATAGGTATAAGGCTATCCTAGATATAAGATAAGGCCAGGGACTAATGAAAGTATTACTTTACTGAGAGGGTAGTGGATGCATGGAATAGTCTTCCAGTAGAAGTGGTAGAGGTTAATACAGTGAAGTAGTTTAAGCATGCGTGGGATAGGTATAAGGCTATCCTAGATATAAGATAAGGCCAGGGACTAATGAAAGTATTACTATACTGAGAGGGTAGTGGATGTATGGAATAGTCTTCCAGTAGAAATGGTAGAGGTTAATACAGTGGAGGAGTTTAAGCATGCATGGGATAGGTAAAAGGCTATCCTAGATATAAGATAAGGTCAGGGACTAATGACAGTATTACGTTACTGAGAGGGTAGTGGATGCGTGGAATAGTCTTCCAGTAGAAGTGGTAGAGGTTAATACAGTGAAGGAGTTTAAGCATGCATGGGATAGGTATAAGGCTATCCTAGATATAAGATAAGGCCAGGGAATAATGACAGTATTACTTTACTGAGAGGGTAGTGGATGCATGGAATAGTTTTCCAGTAGAAGTGGTAGAGGTTAATACAGTGAAGGAGTTTAAGCATGCATGGGATAGGTATAAGGCTATCCTAGATATAAGATAAGGTCAGGGACTAATGATAGTATTACATTACTGAGAGGGTAGTGGATGCATGGAATAGTCTTCCAGTAGAAGTGGTAGAGGTTAATACAGTGAAGGAGTTTAAGCATGCGTGGGATAGGTATAAGGCTATCCTAGATATAAGATAAGACCAGGGACTAATGAAAGTATTACATTACTGAGAGGGTAGTGGATGTATGGAATAGTCTTCCAGTAGAGGTGGTAGAGGTTAATACAGTGAAGGAGTTTAAGCATGCATGGGATAGGTATAAGGCTATCCTAGATATAAGATAAGGCCAGGGACTAATGAAAGTATTACTTTACTGAGAGGGTAGTGGATGTATGGAATAGTCTTCCAGTAGAAGTGGTAGAGGTTAATACAGTGAAGGAGTTTAAGCATGCATGGGATAGGTATAAGGCTATCCTAGATAAAAGATAAGACCAGGGACTAATGAAAGTATTACATTACTGAGAGGGTAGTGGATGCATGGAATAGTCTTCCAGTAGAAGTGGTAGAGGTTAATACAGTGAAGGAGTTTAAGCATGCGTGGGATAGGTATAAGGCTATCCTAGATATAAGATAAGGCCAGGGACTAATGAAAGTATTACTTTACTGAGAGGGTAGTGGATGTATGGAATAGTCTTCCAGTAGAAGTGGTAGAGGTTAATACAGTGAAGGAGTTTAAGCATGCGTGGGATAGGTATAAGGCTATCCTAGATATAAGATAAGACCAGGGACTAATGAAAGTATTACATTACTGAGAGGGTAGTGGATGCATGGAATAGCCTTTTAGTATAAGTGGTAGAGGTTAATACAGTGAAGGAGTTTAAGCATGCGTGGGATAGGTATAAGGCTATCCTAGATATAAGATAAGGCCAGGTACTAATGAAAGTAATACTTTACTGAGAGGGTAGTGGATATATGGAATAGTCTTCCAGTAGAAGTGGTAGAGGTTAATACAGTGAAGGAGTTTAAGCATGCGTGGGATAGGTATAAGGCTATCCTAGATATAAGATAAGGCCAGGGACTAATGAAAGTATTACTGTACTGAGAGGGTAGTGGATGTATGGAATAGTCTTCCAGTAGAAGTGGTAGAGGTTAATACAGTGAAGGAGTTTAAGCATGCGTGGGATAGATATAAGGCCATCCTAGATATAAGATAAGGCCAGGGACTAATGAAAGTATTACATTACTGAGAGGGTAGTGGATGGATGGAATAGTCTTCCAGTAGAGGTGGTAGAGGTTAATACAGTGAAGGAGTTTAAGCATGCATGGGATAGGTATAAGGCTATCCTACATATAAGATACGGCCGGGGACGGATACAATGATTAGTATTATTTCATTAAATCATTTATGGTTATTTTTGTTACTTCATGCCATCTTTCAATTTAACATAAGTAAATGTTTTGCTAATAGTTACCCTGAGGATGTCCTTGTATGAACACTTTGCCTATACCCCCCATGCATGCTATCTCCTCCATAGGCGTAACACTGACTTCCAGCCAGTCTATTTACCAGCCTGCGACCCTTGGTCCGATGCTTGTGAGACTGTCAGTGTATAAAGTGGATAATGAGGAGAGAGGCAGCCATTACAGAACCTTATTTGCATTTGCATTCCCAGAATCCCTTGCAGCGTGTTTAGCACTTTCCGTATGGTAAAACAGGTCTGCCGGCTTGGAATATGCAGAGGTCAGTAATGCTCTACTGATTTTACAGCAGAGGGGGGGTTTCCTGCTGAGATTTACCCCCACCACCTGTGTGGTGCTGAACTGCCTCAAACCAAACAAAACAAAACAACAAAAACTGCCCCCCCCCCCCCAGGGTTGCCACCTTTACTGCAAAAAAAAATACCGGCCTTACTGGTGCCTCCATAGACACAACATCAAGCCAATTTTTTTACCGGCCTGCCAGTATAATACCGGCTGGGTGACAACCTTACCCCCACTAGATCTCCCCCATTCACCTTACATGTTTTTGTGTACAACGACCAATGATAAATTAGCATTTTTTTAATGAACTCTGAATAAAAGAAATATAAAAAAAAAAACAGCAACAAAAAAAGAAACACCATTTTTTGGATGAGAGGTAATAAATAAATAAATAAATCAGCCAATTAATGACCAAAACGCAGAATAAATAGCCATGGTGCCTGGGGAGGGGGATTAGGCGGGCTTTCCCTTGATTTGGACAAAACGTGCCCATCGAGCCTAATTAAAGCATTGGCAGGTATTAGACTCTTTTCCTGAGCCACACTTATCAGCTGCGAGGGTGGCTGTCCTTTCAAGTGTGCCAAGCCCACATTAGCATCCACTAAGCCACGTAATGGATGTGCCCCACGGCTACGGATCATTTAACCAGTGCCAGTCTTTAACCCTTTGGTTGCCAGGGAGAAGGGCGGGGGGGGGGGGGGATGGGATTGGGTTAATGGTTGGTGCACAGTAACAAGCCAGGAGCATGTAACACCCATGGCTTCATTCATTAAATAGGGAATTGCGGGAAACTGACAAGAGAACAGTTAAAAATAGTCTCCTATTCAGCTGAATTGCAGATTAACCCCCCCCCCCCAAAAAAAAGAATTGGCTACTGTGGCCGTAAAGGACTTTATCACCTAAACATTGTTTTTACTGTGCATGTGGAGATTAAAAAATGATTGAAAACGATCTATACATCGTATTAGCCGAATGGGAAGAAAATGAGGAGAATACTGTGTCTGCGGCGTCCCCTGCTTATGACATCACCAGTGGCACGGTATGCAAATGAACTGGTTTTCAATGAGAAATGTGTGATTTGCATATCAGGCCACAGGTGATGTCATAAGCAGGAGACTCCGCAGACAGACTTAGAACATGTTTCTCCTAATTTAAGCATTTTTTTGTAGTACAATACAATGGGGGCTATTCACTTGCAGGCGAGTTGAGGTGAGATGAACATTTGATGTCACCAGTTGAGCTATACATTGTGCAGGGACAAACCTGCTGAGTGAGTGGAACCTACCAGGATTGGCCCTGCCCAATGTATAGATAAACTGGTGAGATGAGATGTTCATCCCACCTCCACTCACCTGTTAGTGAATAGCCCTATGTACAGCTAATGTGCAATCATTGTTATGCTCTGCGTTCTGTATCACCAATGATTAGGGGATACAGTCCCTTTAAGTTTGAAATTCCCTGCCGTTACCACTTTCATGCATGAAGCCCACAGCTAGCATGCAGATATGGACAGTGGTGTGTCTTGGTTTTGTGCTGCCCTAGGCAGATTAAATTCGGGCACCCCAATACCCACGGACGACATGCCCCATAACCCACATCACCCCCATTACATGTCCCCATCACCCCCATTACATGCCCCATCACCCCCATTACATGCCTCCATCACCCCCATTACATGCCTCCATCACCCCCATTACATGCCTCCATCACCCCCATTACATGCCTCCATCACCCCCATTACATTCCTCCATCACCCCCATTACATTCCTCCATCACCCCCATTACATGCCTCCATCACCCCCATTACATGCCTCCATCACCCCCATTACATGCCTCCATCACCCCCATTACATGCCTCCATCACCCCCATTACATGCCTCCATCACCCCCATTATATGCCTCCATCACCCCCATTACATGCCTCCATCACCCCCATTACATGCCTCCCTCACCCCCATTACATGCCTCCATCACCCCCATTACATGCCTCCCTCACCCCCATTACATTCCTCCATCACCCCCATTACATGCCTCCATCACCCCATTACATGCCTCCATCACCCCCATTACATTCCTCCCTCACCCCCATTACATGCCTCCATCACCCCCATTACATGCCTCCATCACCCCCATTATATGCCTCCATCACCCCATTACATTCCTCCATCACCCCATTACATTCCTCCATCACCCCATTACATGCCTCCATCACCCCCATTACATGCCTCCATCACCCCCATTACATGCCCTCATCACCCCCATTACATTCCTCCATCACCCCCATTATATGCCTCCATCACCCCCATTACATGCCTCCATCACCCCCATTACATGCCTCCATCACCCCATTATATGCCTCCATCACCCCCATTACATTCCTCCATCACCCCCATTATATGCCCCATCACCCCCATTATATGCCTCCATCACCCCATTACATTCCTCCATCACCCCATTACATGCCCCATCACCCCCATTACATGCCTCCATCACCCCCATTACATGCCTCCATCACCCCCATTATATGCCTCCATCACCGCATTACATTCCTCCATCACCCCCATTACATGCCTCCATCACCCCCATTACATGCCTCCATCACCCCCATTATATGCCTCCATCACCCCATTATATGCCTCCATCACCGCATTACATTCCTCCATCACCCCCATTACATGCCTCCATCACCCCCATTACATGCCTCCATCACCCCCATTATATGCCTCCATCACCCCATTATATGCCTCCATCACCCCATTATATGCCTCCATCACCCCCATTACATGCCTCCATCACCCCCATTATATGCCTCCATCACCCCCATTACATGCCTCCATCACCCCCATTACATGCCTCCATCACCCCCATTATATGCCTCCATCACCCCCATTACATGCCTCCATCACCCCCATTACATGCCTCCATCACCCCCATTACATGCCCCATCACCCCCATTACATGCCTCCCTCACCCCCATTACATTCCTCCATCACCCCCATTACATGCTCCATCACCCCCATTACATTCCTCCATCACCCCCATTACATGCCTCCATTACCCCCATTACATGCCTCCCTCACCCCCATTACATGTCCCCATCACCCCCATTACATGCCTCCCTCACCCCCATTACATGCCCCATCACCCCCATTACATTCCTCCATCACCCCCATTACATGCCTCCATCACCCCATTACATTCCTCCATCACCCCATTACATGCCTCCATCACCCCCATTACATGCCTCCATCACCCCATTACATGCCTCCATCACCCCCATTACATTCCTCCATCACCCCCATTACATGCCCCATCACCCCCATTACATGCCTCCCTCACCCCCATTACATGCCTCCATCACCCCCATTACATGCCTCCATCACCCCCATTACATGCCTCCATCACCCCCATTACATGCCTCCATCACCCCCATTACATTCCTCCATCACCCCCATTACATGCCTCCATCACCCCCATTACATGCCTCCATCACCCCCATTACATTCCTCCATCACCCCCATTACATGCCTCCATCACCCCCATTACATGCCTCCATCACCCCCATTACATGCCTCCCTCACCCCCATTACATGCCTCCCTCACCCCCATTACATGCCTCCATCACCCCCATTACATGCCTCCATCACCCCCATTACATTCCTCCATCACCCCCATTACATGCCCTCCATCACCCCCATTACATGCCTCCATCACCCCCATTACATGCCTCCATCACCCCCATTACATGCCTCCATCACCCCCATTACATGCCTCCATCACCCCCATTACATTCCTCCATCACCCCCATTACATGCCTCCATCACCTCCATTATATGCCTCCATCACCCCCATTACATTCCTCCATCACCCCATTACATGCCTCCATCACCTCCATTACATGCCTCCCTCACCCCCATTACATGCCTCCCTCACCCCCATTACATGCCTCCATCACCCCCATTACATGCCTCCCTCACCCCCATTACATGCCTCCATCACCCCCATTACATGCCTCCCTCACCCCCATTACATTCCTCCATCACCCCCATAACCCACATCACCCCCATTACATTCCTCCATCACCCCATTACATGCCTCCATCACCTCCATTATATGCCTCCCTCACCCCCATTACATGCCTCCCTCACCCCCATTACATTCCTCCATCACCCCCATTACATTCCTCCATCACCCCCATTACATTCCTCCATCACCCCCATTACATTCCTCCATCACCCCCATTACATACCTCCATCACCCCCATTACATGCCCCATCACCCCCATTACATGCCTCCATCACCCCCATTACATGCCTCCCTCACCCCCATTACATGCCTCCATCACCCCCATTACATGCCTCCATCACCCCCATTACATTCCTCCATCACCCCCATTACATGCCTCCATCACCCCCATTACATTCCTCCATCACCCCATTACATTCCTCCATCACCCCATTACATTCCTCCATCACCCCCATTACATTCCTCCATCACCCCATTATATGCCTCCATCACCCCCATTACATTCCTCCATCACCCCCATTACATGCCTCCATCACCCCCATTACATCCCTCCATCACTCCCATTACATCCCTCCATCACCCCCATTACATTCCTCCATCACCCCCATTACATGCCTCCATCACCCCCATTACATTCCTCCATCACCCCATTACATTCCTCCATCACCCCAATTACATGCCTCCATCACCCCCATTACATTCCTCCATCACCCCCATTACATGCCTCCATCACCCCCATTACATGCCTCCATCACCCCCATTACATGCCTCCATCACCCCATTACATTCCTCCATCACCCCCATTACATTCCTCCATCACCCCCATTACATGCCTCCATCACCCCCATTACATGCCTCCATCACCCCCATTACATTCCTCCATCACCCCCATTACATGCCTCCATCACCCCCATTACATGCCTCCATCACCCCCATTACATGCCTCCATCACCCCATTACATTCCTCCATCACCCCCATTACATTCCTCCATCACCCCCATTACATGCCTCCATCACCCCCATTACATGCCTCCATCACCCCCATTACATGCCTCCATCACCCCATTACATTCCTCCATCACCCCCATTACATTCCTCCATCACCCCCATTACATGCCTCCATCACCCCCATTACATGCCTCCATCACCCCCATTACATGCCTCCCTCACCCCCATTACATTCCTCCATCACCCCATTACATTCCTCCCTCACCCCCATTACATGCCTCCATCACCCCCATTACATGCCTCCATCACCCCATTACATTCCTCCATCACCCCATTACATTCCTCCATCACCCCCATTACATGCCTCCATCACCCCATTACATGCCTCCATCACCCCCATTACATGCCTCCATCACCCCCATTACATGCCTCCCTCACCCCCATTACATGCCTCCCTCACCCCCATTACATTCCTCCATCACCCCATTACATTCCTCCCTCACCCCCATTACATGCCTCCATCACCCCCATTACATGCCTCCATCACCCCATTACATTCCTCCATCACCCCATTACATTCCTCCATCACCCCATTACATGCCCCATCACCCCATTACATGCCTCCATCACCCCATTACATGCCTCCATCACCCCCATTACATGCCTCCATCACCCCCATTACATGCCTCCATCACCCTCATTACATTCCTCCATCACCCTCATTACATTCCTCCATCACCTCCATTACATTCCTCCATCACCCCCATTACATGCCTCCATTACCCCCATTACATTCCTCCATCACCCCCATTACATTCCTCCATCACCCCCATTACATTCCTCCATCACCCCCATTACATTCCTCCATCACCCCCATTACATGCCTCCATCACCCCCATTACATTCCTCCATCACCCCATTACATTCCTCCATCACCCCCATTACATGCCCCCATCACCCCCATTACATGCCTCCATCACCCCATTACATGCCTCCATCACCCCATTACATTCCTCCATCACCCCCATTACATGCCTCCATCACCCCCATTACATGCCTCCATCACCCCCATTACATGCCTCCATCACCCCCATTACATGCCTCCATCACCCCATTACATGCCTCCATCACCCCATTACATTCCTCCATCACCCCCATTACATGCCCCCATCACCCCCATTACATGCCTCCATCACCCCATTACATGCCTCCATCACCCCATTACATTCCTCCATCACCCCATTACATTCCTCCATCACCCCCATTACATTCCTCCATCACCCCCATTACATTCCTCCATCACCCCCATTACATGCCTCCATCACCCCATTACATTCCTCCATCACCCCCATTACATGCCTCCATCACCCCCATTACATGCCTCCATCACCCCATTACATTCCTCCATCACCCCCATTACATGCCTCCATCACCCCATTACATTCCTCCATCACCCCATTACATTCCTCCATCACCCCATTACATGCCTCCATCACCCCCATTACATGCCTCCATCACCCCTATTACATGCCCCATCACCCCCATTACATGCCTCCATCACCCCCATTACATTCCTCCATCACCCCCATTACATTCCTCCATCACCCCCATTACATGCCTCCATCACCCCTATTACATGCCCCATCACCCCCATTACATGCCTCCATCACCCCTATTACATGCCCCATCACCCCCATTACATGCCTCCATCACCCCATTACATTCCTCCATCACCCCCATTACATTCCTCCATCACCCCCATTACATGCCTCCATCACCCCTATTACATGCCCCATCACCCCATTACATGCCCCATCACCCCATTACATGCCTCCATCACCCCCATTACATGCCTCCATAACCTCCATTACATTCCTCCATCACCGCATTACATGCCTCCATCACCCCCATTACATTCCTCCATCAACCCATTACATGCCTCCATCACCCCCATTACATGCCTCCATCACCCCCATTACATGCCTCCCTCACCCCCATTACATGCCTCCATCACCCCCATTACATGCCTCCCTCACCCCCATTACATGCCTCCATCACCCCATTACATGCCTCCATCACCCCCATTACATGCCTCCATCACCCCCATTACATTCCTCCCTCACCCCCATTACATGCCTCCATCACCCCCATTACATGCCTCCATCACCCCATTACATTCCTCCATCACCCCCATTACATGCCTCCCTCACCCCCATTACATTCCTCCATCACCCCCATTACATGCCTCCCTCACCCCCATTACATGCCTCCATCACCCCATTACATGCCTCCATCACCCCCATTACATGCCTCCCTCACCCCCATTACATGCCTCCATCACCCCCATTACATGCCTCCATCACCCCCATTATATGCCTCCATCACCCCATTACATGCCTCCCTCACCCCCATTACATGCCTCCATCACCCCATTACATGCCTCCATCACCCCCATTACATGCCTCCCTCACCCCCATTACATGCCTCCATCACCCCCATTACATGCCTCCCTCACCCCCATTACATTCCTCCATCACCCCCATTACATTCCTCCATCACCCCCATTACATGCCTCCCTCACCCCCATTACATGCCCTCCATCACCCCCATTACATGCCTCCATCACCCCCATTACATGCCTCCATCACCCCCATTACATTCCTCCCTCACCCCCATTACATGCCTCCATCACCCCCATTACATGCCTCCATCACCCCCATTACATTCCTCCATCACCCCCATTACATGCCTCCATCACCCCCATTACATGCCTCCATCACCCCCATTACATGCCTCCATCACCCCCATTACATGCCTCCATCACCCCATTACATTCCTCCATCACCCCATTACATGCCCCATCACCCCCATTACATGCCTCCATCACCCCCATTACATGCCTCCATCACCCCCATTACATGCCTCCATCACCCCCATTACATGCCTCCATCACCCCCATTACATGCCTCCATCACCCCCATTACATGCCTCCCTCACCCCCATTACATGCCTCCCTCACCCCCATTACATGCCTCCATCACCCCATTACATGCCTCCATCACCCCCATTACATGCCTCCATCACCCCATTACATGCCTCCATCACCCCATTACATGCCTCCATCACCCCCATTACATGCCTCCATCACCCCATTACATGCCTCCATCACCCCCATTACATGCCTCCATCACCCCCATTACATGCCTCCATCACCCCATTACATGCCCCCATTACATGCCTCCATCACCCCCATTACATGCCTCCATGACCCCTATTACATGCCTCCATCACCCCCATTACATGCCTCCATCACCCCCATTACATGCCTCCATCACCCCATTACATGCCTCCATCACCCCCATTACATGCCTCCATCACCCCCATTACATGCCTCCATCACCCCATTACATGCCTCCATCACCCCATTACATGCCTCCATCACCCCATTACATGCCTCCATCACCCCCATTACATTCCTCCATCCCACCCATTACATGCCTCCATTACTCCCATTACATGCCTCCATTACTCCCATTACATGCCTAAATTAACCCCATCACCCCCATTATATCAACCCCATGGTGTCCTACCATGCTGCCTGTTCAGCTCCCGCGGTGAGTGTGAATATGTCACGTGACCCGGCGCGCGTCCAACGTCAGAGCGCCGGGTCACGTGACCCGTCATCACTCCGCCCCCCAAATAAAAAAACACGGGCAGCACGATCGTCTAATGCCCATTCGTTTTTTTTTCCCGTGCTTGGGGGGGGGGGGTGTGTGTGTGTGTTGCCGGCCCCTAAAATTTGCCGCCCTAGGCATCCGCCTAGGATGCCTCGCAGTAAATACCACACTGGATACGGGAGTCAAACCTGAATCCTCACACCAAATCGGTCACTGTACCTCCGTCAGGCCCCCATCTGGCAGGTCTGTTTATTTCTGTGTGTATGCTTGTGTGTTTCCATGACCTTGTCAGAACATGCGTGTCTGTGTCAGGAGCCCACCTCTCAGTCAGTCAGTGTTACTGTATCCGCCAGACCCTCTCAGTCAGTCCGTGTTACTCTATCCGTCAGACCCTCTCAGTCAGTCAGTCAGTGTTACTCTATCCGTCAGACCCTCTCAGTTAGTCAGTCAGTGTTACTGTATCCGCCAGACCCTCTAAGTCAGTCAGTCAGTGTTACTGTATCCGCCAGACCCTCTCAGTCAGTCAGTCAGTCAGTCAGTGTTACTGTATCCGCCAGACCCTCTCAGTCAGTTAGTGTTACTGTATCCGCCAGACCCTCTCAGTAAGTCAGTCAGTCAGTGTTACTGTATCCGCCAGACCCTCTCAGTCAGTCAGTCAGTGTTACTGTATCCGCCAGACCCGGTCAGTCAGTCAGTGTTACTCTGTCCGCCAGACACTCTCAGTCAGTCAGTGTTACTGTATCCGCCAGACCCTCTCAGTCAGTCAGTCAGTGTTACTCTGTCCGCCAGACCCTCTCAGTCAGTCAGTCAGTGTTACTCTGTCCGCCAGACACTCTCAGTCAGTCAGTCAGTGTTACTCTGTCCGCCAGACACTATCAGTCAGTCAGTGTTACTCTGTCCGCCAGACCCTCTCAGTCAGTCAGTCAGTCAGTGTTACTCTGTCCGCCAGACCCTCTCAGTCAGTCAGTCAGTCAGTGTTACTCTGTCCGCCAGACCCTCTCAGTCAGTCAGTCAATGTTACTGTATCCTCCAGACCCTCTCAGTCAGTCAGTCCGTGTTACTCTATCCGTCAGACCCTCTCAGTCAGTTAGTGTTACTGTATCCGCCAGACACTCTCAGTCAGTCAGTGTTACTGTATCCGCCAGACCCTCTCAGTCAGTCAGTCAGTGTTACTCTGTCCGCCAGACCCTCTCAGTCAGTCAGTCACTGTTACTCTGTCCGCCAGACACTATCAGTCAGTCAGTCAGTGTTACTCTGTCCGCCAGACACTCTCAGTCAGTCAGTGTTACTCTGTCCGCCAGACACTCTCAGTCAGTCAGTCAGTGTTACTGTATCTGCCAGACCCTCTAGGTCAGTCAGTCAGTGTTACCGTGTCCGCCAGACCCTCTAAGTCAGTCAGTCAGTCAGTGTTACTGTATCCGCCAGACCCTCTCAGTCAGTCAGTGTTACTGTATCCGCCAGACCCTCTCAGTCAGTCAGTGTTACTCTGTCCGCCAGACCCTCTCAGTCAGTCAGTCAGTGTTACTCTGTCCGCCAGACCCTCTCAGTCAGTCAGTCAGTCAGTGTTACTCTGTCCGCCAGACCCTCTCAGTCAGTGTTACTGTATCTGCCAGACCCTCTAGGTCAGTCAGTCAGTGTTACCGTGTCCGCCAGACCCTCTAAGTCAGTCAGTCAGTGTTACTCTGTCCGCCAGACCCTCTCAGTCAGTCAGTCAGTGTTACTTTGTCCCCAGACCCTCTCAGTCAGTCAGTGTTACTGTATCCGTCAGACCCTCTCTGTCAGTTAGTCAGTGAGTGTTACTCTGTCCGCCAGACCCTCTCAGTCAGTCAGTCAGTGTTACTCTGTCCGTCAGACCCTCTCAGTAAGTCAGTGTTACTGTATCCGCCAGACCCTCTCAGTCAGTCAGTCAGTCAGTCACTGTGTCTGTATCCGTCTGACCCTCTCAGTCAGTCAGTGTTACTGTATCCGCCAGACCCTCTCAGTCAGTCAGTCAGTCAGTCAGTGCTACTCTGTCCGCCAGACCCTCTCAGTCAGTCAGTGTTACTGTATCCGCCAGACCCTCTCAGTCAGTCAGTCAGTCAGTCAGTGCTACTCTGTCCGCCAGACCCTCTCAGTCAGTCAGTCAGTCAGTGCTACTCTGTCCGCCAGACCCTCTCAGTCAGTCAGTCAGTGCTACTCTGTCCGCCAGACCCTCTCAGTCAGTCAGTGTTACTGTATCCGCCAGACCCTCTCAGTCAGTCAGTCAGTCAGTCAGTGCTACTCTGTCCGCCAGACCCTCTCAGTCAGTCAGTGTTACTGTATCCGCCAGACCCTCTCAGTCAGTCAGTCAGTCAGTGCTACTCTGTCCGCCAGACCCTCTCAGTAAGTCAGTCAGTGTTACTCTGTCCGCCAGACCCTCTCAGTAAGTCAGTCAGTCAGTCACTGTGTCTGTATCCGTCTGACCCTCTCAGTCAGTCAGTCAGTCAGTCAGTGCTACTCTGTCCGCCAGACCCTCTCAGTCAGTCAGTTAGTATTACTCTGTCCGCCAGACACTCACAGTTTAGTCATTCCAGCAACTGCGCGTCCGAGAGGCACTGGCAGCCAGTCCAAGTTTGAGAGTTAACTAATACAGGTCTGTAAGTTCCAATGGGTCCACATCCAAGAGTCACAGCTATCTCACAGGTGGACCACATGCGTGTGCCGTTCCACAACATACATATGTTTATATCTTTCCATATGGTCTAGCAGTTTGGATTCCTGGTACTATCCTGGGTTTGACTCCCGGTATGGGATTAAACTAAGTCTTTAAAAAAAATAAAAGCCCTAATTATGATAGAGGGAATCAACACAGTAAAAGAGGAGAGAATATTTAAAAGAAGAAAAACAAACACAACTAGAGGACATGGTCTAAAATTAGAGGGGCAACGATTTAAACGTAATACCAGGAAGTAATACTTTACTGAGAGGGTAGTGGATGTATGGAATAGCCTTCCAGTAGAAGTGGTAGAGGTTAATACAGTGAAGGAGTTTAAGCATGCATGCGATAGGTATAAGGCTATACTAGATATAAGATAAGGGCCAGGGACTAATGAAAGTATTACATTACTGAGAGGGTAGTGGATGCATGGAATAGTCTTCCAGTAGAAGTGGTAGAGGTTAATACAGTGAAGGAGTTTAAGCATGCGTGGGATAGGTATAAGGCTATCCTAGATATAAGATGAGGCCAGGGACTAATGAAAGTATTACATTACTGAGAGGGTAGTGGATGCATGGAATAGTCTTCCAGTAGAAGTGGTAGAGGTTAATACAGTGAAGGAGTTTAAGCATGCGTGGGATAGGTATAAGGCTATCCTAGATATAATATAGGGAACCGGGGACTAATAAAAGTATTTAGAATATTGTGCAGACTAGATGGACCGAATGGTTCTTATCTGCCAGTGACACAGTTTATGTATATATGTGTCACACATAATATCTATATATACTCAGCACGTGATGGAGTGAATCACAGGGAATACCATACAACTCTGCCCTGTCCCTGCCACTCCAGCTCATGTGAATACTGCGTGTACAGCAAACTCCCTGGGAGACAGGCATACAGCACTGTACCGTGCCACAGAATGGGGGGGAGCATGTCAAAAATAATACACACATCGGGCAAAGGAAGGCAAACCCACCCAGTGTAACATATTCATTTATATATTACACAGATGGGTACTACACACATATCAAAATTAAATATCAGCACACAAACGCTGACTAGATTGCAAGCTCTTTGGGAGAGACAACCCTGCTGCATGCAACTTATTCCTATAATTTCACTTCTCCACAAGCAGTCAAATTACTGGCTAAGAGATGGCACCTGGTCACCCTTCTACCCAAGTGCCTCTAGGACTGAGTATACACATGTTGCAAGGTGTATGGAGGGGGGTGTATGGAGGGGAGTAGGGGGGTGGAGAAAAGGGCTTTTACATGTACAGATACAGTTTTGTGGGCAGAAACAATCAAAAATAGCACAGTTAGATTAAAAAAAAAAACAACAACAAAGGCTGTGTATACTTCGCAGTTTAACACCTAGTAGAAGAGCAAGAAACCTAGAGAGCACTAATAAAAAACATGCAATATAAAAGGTCCTTTAGCATTATATATATATATATATATATATATATATATATATATATATATATATATATATATATATATATATATATATAAAGTATATTGTATTTCACTCCCAGATTGGAAACTTTACATTATATTCTATTTGACTTATTTTTTAAATGCATAGAAAAATCTCCAAATTTTTCCCCACAAACCTTTCATGTTGAATCTAAAATTGCATTATTTTTATTTTCCAGAAAATGTTATTTAACTAAAAGCCCCAATTCTGCACTCCCTTTTAAAAAAAAACAAAAATACACAATGAATTTGCAGAGATTAAACTGACACATAGGTGGATATACACACACACACACACTATATATAACACACAAAGTTACAAAGCAAGATAGAAAAAAAAATATTGGAAACCCCCCAGGATGGTGTAATATATGAAATATTAATAATCTGTAAAATGGTGCATGTCAAATCAAATCTGATGTGTTTTGTTGATGAGAAGAGATAGGTTTATTCATTCATCTTTATCAAAGCCACCTACAGCTACAACACATATCAAAGATGTAGTAAAGCTGAATCCCCATCATTTTAAATTTGAGAAAAAAAATCTAAATATTTCCAAAAACCTGAAATCAATGTCAAAAAAATCATTTAGTTGTTTTTTTTCTCTCTCTCTCTCTAAACAATGCAACAAAATAAAAGATATATAGTAAGTGACACTGTGTGTAGAGTTGGGGTACACATAGCTAGAAAGTTAAAAATGGATGGAATTGTCCCCAAATACTAACCTTTTGTTGGAGCTGTTCCAGTAGATGGGATCTAGACTCAGGGCAGAAATGATACAGAAATCCCATAAAGTAAACACCATCCGTATGTACAGGACTGCAGGGAATTCTCGGAGATACATTGTTGCAGAAACGTTGGCTTTTGTTGTTTACTCTAGAACGCTGGCTCATGTAGTTAGCCCTGCTGCAGGCTGAGGTGCACTGGCTTTGTTGCTGGGGTTTTGGAGATGGGTAAAGTTTAAGGGAAGAAGTTCTGCCATAAATGCTGGGATCCCAGGAGCCAGACAGAGTGAGATGTGGGGGTTTGGGCTGAATTTAAGGAGATTTGGGGCATTTTGAGCAGTGCTGGTGTTGAGGGGGGAGGGGAGGAGGAGGCATGGAGGAGCAGAGTGGGGCTCTTTTTTGTCTCCTTGTCCCTATAGCTGCCTCTCTGTGTGTATCCTGCAGGATCTGCTCTAAGGAATAAATCTCTCCCTCTCCCAGGCTGAGAAAGGGAAGGTGGGAGGGGAGGGGTGTGAGGGGCTCACACAAATCCTGGGTTGGAGGAAGATGGAGAGAGGAGGAGGATCTGACTCCAGGGGAGGGCAGTGTGTGTGTGTGAAGAAACCACTAATCTACACACAAGATATGTATTAAACACACACACAGGTAAAACACAGCTACACATGAACATGCATGCACATACATGGATCACACATGCACACACATACATAATGTACACACATACACAAGGGACATTCAAAGACTTGGGACATACACACACATGGGACATACATACATGCATACACATCAATGGGACACACACATGCATACATACACATGCATGGGACATAAAAACACATGCATACACATATATGGAGCACACGAAATATCACAAAACATGCTATAATGGGTTAAGTAGCTTTTTTGGGTAGTACAATTCTCCACCTTCTCCCTGTCCTAATGCCCCATTGTGACATGTTAGTCATATAATGCAACATCTTGTGAGTGTAATCTGAATGTGTGTGAGTGCGATGGGGCATGTACTGGAAGTGGGAATGTGTGTGTGTGTACTGGGAGTGTGAATGTGTGTGTGTGTGTGTACCGGGAGTGTGAATGTGTGTGTGTGGGTGTGTACCGGGAGTGTGAATGTGTGTGTGTGTGTGTGTACTGGAAGTGGGAATGTGTGTGTGTGTGTGTGTACTGGGAGTGTGAATGTGTGTGTGTGTGTACTGGAAGTGGGAATGTGTGTGTGTGTGTGTGTACTGGGAGTGTGAATGTGTGTGTGTGTACTGGAAGTGTGAATGTGTGTGTGTGTGTGTGTGTACTGGAAGTGGGAATGTGTGTGTGTGTGTACTGGAAGTGGGAATGTGTGTGTGTGTGTACTGGGAGTGTGAATGTGTGTGTGTGTGTGTGTACTGGAAGTGGGAATGTGTGTGTGTGTACTGGGAGTGTGAATGTGTGTGTGTGTGTACTGGAAGTGTGAATGTGTGTGTGTGTGTGTGTACTGGAAGTGGGAATGTGTGTGTGTGTACTGGGAGTGTGAATGTGTGTGTGTGTGTACTGGAAGTGTGAATGTGTGTGTGTGTGTGTGTGTGTGTGTGTGTGTGTGTGTACTGGGAGTGTGAATGTGTGTGTGTGTACTGGGAGTGTGAATGTGTGTGTAGTGTGTACTGGGAGTGGGAATGTGGGTGTAGTGTGTACTGGGAGTGGGAATGTGGGTGTAGTGTGTACTGGGAGTGTGAATGTGTGTGTGTGTGTGTGTGTACTGGGAGTGTGAATGTGTGTGTGGTGTGTACTGGGAGTAGGAATGTGTGTGTGTGTGTACTGGGAGTGTGAATGTGTGTGTGTGTGTGTACCGGGAGTGTGAATGTGTGTGTGTGGGTGTGTACCGGGAGTGTGAATGTGTGTGTGTGTGTGTGTACTGGAAGTGGGAATGTGTGTGTGTGTGTGTGTACTGGGAGTGTGAATGTGTGTGTGTGTGTACTGGAAGTGGGAATGTGTGTGTGTGTGTGTGTACTGGGAGTGTGAATGTGTGTGTGTGTACTGGAAGTGTGAATGTGTGTGTGTGTGTGTGTGTACTGGAAGTGGGAATGTGTGTGTGTGTGTACTGGAAGTGGGAATGTGTGTGTGTGTGTACTGGGAGTGTGAATGTGTGTGTGTGTGTGTGTACTGGAAGTGGGAATGTGTGTGTGTGTACTGGGAGTGTGAATGTGTGTGTGTGTGTACTGGAAGTGGGAATGTGTGTGTGTGTGTGTGTACTGGGAGTGTGAATGTGTGTGTGTGTACTGGAAGTGTGAATGTGTGTGTGTGTGTACTGGAAGTGTGAATGTGTGTGTGTGTGTGTGTGTGTGTGTGTGTGTGTACTGGGAGTGTGAATGTGTGTGTGTGTACTGGGAGTGTGAATGTGTGTGTAGTGTGTACTGGGAGTGGGAATGTGGGTGTAGTGTGTACTGGGAGTGGGAATGTGGGTGTAGTGTGTACTGGGAGTGTGAATGTGTGTGTGTGTGTGTGTGTACTGGGAGTGTGAATGTGTGTGTGGTGTGTACTGGGAGTAGGAATGTGTGTGTGTGTGTACTGGGAGTGTGAATGTGTGTGTAGTGTGTACTGGGAGTGGGAATGTGGGTGTAGTGTGTACTGGGAGTGGGAATGTGGGTGTAGTGTGTACTGAGAGTGGGAATGTGTGTGTAGTGTGTACTGAGAGTGGGAATGTGTGTGTAGTGTGTACTGGGAGTGGGAATGATTGTGTTGTGTGTACTGGGAATGTGAATGTGTGTACTGGGACTGTGGTTGTGTGTGTAGTGTGTACTGGAAGTGGGAATGTGTGTGTGTGTACTGGGAGTGTGAATGTGTGTGTGTGTGTACTGGAAGTGTGAATGTGTGTGTGTGTGTGTGTACTGGAAGTGGGAATGTGTGTGTGTGTACTGGGAGTGTGAATGTGTGTGTGTGTGTACTGGAAGTGTGAATGTGTGTGTGTGTGTGTGTGTGTGTGTGTGTGTACTGGGAGTGTGAATGTGTGTGTGTGTACTGGGAGTGTGAATGTGTGTGTAGTGTGTACTGGGAGTGGGAATGTGGGTGTAGTGTGTACTGGGAGTGGGAATGTGGGTGTAGTGTGTACTGGGAGTGTGAATGTGTGTGTGTGTGTGTGTGTACTGGGAGTGTGAATGTGTGTGTGGTGTGTACTGGGAGTAGGAATGTGTGTGTGTGTGTACTGGGAGTGTGAATGTGTGTGTGTGTGTGTACCGGGAGTGTGAATGTGTGTGTGTGGGTGTGTACCGGGAGTGTGAATGTGTGTGTGTGTGTGTGTACTGGAAGTGGGAATGTGTGTGTGTGTGTGTGTACTGGGAGTGTGAATGTGTGTGTGTGTGTACTGGAAGTGGGAATGTGTGTGTGTGTGTGTGTACTGGGAGTGTGAATGTGTGTGTGTGTACTGGAAGTGTGAATGTGTGTGTGTGTGTGTGTGTACTGGAAGTGGGAATGTGTGTGTGTGTGTACTGGAAGTGGGAATGTGTGTGTGTGTGTACTGGGAGTGTGAATGTGTGTGTGTGTGTGTGTACTGGAAGTGGGAATGTGTGTGTGTGTACTGGGAGTGTGAATGTGTGTGTGTGTGTACTGGAAGTGGGAATGTGTGTGTGTGTGTGTGTACTGGGAGTGTGAATGTGTGTGTGTGTACTGGAAGTGTGAATGTGTGTGTGTGTGTACTGGAAGTGTGAATGTGTGTGTGTGTGTGTGTGTGTGTGTGTGTGTGTACTGGGAGTGTGAATGTGTGTGTGTGTACTGGGAGTGTGAATGTGTGTGTAGTGTGTACTGGGAGTGGGAATGTGGGTGTAGTGTGTACTGGGAGTGGGAATGTGGGTGTAGTGTGTACTGGGAGTGTGAATGTGTGTGTGTGTGTGTGTGTACTGGGAGTGTGAATGTGTGTGTGGTGTGTACTGGGAGTAGGAATGTGTGTGTGTGTGTACTGGGAGTGTGAATGTGTGTGTAGTGTGTACTGGGAGTGGGAATGTGGGTGTAGTGTGTACTGGGAGTGGGAATGTGGGTGTAGTGTGTACTGAGAGTGGGAATGTGTGTGTAGTGTGTACTGAGAGTGGGAATGTGTGTGTAGTGTGTACTGGGAGTGGGAATGATTGTGTTGTGTGTACTGGGAATGTGAATGTGTGTACTGGGACTGTGGTTGTGTGTGTAGTGTGTACTGGGAGTGGGAATGTGTGTGTGTAGTGTGTACTGAGAGTGGGAATGTGTGTGTAGTATGTACTTGGAGTGGGAATGCATGTGTTGTGTGTACTGGGAATGTGTGTGTGTACTGGGAATGTGTGTGTGTACTGGGAGTGTGGTTGTGTGTAGTGTGTACTGGGAGTGTGAATGCTGTGTAGTGTGTACTAGGAGTGTGAATGTGTGTGATGGTGTGTGTACTGGGAGTGTGAATGCTGTGTAGAGTGTACTAGAAGTGTGACTGTATACTGGGAGTGTGACTGTTCATGTAGCGTGTACTGGGAGTGTGACTATGTGTATAGTGTGTACTATACTGTGACTGTGTGTGTAGCGTGTACTGGGAGTGTGACTGTGTGTACAATAGTGTGACTGTGTGTGTTGTGTGTACTATAGTGTTACTGTGTGTACAATAGTGTGACTGTGTGTGTTATGTGTAGTATAGTGTGACTGTGTGTGTAGTGTGTACTGGGAGTGTGACTGTGTGTACAATAGTGTGACAGTGTGTGTAGTGTGTACTATAGTGTGACTGTGTGTGTAGTGTGTACTATAGTGTGACTGTGTGTGTAGTGTGTACTATAGTGTGACTGTGTGGGTAGTGTGTACTGGGAGTGTGACTGTGTGTACAATAGTGTGACTGTGTGCGTAGTGTGTACTGGGAGTGTGACTGTGTGCGTAGTGTGTACTGGAAGTGTGACTATATGTGTAGTGTGTACTATAGTGTGACTGTGTGTGTAGCATGAACTGGGAGTGTGACTGTCTGTGTAGCGTGTACTGGGAGTGTGACTGTGTGTGTAGCGTGTACTGGGAGTGTGACTGTGTGTGTAGCGTGTACTGGGAGTGTGACTGTCTGTGTAGTGTGTACTGGGAGTGTGACTGTGTATGTAGTGTGTACTCTATTCATGAAAGATAGCATTGAGAAAGGAATTTCAGACTTAAGGCCAAAGTAGATGAGAAGGATAAATTCTCCCGTTCCCCTGCATTCCCTGCCCTTCCCTCCTTGATTAATAACGCGTTTTACAGAGGGCGGAGCCTCTATCTATTCCTTGTGATGAGGCTGTGCGCCACTTCTGTGAATAGTGGGATAATTGTGCCAAATCCTCAACTAGTTGGGGGTCTCCATCATACACATCCCAGTCTCTGATTGGGGAGGAAGCAGTCAGCGCTGCCGGAAGCATGATGTAAATCTCCTCGGAATGCGTGGGTCCCGTTGTGTGAATGCATGCGCTGCCCGTTCCATTCTCCACTGTCTAGGACAATAGATAGATAGATAGACAGACAGACATATAGACATAGAGACATATAGGTAGATAAATAGATAGACAGACATATAGACATAGAGACATATAGGTAGATAGATAGATAGACAGACATATAGACATAGAGACATATAGGTAGATAAATAGATAGACAGACATATAGACATAGAGACATATAGGTAGATAGATAGATAGATAGATAGATAGACAGACATATAGACATAGAGACATATAGGTAGATAAATAGATAGACAGACATATAGACATAGAGACATATAGGTAGATAGATAGACAGACATATAGACATAGAGACATATAGGTATAAATAAATAGATAGACAGACATATAGACATAGAGACATATAGGTAGATAAATAGATAGACAGACATATAGACATAGAGACATATAGGTAGATAGATAGACAGACATATAGACATATAGGTAGATAAATAAATAGATAGACAGACATATAGACATAGAGACATATAGGTAGATAAATAGATAGACAGACATATAGACATAGAGACATATAGGTAGATAGATAGACAGACATATAGACATAGAGACATATAGGTAGATAAATAAATAGATAGACAGACATATAGACATAGAGACATATAGGTAGATAAATAGATAGACAGACATATAGACATAGAGACATATAGATAGATAGATAGATAGATAGACAGACATATAGACATAGAGACATATAGGTAGATAAATAGATAGACAGACATATAGACATAGAGACATATAGGTAGATAAATAGATAGACAGACATATAGACATAGAGACATATAGGTAGATAAATAGATAGACAGACATATAGACATAGAGACATATAGGTAGATAAATAGATAGACAGACATATAGACATAGAGACATATAGGTAGATAAATAGATAGACAGACATATAGACATAGAGACATATAGGTAGATAAATAGATAGACAGACATATAGACATAGAGACATATAGGTAGATAAATAGATAGACAGACATATAGACATAGAGACATATAGGTAGATAGATAGATAGACAGACATATAGACATAGAGACATATAGGTAGATAAATAGATAGACAGACATATAGACATAGAGACATATAGGTAGCTAGATAGATAGATAGATAGATAGATAGATAGATAGATAGATAGATAGATAGATAGATAGATAGACATATAGACATAGAGGTAGATAGATAGATAGATAGATAGATAGATAGATAGATAGATAGATAGATAGAGAGACATATAGACATAGAGGTAGATAGATAGATAGATAGATAGATAGATAGATAGATAGATAGATAGATAGATAGATAGATAGATAGATAGACATATAGACATAGAGGTAGATAGATAGATAGATAGATAGATAGATAGATAGATAGATATATAGACATAGAGACATAGAGACATAGAGACATATAGGTAGATAGATAGATAGATAGATAGATAGATAGATAGATAGATAGATAGATAGATAGATAGATAGATAGATAGATAGACATAGAGACAGATAGATAGATAGATAGATAGATAGATAGATAGATAGATAGATAGATAGATAGATAGATAGATAGATAGATAGACATAGAGACATATAGATAGATAGATAGATAGATAGATAGATAGATAGATAGATAGACACACAGACAGATATAGAGACATATAGACATATAGGTAGATAGATAGATAGATAGATAGATAGATAGATAGATAGATAGATAGATAGAAAGATAGATAGATAGACATAGAGACATATAGATAGATAGATAGATAGATAGATAGATAGATAGATAGATAGATAGATAGATAGATAGATAGAAAGATAGATAGATAGATAGATAGATAGACATAGAGACATATAGATAGATAGATAGATAGATAGATAGATAGACATAGAGACAGATATAGAGACATATAGACATATAGGTAGATAGATAGATAGATAGATAGATAGATAGATAGATAGATAGATAGATAGAGAGACATATAGATAGACACACAGACAGATATAGAGACATATAGACAGACAGATCAATGTAGAGATGTATAGATAGATATAGAGACAGAGACATATAGATAGATGGATTGATTGATAAAGAGACATATAGATAGACAGATAAGATATAGAGACATATAGATAGACAGATAGACAGAGGCGTAACTAGAAACAACCGGGCCCCTGACACCCCACCTTGCAACTCCACCCCAGAAATGCCACTTGCATGCCTCCCAACTGTTTCGCTTTGTGCCTGGCCTTGTATATCTTGTATACCTTGTATTGTTATATCTAGGATAACCTTATACCTATCCCATGCATGCTTAAACTCCTTCACTGTATTAACCTCTACCACTTCTACTGGAAGACTATTCCATGCATCCACTACCCTCTCAGTAATGTAATACTTTCATTAGTCCCTGGCCTTATCTTATATCTAGGATAGCCTTATACCTATCCCATGAATGCTTAAACTCCTTCACTGTATTAACCTCTACCACTTCTACTGGAAGACTATTCCATACATCCACTACCCTCTCAGTAAAGTAATACTTTCATTAGTCCCTGGTCTTATCTTATATCTAGGATAGCCTTATACCTATCCCATGCATGCTTAAACTCCTTCACTGTATTAACCTCTACCACTTCTACTGGAAGACTATTCCATACATCCACTACCCTCTCAGTAATGTAATACTTTCATTAGTCCCTGATCTTATATCTAGGATAGCCTTATACCTATCCCACGCATGCTTAAACTCCTTCACTGTATTAACCTCTACCACTTCTACTGGAAGACTATTCCATACATCCACTACCCTCTCAGTAAGAAATACTTTCATTAGTCCCTGACCTTATCTTATATCTAGGCAGAGGTGTCACTAGGGTTGGTGTCACCCGGTGCGGGAACTCATGGTGTCACCCCCCTGGATTTCCTCCAATACCATGCCAAACAGATTCCTTAGTAATGCCAGTCAGATGGCCCATTAAATATGCCACATACAGGAGCCCCACAAATTATGTCACACACAATAATAATATGCCAGTATTATTTTGCTGTTAATAAGACAATTTGCCTAATATGCCAGTAATATTGTGCCATTCAGATGCCAGTAAGATTGTGCCATTAAGATGCCAGTAATATTGTGCCATTAAGATGCCCCAGCCAATTTGCCCATCAAGATGCCAGTAATATTGTGCCATTCAAAAGCCTGTATTATTGTGGCATTCAGATAGCAGTAATATTGTGCCATTCAGATGCCTGTATTATTGTGCCATTCAAATGCCTGTATTATTGTGCCATTCAGATACCAGTAATATTGTGCCATTCAGATGCCTGTAATATTGTGCCATTCGGATACCAGTAATATTGTGCCATTCAGATGCCAGTAATATTGTGCCATTCAGATGCCAGTAATATAGTGCCATTCAGATGCCTGTAATATTGTGCCATTCAGAGCCCAGTAATAGTGTGCCATTCAAATGCCTGAATTATTGTGCCATTCAGATACCAGTAATATTGTGCCATTCAGATGCCTGTAATATTGTGCCATTCAGATGCCTGTAATATTGTGCCATTCAGATGCCAGTAATATTGTGCCATTCAGATGCCTGTAATATTGTGCCATTCAGATACCAGTATTATTATGCCATTCAGATGCCAGTAATATTGTGCCATTCAGATACCAGTATTATTATGCCATTCAGATGCCAGTGATATTGTGTCGTTCAGATCCCAGTATTATTGTGCCATTCAGATGCCAGTATTATTGATCCATTCAGATGCCAGTAATATTGTGTCGTTCCAGTGCTCGTTTTCTTCCTTCCTCCTCCTCCAGAACTTACCACCTGGCTGATGCTCCGTGTCCCCGGACGCGTCCTCCGTGCAGTCTTCCCTCCTGCACGGAGGAGGGAAACACAGACACCGAATGAGACGTTACGTCCCATCCGGTCTCAGGGATTTGTTTTTTTACTTTTTTTTTTTTTCGGTGGCCGAATCCAGCGGATGCAGCTGTCAGAGAAGGCGGTGTCACCCGGTGCGGTTCCGCACCCCCCTCGGGATGCCACTGTATCTAGGATAGCCTTATACCTATCCCACGCATGCTTAAACTCCTTCACTGTATTAACCTCTACCACTTCTACTGGAAGACTAATTCCATACATCCACTACACTCTCAGTAAAGTTATACTTTCATTAGTACCTGGTCTTATCTTATATCTAGGATAGCCTTATACCTATCCCACGCATGCTTAAACTCCTTCACTGTATTAACCTCTACCACCTCTACTGGAATAGAGGTGGTATACATCATACATCCACTACCCTCTCAGTAATGTAATACTTTCATTAGTCCCTGACCTTATCTTATATCTAGGATTGCCTTATACCTATCCCACGCATGCTTAAACTCCTTCACTGTATTAACCTCTACCACTTCTACTGGAAGACTATTCCATGCATCCACTACCCTCTCAGTAAAGTAATACTTTCATTAGTCTCTGGCCTTATCTTATATCTAGGATAGCCTTATACCTATCCCATGCATGCTTAAACTCCTTCACTGTATTAACCTCTACCACTTCTACTGGAAGACTATTCCATACATCCACTACCCTCTCAGTAATGTAATACTTTCATTAGTCCCTGGTCTTATCTTATATCTAGGATAGCCTTATACCTATCCCATGCATGCTTAAACTCCTTCACTGTATTAACCTCTACCACTTCTACTGGAAGACTATTCCATGCATCCACCACCCTCTCAGTAAAGTAATACTTTCATTAGTCCCTGGCCTTATCTTATATCTAGGATAGCCTTATACCTATCCCATGCACGATTAAACTCCTTCACTGTATTAACCTCTACAACTTCTACTGGAAGACTATTCATGCATCCACTACCCCTGATCAAAAGTTTACATACCCTTGAATGTTTGGCCTTGTTACAGACACACAAGTTGACATACACAGGTTAAAACAGGTTAAAAAGGTTAATGTCCCACACCTGTGGCTTTTTAAATTGCAATTAGTGTCTGTGTATAAATAGTCAATGAGTTTGTTAGCTCTCATGTGGATGCACTGAGGAAGCTAGATAATGAACCATGGGGAGCAGAAAAGAACTGTCAAAAGACCTGCGTAACAAGGTAATGGAACTTTATAAAAATGGAAAAGTATATAAAAAAAAATGTCCAAAGCCTTGAAAATGCCAGTCAGTATTGTTCAATCACTTATTAAGAAGTGGAAAATTCGGGGATCTCTTGATACCAAGCCAAGGTCAGGTAGACCAAGAAAGATTTCAGCCACAACTGCCAGAAGAATTGTTCAGGATACAAAGAAAAACCCACAGGTAACCTCAAGAGAAATACAGGTTGCTCTGGGAAAAAAGACAGTGTGGTTGTTTCAAGGAGCACAATACGATGATATTTGAACAAAAATGAGCTGCATGGTCGAGTTGTCAGAAAGAAGCCTTTACGGCACCAATGGCACAAAACATTTATAGACATATAGACATATATATATATATATATATTGATAGATTTATAGATAGACAGACAGACAGACAGACATCGATAGATATAGAGACATATAGATAGACAGACAGACATCGATAGATATAGAGACATATAGATAGACAGACAGACAGACATCGATAGATATAGAGACATATAGATAGACAGACAGACATCGATAGATAGAGAGACATATAGACAGACAGACAGACATCGATAGATAGAGAGACATATAGATAGACAGACAGACATCGATAGATAGAGAGACATATAGATAGACAGACAGACATCGATAGATAGAGAGACATATAGATAGACAGACAGACATCGATAGATATAGAGACATCTACAGTGCCTTGCAAAAGTATTCGCCCCCCTTGGCATTTTTCGTGTTTTGTTGCCTCACAACCTGGAATTAATATGGATTGTTTGAGGATTTGCATCATTTAACTTACAGAACATGCCCACAACTTTGAAGATTTTTTATTATTATTGTGAAGCAAGCAGTTGGTTTTGTGCTGCCCTAGGTAGACAAAATTCAGGCACCCCCCCCCCCCCCCACACACACACGTTGCACACCCACGACATGCCCCATCACCCCATTACATGCCCCATCACCCACATTGCACACACATTAAATGCCCAATCTCCCCATTACATGCCCTTATCACCCACACTGCATACACACAAAATGCCCCATCTCCCCCATTACATGCCACCATCACCCTCATTACATACCCCCACCACATCCATTACATGCCCCCATCCCCCCGATTAATTATAAAGGAGCTAAAGCTTGCTGAACGGTGGGGGAGGGAGCGAAAATGATTGAAGCACCAGAAGTGTGCTTTAACACCCTCTGGCAAAGTGCCGCCCTAGGCGAGTGCCCTGTTTGCTTTGTGGAAGATAAACTACTGAAAATAACAGAAAAAGTCAATGTGCATAACTATTCACCCCCCCTAAAGTCAATACTTTGTAGAGCCACCTTTTGCGGCAATCACAGCTCCAAGTCACTTTGGATAAGTCTCTATGAGCTTGCCACATTTTACCATTGGGATTTTTGCCCATTCCTCCTGGCAAAACTGCTCCAGCTGCTTCAAGTTGGATGGTTTGCGCTTGTGAACAGCAATCTTTAAGTCTGACCACAGATTTTCTATTGGATCGAGGTCTGGGCTCTGACTAGGCCATTCCAACACATTTACATGTTTCCCCTTAAACCACTCAAGTGTTGCTTTAGCAGTGTGTTTGGGGTCATTGTCCTGCTGGAAGGTGAACCTCCATCCATCTTTCCCTCAACTCTGACCAGTTTCCCAGTCCCGGCTGCTGAAAAACATCCCCACAGCATAATGCTGCCACCACCATGTTTCACTGTGGGGATGGTGTTCTTTGGGTGATGTGATGAGTTGGGTTTGCACCAGACATAGTGTTTTTTGAAATTTTAGTCTCATCAGAGCAGAGCACCTTCCTCCATACATTTAGTCTCATCAGACCAGAGCACCTTCCTCCATACATTTAGTCACATCAGAGCAGAGCACCTTCCTCCATACATTTAGTCACATCAGAGCAGAGCACCTTCCTCCATACATTTAGTCACATCAGAGCAGAGCACCTTCCTCCATACATTTAGTCTCGTCAGACCAGAGCACCTTCCTCCATACATTTAGTCTCGTCAGACCAGAGCACCTTCCTCCATACATTTAGTCTCGTCAGACCAGAGCACCTTCCTCCATACATTTAGTCTCGTCAGACCAGAGCGCCTTCCTCCATACATTTAGTCTCGTCAGACCAGAGCGCCTTCCTCCATACATTTAGTCTCATCAGACCAGAGCACCTTCCTCCATACATTTAGTCTCATCAGACCAGAGCACCTTCCTCCATACATTTAGTCTCATCAGACCAGAGCACCTTCCTCCATACATTTAGTCTCATCAGACCAGAGCACCTTCCGCCATACATTTAGTCCCATCAGACCAGAGCACCTTCCGCCATACATTTAGTCCCATCAGACCAGAGCACCTTCCGCCATACATTTAGTCCCATCAGACCAGAGCACCTTCCGCCATACATTTAGTCCCATCAGACCAGAGCACCTTCCGCCATACATTTAGTCCCATCAGACCAGAGCACCTTCCTCTATACATTTAGTCTCATCAGACCAGAGCACCTTCCTCCATACATTTAGTCACATCAGACCAGAGCACCTTCCTCCATACATTTAGTCTCATCAGACCAGAGCACCTTCCTCTTTACATTTAGTCTTATCAGACCAGAGCACCTTCCTCCATACATTTAGTCTCATCAGACCAGAGCACCTTCCTCCATACATTTTGGGAGTCTCCCACATTCCTTTTCCCAAACTCAAAACAAGCCATTTTGTTTTTTGCTGAAAGTAATGGCTTTCTTCTGGCCACTCTGCCATAAAGCCCAACTCTATGGAGCGTATGGCTTATTGTCGCCCTATGTACAGATACTCCAGTCTGTGGGACTCTGCAGCTCCTCCAGGGTTACCTTAGGTCTCTGTGCTGCCTCTCTGATTAATGCCCTTCTTGCCCGGGCCGTGAGTTTTTGTTGGCGGCCGTCTCTTGGCAGGTTTGCTGTTGTGCCGTGTTCTTTCCATTTGGTTATGATAGATTTGATGGTGCTCCTGGGGATCATCAAAGATTTGGATATTTTTTTATAACATAACCCTGACTTTTACTTCTCAACAACATTGTCCCTTACTTGTTTGGAGAGTTCCTTGGTCTTCATGGCAGTGTTTGGTTAGTGGTGCCTCTTGCTTAGGTGTTGCAGCCTCTGGGGCTCTGTATATGTAATGACAGATCATGTGACACTTAGATTGCACACAGGGGGCCATCATTTCACTAATTATGGGACTTCTGAAGGCAATTGGTTGCACCAGAGCTTGTTATGGGCTTCATATGGGCTTGACATAGTCAAGGGGGTGAATACTTTTGCAAGGCACTGTATGTAGACAACAGATAGATATAGAGACATATAGGTAGACAGACAGATAGATAGCTATAGAGACATATAGGTAGACAGACAGATAGATAGATAGATATAGAGACATATAGGTAGACAACAGATAGATATAGAGACATATAGGTAGACAGACAGATAGCTATAGAGACATATAGGTAGACAGACAGATAGATATAGAGACATAAAGGTAGACAGACAGATAGATATAGAGACATATAGGTAGACAGACAGATAGATATAGAGACATATAGGTAGACAGACAGACAGATAGATATAGAGACATATAGATAGACAGACAGATAGATCTAGAGACATATAGATAGACAGACAGATATAGAGACATATAGGTAGACAGACAGATAGATATAGAGACATATAGGTAGACAGACAGATAGATATAGAGACATATAGGTAGACAGACAGATAGATATAGAGACATATAGATAGACAGACAGATATAGAGACATATAGATAGACAGACAGATATAGAGACATATAGGTAGACAGACAGATAGATATAGAGACATATAGATAGACAGACAGATAGATATAGAGACATATAGGTAGACAGACAGATAGATATAGAGACATATAGATAGACAGACAGATATAGAGACATATAGGTAGACAGACAGATAGATATAGAGACATATAGATAGACAGACAGATATAGAGACATATTGGTAGACAGACAGATAGATATAGAGACATATAAGTAGACAGACAGATAGCTATAGAGACATATAGGTAGACAGACAGATAGATATAGAGACATAAAGGTAGACAGACAGATAGATATAGAGACATATAGGTAGACAGACAGATAGATATAGAGACATATAGGTAGACAGACAGATATAGAGACATATAGATAGACAGACAGATATAGAGACATATAGGTAGACAGACAGATATAGAGACATATAGATAGACAGACAGATATAGAGACATATAGGTAGACAGACAGATAGATATAGAGACATATAGGTAGACAGACAGATAGCTATAGAGACATATAGGTAGACAGACAGATAGATATAGAGACATAAAGGTAGACAGACAGATAGATATAGAGACATATAGGTAGACAGACAGATAGATATAGAGACATATAGGTAGACAGACAGATAGATATAGAGACATATAGGTAGACAGACCGATAGATATAGAGACATATAGATAGACAGACAGATAGATCTAGAGACATATAGATAGACAGACAGATATAGAGACATATAGGTAGACAGACAGATAGATATAGAGACATATAGGTAGACAGACAGATAGATATAGAGACATATAGGTAGACAGACAGATAGATATAGAGACATATAGATAGACAGACAGATATAGAGACATATAGATAGACAGACAGATAGATATAGAGACATATAGATAGACAGACAGATATAGAGACATATTGGTAGACAGACAGATAGATATAGAGACATATAGGTAGACAGACAGATAGATATAGAGACATATAGATAGACAGACAGATATAGAGACATATTGGTAGACAGACAGATAGATATAGAGACATATAGGTAGACAGACAGATAGATATAGAGACATATAGGTAGACAACAGATAGATATAGAGACATATAGATAGACAGACAGATATAGAGACATATAGATAGACAGACAGATATAGAGACATATAGGTAGACAGACAGATAGATATAGAGACATAAAGGTAGACAGACAGATAGATATAGAGACATAAAGGTAGACAGACAGATAGATATAGAGACATAAAGGTAGACAGACAGATAGATATAGAGACATAAAGGTAGACAGACAGATAGATATAGAGACATATAGGTAGACAGACAGATAGATATAGAGACATATAGATAGACAGACAGATATAGAGACATATAGATAGACAGACAGATATAGAGACATATAGGTAGACAGACAGATAGATATAGAGACATATAGGTAGACAGACAGATAGATATAGAGACATATAGGTAGACAGACAGATAGATATAGAGACATATAGGTAGACAGACAGATAGATATAGAGACATATAGATAGACAGACAGACAGATAGATCTAGAGACATATAGATAGACAGATAGATATAGAGACATATAGGTAGACAGACAGATAGATATAGAGACATATAGATAGACAGACAGATATAGAGACATATTGGTAGACAGACAGATAGATATAGAGACATATAGGTAGACAGACAGATGGATATAGAGACATAAAGATAGACAGACAGATATAGAGACATATGGGTAGACAGACAGATAGATATAGAGACATATAGGTAGACAGACAGATAGATATAGAGACATATAGATAGACAGACAGATATAGAGACATATAGGTAGACAGACAGATAGATATAGAGACATATAAGTAGACAGACAGATAGATATAGAGACATATACGTAGACAGACAGATATAGAGACATAGACAGACAGATAGATATAGAGACATATAGATAGACAGACAGATTTAGAGACATATAGGTAGACAGACAGATAGGTATAGAGACATAGGTAGGCAGACGGATAGATATAGAGACATATAGGTAGACAGACAGACAGATATAGAGACCTATGGATAGCCATACACAGCACTCTGTCTGTGTATATTTATTCTGTTTGTGAGGATACAGTTAGCAGTGATATATTAGGGGTAGCCTGTGCATCAGGAGTTACACACTCTGTAAATGTGTTCTCTTTGTGCATTCACCCAGAAGACAGCACTTACCTGCTGTAACCACATCTGCAGGGTCACAGGGGCATTTCACAGGGGACTATCCGTCATCTGCTGGGTAAATACAGTACAATGATTGGGGACCCTGGGGATGGAAAGCAGACAGCAAGTACAAGACTGGTATATCACATCCAAAGCACAATAGCATGCTGACCTCCCGCATTCTAGAACAGCTCTGCTGACCTCCCGCATTCTAGAACAGCTCTGCTGACCTCCCGCATTCTAGAACTGCTCTGCTGACCTCCCGCATTCTAGAACTGCTCTGCTGACCTCCCGTATTCTAGAACTGCTCTGCTGACCTAGAAGCGATTATACCATAGATTCTGAAGGTCCATCAGCAACGTATACTATAGTAGAGCACTTTCTCCTGGTCCTGTATCACTGTCTGTCACTTCATAGTCCAGAGAGGATTTGAGTTCCTTCACAGTCCTTGGTACTGTGTAACCAAGAACACTTGGTAATGTTCCCCAGTCTACTATATCAAAGAGTCTTGAAACTCCCTCTGTCTCATCCAGCCTGTTATACCATAGAGTTTAGGAACTCCCATACTGTCCTTGGCCTCATCTTTTACACCGGAGAGTTCTGGAACTCCCTTGCTCAAACTACTATTCCAGAGAACCTTGAAACTCTCTCACCATCCTTCGCCCAACCTACTATACCATAAAGTTATGGAATACACTCACTGTCCTCCCCATTGTCTACTATACCATAACATCTTGAAACTCATTTACTGTACGTCACTCAGCCTTTTATACCATAGAGTCTTGGAACTCCCTCACTGCCCAACACCCAACCTTTTATACCATAGAGTCTAGGAACTCCCTGACTGCCTGAGACCCAACCTTTTATACCATAGAGTCTTGGAACTCCCTCACTGCCCAACACCCAGAAATACACAGGGTGGCTGCTCCGTGCGAGGTGTGCGGCGCACACATACAGAAGCCCATTTAAAGCATTCACTTAATCTGCCTCCTGACTTGCCAATCTGCCCCTCAGACTTGTCACTCTGCCCCTCAGACATGTGTGCTCCCTGTGTCTTTATCTTTCGCCTGATGCTCCCAGTGTCTTTCTCTTTCCCCTGATGCTCCCCGTGTCTTTCTCTTTCCCCTGATGCTCCCCATGTCTTTCTCTCCCCCCTGATGCTCCCTGTGTCTTTCTCTCCCCCCTGATGCTCCCTGTGTCTTTCTCTTTCCCCTGATGCTTCCCATGTCTTTCTCTCCCCCCTGATGCTCCCCATGGCTTTCTCTCTCACCCAAAGCTTCCCATGTCTTCCACTTTCCCCTGATGCTCCCTGTGTCTTTCTCTATTCCCCATTGTTTTACTTTTTTCTGTCCCCCAATGTTTTCTTTTCACCATGTTCTCCCCCCCCCCCCCCCCATGTTTTTCTCTGTCCCCCAAGATCCCCAGGTCTTTCTCTGCTCCCACCTGCTCTCTATGTCTTTCACTTTTCACATAATGTCCATCAATCCCCCTTACATAGGGGGAGGAGTCATGTGATTGTATTCTATACATGACATGTCCCCCCAGCGCTTGCTGACATCTTGAGTCCTCCAGACCTCCTCTGTTATTACACGGAGGAGCTGGAGGACTTGCAGCCTCCTTGCATACTAGCTAGGTACTGTGTCCGGGCAGCAGGAGGAGGCTCATTCGGAGCAGCAAGAAAAACAAAGTGAAGAAGTGTGCTTAAACCAAACACTTAATACATAACAAATAAATAAGTGGATTACCTTAAATGATGAGGCAATCCGCTTGATGTATATATGGAGGGAAAAATAAACAGAAATAATATCGTGTAGTATGTTATTATATAAAAGGAAATGTGAAAAAAGAACATAGATACACTCACATATCCCTGAGCAGAGTTCTGCTCAGTGTTTAAAGCATCAAGGGAGCCCACGCTGGGTAAATGTTCCAAAGACTTCCCAGGAGGTATGTCCAAAGTGGTAGGAGAGCAAAAGGAGAGACCCTTTAGTATGGGTGAATAATTTATTACAACAAAGTATAAAAACTCTTACATTAAAATATACAGGATCCAGCAGGCAGATGTCCATTAATTCAAATCCTAATGTCCAAAAAAAGTTCCAGCAGGTCTCTTCCTCCTCAGTGAGGGGGGGGGGGGGGGGGGCCCAGTAGTGTATCTTCCACAAGACACTCGCCTAGGGCGGCACTTTGCGAGAGGGCAGCACTTTGCCAGCAGGTGTTAAAGCACACTTTCTGGTGCTTCAACATTTTTCGTTCCCCCACCGTTCAGCAAGTAGCTTTAGGGTGATGGGGGCATGTAATTGTTGTGGTGGGGGTATGTAATGAGGGTGATGGGGGCATGTAATGGTTGTGGTGGGGGTATGTGATGAGGGTGATGGGGGCATGTAATGGTTGTGGTGGGGGTATGTAATGAGGGTGATGGGGGAATGTAATGGTTGTGGTGGGGGTATGTAATTAGGGTGATGGGGGCATGTAATGGGGTTGATGGGGCTTTTAGTGTGTATGCAATGTGTATGATGGGGCATGTAATGGGGTGATTGGGCATTTAATGTGTGTGCAATATTGTTGATGGGACATGTTGCGGGTGTGCAACGTGGGTGATTGGTCATGTTGTAGGTGTGCAACATGAGTGTGGGGGTGTCTGAATTTTGTCTGCCTAAGGACAAAACCAAGATACACCACTGGGGGGGAGGTGTCAGCTTTGAGCAAGGAACGTACCAAAAGAGCCCCACTCACTGGACAATGGGCTCTGACTACTATAGGAAAGGTTCCGCCCATATTGCGGAGTGGCCCCAGCTGTCACTTGGAACCTCCGCCATTCTGCCCCCATGGCGCTGTCCGGTCAACTGTCCCGCCAACGTTCTGAGATACCTGTCATGTGACACTGCTGACTGAGCATGATGGGAGTTCAGCTGCCTATCTCTATTCAGCGCACAGATCCCGGGACCTGTACGAATCTATAGGGATGAAATACCTATAAATATTTCAGCTGTGCCACCGAGCTTTATTAATGACCTGATTATTCATGTATATATTTGTTTGTGTTCCTCAGCGCTGAGGAAATTGAAGGACTTGGATGGGATTCAGCTCTCTCAAACAGGGTGGGTTGTCAAGGGATACTAATAGAGCCAAACAAGGTACCAGTGCACTAATAAAATTACTTCAATCACCGAAACAAGACAAGGAATGGAAAATCAACGAGCTGGAAATCTGGCCAGAGGTACGGGAGATCTGTACACAACAATATTATCTACATATGGGCTGGAATCTGGCGGCTCTCGGCGTCTGGTGAGGTCAAGAGACCTGGTCCATGCTGAGGAGTTAGTGGCCTTTCTAGAAATGGCCTGTAATATTGACATATATGAAAGGGCAGCATGACAACAGGTTGGTGATGCAGCCTCATCACAAGCCAGTCAGTCATAGGCCCTCGGGCCAGTAATTGCCCTTCATGGGCGGCCGTTCCTCCCCCTTTGGAGGCTGGGCAAAACCTTTATAAACCCTGGCAGAGGTTTTTCCCAGCCTCTTTCTACAATAAAATAAATCAGTTCCCTCCCACCCATCCCTCTTTGCCTTGTCTATGTCAGGTGCCATGTTGGCAGGGGGTACCCGAGGTCTGACGTCAGTGCAGGGGGTTGGCTGTCTTGGGTATGGCCAACCCGGGAGGCAGTAGCTCTGGTAGCTAGCTGCACGGGCTCCCCATGGGCTGGTCCCTGGGGAGTGAATATCAGGCGGCTATCGTGCAGGGGCATCGACGCCGGTAGCCAGATATTTTTGGTGACGCCTACGTCCGATCCTCGGGTACCCAATCCTAGATATGCTACCACTTGGTGACATATACATGCCTGTGCTTAACAAAGATGGTGTTTTGTACATGGGTTTACATGTTATACGTGTTGAATGGTTTTGATACGTTTTTAGTATGCGTTAAAGTTTTCTAAGTTACTGATATAAATATAAAATCCTTGTTGCAGTATTTCTCAATAAATACTGTGACCTTCATATCCAGTTTGTTGTCCGTGTCTTTTCTTGGGGGGGAGGGTGCGTTTATTCTCCATACCTTTGTCAAGGAAGGTCCACCTCCCACCATGAATTTAACACTTAAGACATCCAGTGATTGTAGGTGCAGTATGTATGGACTCCACCAGTCCGGTGAGAGTAGATACAAAAAAGGTTGTTACCAAACCTTGCATAGTGTGGGCTTTGGGAGTTTCTACACCTATGGTGAGATATGCCTGGGTCGATCAACAAGAGCGTCCAAGTCAGGGCATTAGTTTCGGCCGGCAAGTACAGGGGGCTCATTCTGTGCAACGGGGAGTGTCATGGGACCTTGTTACTAAACTCCCCCAAGTCAGGACTCGTCTTAAATGTGCCCCTATCACCCTGTAGAGTGGCACGTTCTCCTCCAATAGAAGAGTTAGGATAGAAAGCCCTAGGGTCAGGTATGATCAGTTTTTGGGGGGTCTTCCACACAGACCCCCGCAGTCTTTCTCTCACCTCTCTTTTCTGGAGCTGGGGTGGGGTAGGGGCAATAAAAAACTGGGTAAAAATTGCTTTCAGACCCACCACCGCTGTGTCTGTCTGTGAGTCATGTCCAAGTCTGAAATGCCCTATTGTCTGAGCCGATGACTCACGAGAGAGCAGTTAAGTAAGAGATCTGGCATTGTTTCTAGGTGACCAATTATTAAATCCCCCCCAAAAAAATCCTTGTGCAGATCATATGATATTATTACTGTGTGCTAATAACACCTCCATCCAAGCTGTGTCTGCCTGAAGACAAGCCTGACAAGAGAGGTTTATTGCTAGTGTTAGAGGCATTTAAAGATAAACCATTCTTGCAGCCTCAGACTGCCGTTACCTGGATATCTGTGTCTGTCTCTGTGAACCTGACAATTAGATCAACCTTGACAGACCCTGCTCAGAGCT